>JACVVK020000486.1:337500-420000 GCA_018292915.2 Batillaria attramentaria | reverse complement strand
TTTGGTCCTGTATGCGAAAATCAGGCAAGATTAACGGTTTCCGTAGCGGCTCTTTTTGCAGTAAACACAAGAACAATCTTGCGCAACACTCCAGCTAACCCAATATAAATCCATGATTATGATTTTTTTTTGTGTGTGTGTGAGGCCACTGATGCACAACCCAAACGTACTTGGTAGGAATTGAGTTAATCATGTTCTCAAGCTGTTTACTTTGGTTCCTGCTGAAATACCTCTTGTGTTCGGTTGGTTGGTTGGTTGGTTGGTTGGATGGATGGATGGATGGATGGATGGATGGATGGATGGATGGATGGATGGATGATTGGTTGGTGGATTAGTTCTTGTTGTGTTTGTTATTGTTGTGATGGTTGTTATTTGTTTCTTTGAGTGTTTTGTGTTTTTCCCCCGTCATTATTATTGTAAACATCGTCCGACCTTTTTTGTAAGTTTTTTTTCTGCCCCAACTCTTTTTGCCAGCTCCAGTGGTGTTCCTCCCAGGTCATGGGTGGAATCCACGGAGGGCTCGAAAGCTGGGACAATTTTTATTATTATGCATGAGGATGGAGATAAGGATTATGCCATGGAGGTCCGTGTGGTTTGGGACTGCAGGACAGAGCCGCATTCCACGCTTCCTGTCAAAAATATCCCGGCGTTCACCAGGCTCGGGAACTACGGCACCTGCGGTGCCGGCCGTGTAATCATCCACATCATAAGACGTGTCATACCGAGGGAAGCACCCCCAACGTCGCACCCGTGAAGTGGGTGAATCTCGGCTGTGTGGCAACAGCCTCCCCATTGGGCCCATAGCACACCCGCTCTGGGTAGAAGCCGACCTAGGTAGGAAAAATCCTGCTTGCCTCGGCTGGGATTCGAACCCGGGTCTCCCGGTCCATGGTCCGAAGTGCTAACCACTACACTACGGGGGGCCGGTAACTTTGTTTCTTGTTTTTTTGTTTGTTTGTTTGTTTGTTTAGCTTGAGCTTCTGGTTACATGCCGTCATCAGAATACTATCCTCTCCCCATTCCGCTTTTGTTTGCTCACGGCCTGTATTAAATGGCTTCCCTCCGGCAAACTTCCAATTAGACATGGTTTGTTTGTTTGCTGGTCATCATCTTTCACTAAAACTTTGGAAACTTGAATTACAAATCGATATCTTTTCAAACTTTTTTGGAGAGCACTTCCCGTACACACCTTTTGTAAGGTAAAAGCCTTTCTTCTGGAGAAGATAAAAGCTGATTTTCATCAAAGAGAAATTCATCAAAGTTTCATTCGTCCAAATTCGATAAACCTAATTAAATTTCGCTGCCGTAATCGGGCAAAAGACTCTTTTTTGTTTTCTAACGAAGCTGATTAACTGTGTTTAGCTGGAACTACGTTTTTGTACGTGCAAGATAAGAGGTGTGTGTATAGTTTCTGCGTACGCAAAAAATGCCTTTGGTCATACTGTGTAATAATAATAATAATATAGCGCAGTAACCCCACAAAGTGTGCTCAAGACGTTTCACAAATACGGTCTAATTTTTTTTTTTTATAAGTACGCAACAGTACGCTGAAGTTTGTCTTATGCAGCGACTGATTGTGATTGTTATGCCGATTGATAAGCCAGATGTATCCCCAAGCCCGTTTGACTCCCGGGCGCTTGCAGCCTCAAGCTGAATTGACCTGGGGCACTTCCAGCCTCAAGCTGCTTAGACCCGGCGCATTTCACGCTGTTGGAGTACATTCCACGTGTTACATAGGCAGATGTCAACTGTACAAATACGATCCTGATGCTGAAGAATCGGATATAGCGCACGGCCCCAGCCTAACACAGCGCTCACCGCGATTAGGTCGAGGTTTTGAGAGAAAGACAGAAAACTAATACAAGCGCTTGAGGGTATTAAAGTCTCAATACATATGACAGGCATACAACAGTGTGTGGGTGGGTGTTTTGGGGGTTTAACGTCCTTTTCCACCACATAGGGTGATATCAAAGACGGGGCAACGATGCATTAGAAGTCCAACGCTCTACCATTCGACCACCCAGGCTCCCCACAACAGTGTGTGGAAAACGTGTCATCGAATGCGCTTAATCAGTGCATCAGAATCAGACACTTGCGTCACAATATAGCATTTGAGACCATCGTGGTGACTCTGACCGGAGTATAAGTTGTTCTAGAAGTGTACCGCCGACTGACCAGGCTCCGAATGTAGAAGTCGAGGTTAGGGATTTTTGCCCCGGGTTAAGAGTCTAACCTCGAACTAAACTAGCTCAAGGGTTAAATTTTATGTTGTTGTTGTTGTTTTTTTGTGTGTTTTTTGTTTTGTTTTGTTTTTTTAAATCAGGAAACATGTCCATTCCAGCAAGATGCCTAAGCCGTTATAGAAGGATTTCTTCCTTTCTTCACCTCCTTTTTTAAAAGAATCTTGGGTTTGTTTGTTGTTGTTTTTTTGTTGTTGTTTTTTTTTTTTTGGGGGGGGGGGGTTCTTTTGTCCTAGTCTGGGTTAGGCCCGTAGCCGTGGGTTAAATCAACCTCGACTTTTACATTCAGGCCCAGACGACGTTATTTGGTTGCGGACTGACGACCAGCAGCGCTGAGTGGTAGCTATTTTCAGAAGCTTTGTCGAGTCCCAGTCTGTTCAGGAATGGACCGTAGGCTGAAAAAAAGTCGTATTTCTCTAACAGTAGAAAGCCACAAAGTCACTGAAACGGTCGCAATGGCCACATGAAACATGCTTCTATCTGGCAAACAGCCTTAGAGGTTGAGGAACCCCAACGGTTTAATATCTTACCCTGTGGTGTGTGTGGGTGGATGCGGGTGCTTGTGCGAGCTCAGAAGATAAGATGTGTGTGGATGAAGGATCGGGATATAGAGAGAGAGCTGTTATCTGTTATCTGTGACCTGTATTCTGTGTTCGGCCTGCCCCTCCTTTTTAACTGTTAGTGCTTGTTTAACATAGCTTAATGTGAGGCAATGCCAATGCCTATTTCTCTTAAATTGTGTTTTAGCCAATGACTGAGTGTGGGAATGTGTATGTGTATTTCCATGGTATGTTCGTGTATATCAATTGTGTTTTTTTATCAAGAGGAGCAAAGCAAATTCTTCTTAATTGTAACTAAGAAGCAATAAATCTATCTTGACTTGACTTGACTTGACTTGTCTTGTCTTGTCTTGTCTTATCTTAGCGCTTTGCAACCGGTAGTTTTTCGACTCAGCGGCGTTACGAGCATGGGGGCTTAACACAAGACCTAACGGGGGAAGCGCACTTAAGCTTCGTAATCCGCGGTAAGACGACGTGCTCTTCAAACATTTCCCCCACGTAACACTGTGAAATGAAGAAAAATAAAGCATTGTTAATTTCATAGAAATTTCTTCAGAAGACTCAATCATGAAAATTAATTTCTCTTGCCTTTTGTCCTCCTTGTCCTCCTGCCATGTTTTGAACACTTTGATCCAAAAATATAAAAAAAATCATGGAGGTTTAACACAAAACCTAACCGGGGGAAGCGCACTTAAGCTTCGCCAGTTCTCCATTGAAGTGCTGGATCGGGGAAAAAGGTCATCTGTCACATGTTCCCTTTGACATTTCTACGCTCACCTGATAAATCAGCTTTGTGTCAGCTTATCGTTAGATCTTCAGGCTTGAAAAACAAAAAAAAAATTATCTCGGCCACGCTGCAATGTATCTGCCTAGAAACCCGGCGTATGACGTCAGCACCCGCAAGGACTCGCCCATCGCGTGAGGATAGTAAGGTTATGTGTTCAGACAGACTAATGAAAGTTGACAGAAAAGCGCAAAGATAGAAGGTCGTTACGTGATATTGCTAACATCAGTACAGGATGTGTGTTACGAGCGTGGCTGTGCCTTTTGTTTGTGTTTGTACATGTATGCTGAAAGATAACAGCTGTATTGTTCTTTTGAGGATTGGGTGTGCACGAGAGAAGCTTGTAAGTGCGAAGCTTGAGAGTGCAGTGTAATACAAGAGAAGTGCTGTAATAAACTCCACACGGTTAATACTTTTCTGCGCGCTCACGAGTCTTTTGTGAGTGAAAGAGATTTAATAAGCAGTAAGAACTCGCTGAGGAGTGTTCGCCTGTGTGTCAACGTAATCCGCGGTAAGACGACGGGCTCTTCAAACATCCCCCCCCCCCCCCCCCCCCCACGTAACATTGTGAAATGAAGAAAAATAAAGCATTGTTAATTTCATAGAAATTTCTTCAGAAGACTCAATCATGAAAATTGCTTTCTCTTGCCTTTTGTCCTCCTGCCATGTTTTGAACACTTTGATACAAAAATTAAAATCATTTAGCCGTAATGTGTTGAACACTATGCAGTTGTCTAAGTTAATTCATAGCATGAAAAAACCCTGAATTTTACGAAACGTTTTCCAAAAAAAATCGTCTTGTAACAAGTTCTTCACCATGGCTTCGGTCGATCACTTCCCCTTTGGGAAGAAAAATGAGATGAAACGGAAGACAGACGCACACAAAAATCAATGCTTTTGCTAGGCTTTGCAGCCGCAAAGTATTTCGGAGTAAAAGTTTTGCGGAATCTTAAAGTCTTAAAAGTACTTATCCAGGGATTCGCATCCGTGAGAAATGTGATAGGACAGATGTCCTGACTGACTGTGAAAATATAGGACATTTGTCTTGAATGTTGTCCACCGTTATCATTGCGACGAATTTCCGCCTTCGTGAGACAGCAATCGAACATTTCAAAGTGCGGAGTGGGTGGGTGGGTGTTTGGGAGTTTAACGTCCTTTTCCACCTAGTACTGGGTGGTGATATCAACAAGAAAAAAAGCCAGCACAAATATTTGGCCCCAGTCGGGATTCGAACTCATGACCCAAGCATTGAAAGTCCAACGCTCTACCATTCTGCTCCCCTTGTCCGATGCGAACATAACGACCTGTAGACTTTGATTCGCTATTCGCTTTTGCTCTTACTTCCCGTTTCTTTTTGCCGTTACTTCCCGTTTCTTTTTGCCATTACTTCCCGTCCCTTTTTGTCATTACTTCCCGTCTCTTTTTGCCATTACTGCCCGTCTCTTTTTGCCATTACTGCCCGTCTCTTTTTGCCGTTACTTTCCGTCTCTTTTTGCCGTTACTTCGCGTCTCTTTTTGCCGTTATTTCCCGTCTCTTTTTGCCATTACTTCCCGTCTCTTTTTGCCGTTACTTCGCGTCTCTTTTTGCCGTTACTTCGCGTCTCTTTTTGCCGTTATTTCCCGTCTCTTTTTGCCATTACTTCCCGTCTCTTTTTGCTATTGCTTCCCGTCTCTTTTTGCCATTACTTCCCGTCTCTTTTGCTCTTGCTTCCCTTCTCTTTTGCCATTGCATCCCATCTCTTTTGCCATTGCATCCCGTCTCTTTTTGCCATTGCATCCCGTCTCTTTTGCCAATGCTTCCGTCTCTTTTTGTCATTACTTCCCGTCTTATTTCCCGTTACTTCCCGTGTCTTTTTTTGCCATTGCTTTCCGTCTCTTTTTTGCCATTACTTCAATCTCTTTTGCCATTACTCCCCGTCTCTTTTTGCCATTTCTTCCCGTCTCTTTTGCCATTGCATCCCGTCTCTTTTGCCATTGCATCCCGTCTCTTTTTGCCACTGCTTCCCATCTCTTTTTGCCATCACTTCCCGTCTATTTTGCCGTTACTTCCCGTCTCTTTTTTGCTATTACTTCCCGTCTCTCTTTTGCCATTACTCCCCGTCTCTTTTGCCATTACTCCCCGTCTCTTTTGCCATTACTTCCCCTCTTTTTGCCATTACTTCCCCCTCTTTTTGCCATTGCTTTCCGTCTCTTTTGCCATTACTTCCCGTCTCTTTTGCCATTACTTCCCCTCTTTTTGCCATTACTTTCCGTCTCTTTTTGCCATTACTTCCCGTCTTTTTTTGCCATTACTTCCCGTATCTTTTGCCACTGCTTCCCGTCTCTTTTCGCCATTACTTCCCGTCTTTTTTTGCCATTACTTCCCGTATCTTTTGCCACTGCTTCCCGTCTCTTTTCGCCATTACTTCCCGTCTTTTTTTGCTATTACTTCCCGTCTCTTTTTGCCATTGCTTCAAGTCTCTTTTTGCCATCGCATCCCGTCTCTTTTGCCATTGCTTCCCTTCTCTTTTTGCCATTGCTTCCAGTCTTTGAAATCACCCTTCGCGGTGAACAAGAGACAAAAAAAACTCAAAACATCCATCTACACATTTTCTAATACATAATTTTCCGTAATCGATGTTTACGACCGCTCTTCCTAACATTGTATCTATAAATATATTTAAACGCACTTTTTTCCGCGTTTACCAAACCAGCTTATACTTTGGAACAGTTTCGCTTGTGAGTGCGTCTGTGTGCTCGAAATACTCTAGCTTGATGATTAGTACAGTTCTTAATGCGACACAATGTTGTTTACACTGCGAACGAACGATGGAACATTCAGATTCTAGGACTGATCGGTTGGTTTTGCTACAACACTCTCGGTCAGTGTGTTAGCCGTGTCACTGAGTACGCTTTTGTTGGCTGAGTGCCAGCATTTGAGATGGCGTCACTGCGCAGGTGTCAAAGTGGTGTGATGATGGATACTACAAAAACTCTGAACGGATCTGTGAGCAAAAAAAATCATAAAGATTCGGCCTTTAAACCTTCCAGCAGTTTCGTGCATGCTTGAGAAAATTCTGTCCGCACGTAAGTCGTACCGTGTAATTTCTTCGTTTCGATCGTTACCTCAAGATCAACTTGTCCTTTACACAATACCTCTCACATATGTCTGTGGTTGTGGTTGTTAGAGAATTATTTGATTACAGGTTGTTGAAGGAACATTTCAAGTGTTAGTTGAATCTGGTTGTACCCGCTGTCTTCGCTGTGCAACAATGAAGGTTTTAAAACAAGTCTGGGTGCACGCACGCACGCACACGCACGCACACGCACGCGCGCGCGCGCGCACACACACACACACACACACACACACACACACACACACACACACACACACACACACACACACACACACACACACACACACACACACGCACGCACGCACGCACGCACGCGCGCACACACACACACACACACACACACACACTGGGCACACACACACACACACACACACACACACACTGGGCGGGCACACACACACACACTGGGCGGGCACACACACACACACACACTCACACACACACACACACACACACACACACACACACACACACACACACACACACACACACACACACACACACACACACACACACACACACACACTCACTCTGTGAGAGAGAAAGATTTCTCCTCTGCAGTCTACAACTCAGCTTGAATAATCTCTACTGCAGAGCACGGGGTAGGGTCAGCCCGTAACTGAGCTCCCTCAGCTTCGAGGTAGGTGCATAAACTGTATAGGCTCATTTCACAAAAGCTTTGATGTAAGTGCATTAACAGTATAGGCTCATTTCGCAAAAGCACATTAAGTTTCTTTAAAAAAAAAAAAAAAAAAAAGCTGCTTCACCGTTCGTGTACGCGAAAGAGATCAAACTGCGTGCTTTTGAAAACACGCTCGTTAACGCCTTTAGAAAAAAAAATCACTTGACATTTCTGATAACAATTGGTTTCCAGTGCAGTAAAATCGAGCTGAAAGGGTGTCCCTCATTTTGATCTGCTTCGCGCAGGCGGAAGTCCATTTACACGTCAATGGTATTACCTCTCTCTGGAAAACAGCCTAGGCACTTTTCAAGCATGTTGCACTTAATCCCTTTTTCTATACAACGGTAGAGTACATCATGAAAAACGATAGACAGACTCCTAAAAAAAATGCTGTGCTAGTTTAAAGTGACATGAGTTCACATTTCCAAACTCAGAGATATCGACCTAGACTCAGGCGATGCTGTTTGGAGATTTTGTGGTTGTTAGCTTGTCTGACACATGTTTGCTCGTTCCTTGTAAGTCAGTCAAATTGAAGGGGGGAGCCGGGGTGGCCGAATGATAGAGCGTTGGACTTCTAATGCTCGGGTCGTGAGTTCGTATCCCGGCTGGGGCCAAATATGTGTGCTGGCCTTTTCATCGTTGCCCCGTCTTTGATATCACCCGTGTGTGGTGGAAGAGGACGTTAAACCCCCAAATACCCACCCACCCTAGTCAAATTGACGTAATTTTTTTTTTCTTTTTTTTTCTTCTTCTTCTGCGGGCGGGGGGAAGGGAGGGGTTTTTTGTTGTTGTTGTTGTTGTTGTTGTTGTTGTTGTTAAATAAAAAATATGGCCTGTACAAAAGATTTGCTTACATTCTTGTAGCGACGCTGATCACATGTTCCTTACCTGTAACTACGTTGTTATTTGAATTTATATTATTTTGGTTTTTTTCAACACGTGTTTATCATGTGTTGTGTGAGAGAATGCGTTTGATTCACGTGAGCGTGCATGTTGGGTTAAGTTCGTGGCGCTTTGAGCTGACTCAAATAAAAAACACGTTAAAGCGCATACAAAATACACAGTAGTAGTAGTAGTAGTAGTAGTAGTAGTAGTAGTAAATTACTCAATACAAGTTACCAAATGCCGTTCGGGGAAGAGGAGAGAGAGAGAGAGAGAGGATAGTTTACATGTACCTGGAATGCTGCGATGTTTGAACTGTGATTGTGAGAGATGGATTTGCTGTGATTTTTGTTAAGTTCTTGCACATGCCAAACTAATTTTATCTTGTTTTTATTGACGAGTCCAAAGACGATCTTTCATTTTCTACCTGTTATTTAATGGACAAGAAAGTTGGTTTTTTTTTATTTCGAGTTCGAACATAAATGCAAACAAGTCTTCTTTGCAATTGTTAAACACGAGAATGCTGTTTCAACATGCCAATTCTTTCAATGCAACGGCTTTTTTTTTTCTTTTACTTCGCAAGAAGAGTTAGCAACGACCACATTCATCTGTTATCGACGGAATGTCCAGGTTCTGAAAGATGTTGGAAGCCCCGTGTTTCCGTTCAGGAAGGACTCTGCCTGGGTCTTTTTCAAATGACTGGACTCTGACAAATACGCAAAATTTGCTTTGTAGCCTGCAACTGTCAATCACACCAAGTTGGATTTTCTTATCTTTTCTTCCTTTCTTTCTTTTTATTTTTTCCCTTTTAGGAAGTAGTTCATTAATTCATCCTCCGACATGCGCCTAGAGCTTGCCAAAGGACAGGCGCCATAGAAGTATTCGTCCTTGTTATTTCTTTACTGCCATTTCCACCAAAACCAAGCTGCTAACGTAAAATCCATCCTGTTGTATGGACCTGAAACATGGAGATCGAGTCATCCAAACCAGCTGTAACAGGATCCAGACCTTCATCACTAAGTGCCTCCGACAGATCTTCAACCTCCGGTGGTTCGACAGAGAGCCAAACCTAGACCTGTGGACGAGGACAAATCAGGAGAGTATCACAGCTCAGATCAGGAGTAGGAAGTGGCGATGGGTTGGACACACCTTGCGGAAGAGCCAATCTAATGTCACCCGACAAGCACTTGACTGGAACCCACAAGGAAAGCGAAAAAGGGGGCGCCCAAAGCAGACATGGAGGCGTAGCCTCCAGGACGAGCTGAAAGCCGCCGGCCAAACCTGGGAGGCTGCAAAAACAGCAGCCAGAGACCGCAGGAAGTTTAGAAGAACTGTTGAGGCCCTATGCTCCACAAGGAGTAGAGAGGAATGATGATGATGATTTCTTTGTGGGTTCAAAATCTTTTGGAGCCGTGCTGGTGTTGTCTGGTAGCGTACTACTCAGACACATGCATTTCGGCGGTCGGTGGTGTAGTGGTTAAGACTTCGGAACCATTGAGAGAGGTCAGGTTCGAGTCCCATTCGAGGCAAAGAATATTTTCCTTTACGCACCGTTTAGTCTAGCCGACCGTCGGGGGTTCTCTCCGGGTACCCCGGCTTCCTCCCTCTCTGTTTTGGGAATCTTCAGCCCATAATTATATTGTTGTTGTTGTTGTTGTTGTTGTTGCTGTTGTTGTTGCAACTTCAGATAGGCTGGTATTGAAAGGCCATCTCCATGTTCACTGAGCCAACTTATATTTTGGAACAGTTTCGCTTGTGTATGTTCGAAATGCTCTATCTTGATGATTCGTATAACTCTTAACGCGATACAATAAGAGAGAGAGAGAGAGAGAGAGAGAGAGATTTTGTTTGCAGATTTCATCGAACCACAAGCTATCAGAAACTGACGCCGTCATTGCAAGACAGCTATGCACACAACACATATATAACAACACAAGGTTTATCTGTCAAAGGGTGCTCCATGTCTTTTGAGTAGTACAAAACATACAGATGATGCCATTTATGTCAAGTCCATTTACAAACGAATATACGCATGGCGCTGCTGCGATTACTGTTTGCTGAGTTTTTACAAACGAAAATGTACAAACCAAACATCGCAGGAATTAAACCCGTAAGAAAAATCCATGTGCAAAATGTGCATAGCGAATCAAATATTCAAGCGATGGCCTGACTTTCGCAAAAATGTGCATAACCAAAGAGCGAACAGTTAGATAAATGTTCTTCTGACTTGAGATCTAAATATAGCCTTACAGTGACTATTTGACAAGAGCCGCCAAAATTCGCCTCGGCGGCGTGAAAGATCGACGCGAATGCAGCACGAGACGGTTGTCAACGACGATGACGTCACCCTTCTGCCACGTCACAGCGACGGCTACGTCACGAAACACTTCATCCAGACTGTCCATGACGTCAGGCGGCATGGGGCTCCCGTCACCGAACGTCACAGCTTTCTCTGCGCAGTTACGAGAATCTCGCCAGCCCCTGAAATCAGCATATAGCGAGGTTTTGAGTGACACCTGGCCTTCAGCCAATCAGAATGCAGATACTGGGAAACTCCCGCGAAAAGCGCGAGAACCGCCATTTTCTCCGACATTGAGCCTTACAATAATCATCTAACAGACGAACTTCAGCTGTTCTAAAAACATGAGTACAGGTCCAACGGCCGACACCAAGAGCGTTTATATGGTGGAGTCACTTTATCCCGTTAGCAAAGCATGAATCAGGCCATGATAAGAGCCTCCAGAGAAAAACTACTTGTGGCAGATCAGCAGAATCAGCCACACCGGGATATGGCACCACTATGTTACCACCACTATACCGCCATGCTGGCTGTTCACAATTCAAGTCAATTCAATCCAATTCAATCGACTTTATTGTGTGGGAGGCACCCGATGTTCCCCCACATTGTTTTTCCTTTTTTGACCAGGGGCATGAAGAAATAAAGTAAAGTGAGCAGGGTTGAACCCGAGTTCAGGGCCAACCTGCATTTCAAATCTAAACATGCAGCTTACGTAATCATGCTTTCGTCAAGGCACAAAGCGGGCATGGTGTAAGTTTTCCTACGTCATTGTCAGGGTTAGACTTGCAGAGAATGAGTCGAGGTAAACTCGGACTAAACGCGGGTTGCAGTGTAAACAGTCTCTTAGTCTTCGTTTTTGCATCTCCTACTAGTCTCAGCATTTCATGTCAGGACGACATTTTACATCTTCCACGTCGGGCCCAAGTGGTAGTGTTCAGACTCCGCAGTGAACACAACAGACTGAAAAAGCACCTGTACCACAAACTGAAACTGGCTACAACTCCCCTCTGCCCGTGTGGCCATGCCGAGCAGACCGGACAACACATCATCCAGGACTGTCCACTATACCAACAGCTAAGGATGACGACGTGGCCATCGGAAACGCTTCTACACACCAAACTGTACAAACAGCTCCGCGGGAGCTGGAGAGAGCAGCAGACTTCATGCTCAGAACTGAACTTCCAGTATGACCAAGAGACGAACGACAACAACAACTAGTCTCAGCTTAGCAAAGCTAGTCTCGGGCTGACGTTCTAGGCTTTCTCAATGCAACAGGCCCCTGGTGTCAAAACGAAAGCTGTTTGCCAAAGGATTTTTCATTCCAGGTCATCTAACACTGCAGTAACAGGCCGTTCTCCAGAATAAAAGCACATTAAAATTCGCAATCACTGCGTGTCTATTTACCGAGAGGAAACTCTGATGTTGGCCCTTCAATTTGATCCTGCGAAGAATTTCGATTTCACGTAATTACGTTGGTTTCTAAAATCAAGGACTGAAGCCAATCCTGAAGCCAGTGCAGTGCTATTTTTAAAGATTCAATCTGCGTGATTAGCAAAAGTGGGTTGGGAAGGAGGCCCCACCTTCCGCAGTTCTAAATGAGATTTTGTGATTGCGACTGTTTGTTGTTGTTGCTGTTGATGTTGTTGTTAAATAATGTTCTTCAGTGGTTTTTTTGTGCATGACGCTTAGAAGAAATGTCTGTTACGCAGATAATAGAGTTTAATTTCAAATTGAACTTGTACGTCATGAAGTTGCATGTAACATGTATATATGAGGGTGGGTAGGTGTTTGGGAGTTTAACGTCCTTTTCCACCACGTAAGAGTGATATCAAAGACGGGGCAACGAGAAAAAGGCCAGCACAAAAATTTGGCCCCAGCCAGGATTCGAACTCACGACCCGCATGTATATTTGATAGCGATTCCTTCTTTTCTTGTTTGTTGTATCTGCAAAGTAGCCTGTTAGCACCCCTCCCCCCCCCCCCCCCCCCCCCCCCCCCCCCCCGGTGGCGAATTTCCCGTGGAACAATGAAGTTTATCATATCTATCTTACCTTACCACACACGCGTGTCTAGATCCGTTAATTAATTTTTCTCTTAAGGGCCCAAGCCCGACCACCCGCTGCCCACAATATGATAAGACTGGTAAAACAAGAACAGGCCACTGCGCACCAGCACTGACTGACATGACTGAAACTTTATTTTTCAAAGATGAGATAATAGGCACACAGGTCTCTCTTACTATCTGTCCTTGCTACACTAATAAAACATACAAGATGTATCATCATCACTAATATCGGTACACGGGCGCGCGCGCACACACACAGACACACACACACACACACACACACACACACACACACACACACACACACACACACACACACACACACACACACACACGTGTTCGCGCGGACTGACCAGCGCTTTCACGCTTTACAGCACATTTCACGAACATTACAGTGTAAATGCTTATGCAAATAATAAGAAGTTATCAATTCAAATACGAGAAATACACATACAAATTCTAAGAACTAAAAACTCTGTAAGGGCCACTTCAAGCCACTCTCACGCAAGGCTTGGGCTTTCCCCGCTGTGGCGTCGCTAACTGCAGACTGTCGTTAACTGCAGACAGATCGCAGAAACTGATGATAACTGGGATACATCACTAATTTGGTAATTAAGGCACAATAATAATGTTAACACGCCTCCACCTAAGGATTTGTTGATCAATAAAAGCAGCAAACATAACGTAGTTTAATAATTTGCGTTCCGTGATAATTTAATGAGAACTCCCGAACAATGCGGTGCTGACCTTGACCTCGAGTGCGCGCGAGGTACAGGCGCGTGATTTGCAAGAATGGCGTGAACATTTGCGTATCGTGTGCTCTTCTTTTGTGCAGCGTTGCACTCACGAGTCACTTTGAGCACTGCTGTGTCGGATGGAAACAAAGAGGAAAAGTGAGGTTTTCGCCTGGTAAAATGATGACATTTTGTAAGTGGAAGTCATAATATTAAATGGAATTAGGCATATAGTCCCCCGTGGCCGATTTCAGTTATTTTTATTACCATACTTTCCATAAAAAAATCACAAGTTCTCAATACATTCTCACGGATTTTTATTCAATCGTCTGAAGTCGAAGTTGTAGGCGTACTAATATTATGACTCCCACTCACAAAATGTCATCATTTTACCATAAGCACTCACTTTTTCCGCCTTGTTTCCATCCGACACAGCAGTGCTCAAAGTGACTGAGTACAACGCTGCACAAAAGAAGAGCACATGATACGCAAACGTGCATGCCGTTCTTGCAAATCACGCGCCTGTACCTGGAATGTGTAAAACGAGATGAGGAGTGCGGGGAGTGCTCCTTATTTCCCACATGCGCCTACAACATTCTGCAGTTAACGACAGTCTGCAGTTAGCGACGCCACACCCCGCCAAGCCCGAGTCCGTTGCAGATCGCGTGATAGTGGCTTGAAGTGGCTTTTAGTTATCTGAAGATTTTGAAGAAAATTGCGATTTTTGCATGGGTTTTGAATTAACAGAAAAGGAAACGGTAATGACTGCGAAGTGGTTACAAGTTAAGCAAATAAAAGCGACATAAAAGGGACACTTAACTTTCACAAAGGACAGCACAGGTCAACGTTTCGGCTTTCGCCTTTCCTCAGGACACAAACAAATGGGACATAACTTCAATAATAACTCTGCGGACGTACTGACATACACGGTGCGGGGGTGGGGGTGGGGGGTGGGGGGGAATTGAAATGAAATGAAACGGTGGGCAAGAAAAGGACCCGAAAACAACAATAGTAAAAATATCACAACACCCATCCTTTGGTGACAGAAGACCATGGACTGTGTGTGAAAAAAAAAATGTGGGCGCATTGAATTAACAAGAAACTGTTGGTAGCTGTTCGTGGATTCAGCAGATCTTTAAGGTTCCTTTGGCTTGTCAAAAAGCCGTGATGCTCGTGTTGATTTATTGGTTAATCATGAGCGTCGTGAAAGTTAGCCTCGTCCGAACCCAGACGGTTTCTCGTTAACTTCGGGCAACCTCCAACTCTACCACGTCAATTTTAAGAGAGAGGAAAAAAAAAAAAAAAAAAAAAGACGGGAACTTCAATTTAACGGAAAGAGCATAGATATTGCACTCTGTCATTACTGGTTTCCGGTAAGATTGGTGTGAGTCACGATCATCTATTTACGGCTGGAAGCACTCTCCGTCACCTTAGCGATGCTTCTCGTTCGGTGCCCGGCAGCACACAGACTTGAACGCAAACTCACGTCTTTTTGGTTCATGTGTGTAGCAAAATGAGTCTTTGCATTAACCTTCCGTCCTCTCTCTCTCTCTCTCTATCTCTCTATCTCTCCCTTTAACGTAGACTAGCAGGACAGCTTGTAAGACAGGCAGTAATGCCTAAATGCTCTATCCTGAATAAAAAACGTTTTCATCATCATCATCATCATCATCATCTCTCTCTCTCTCTCTCTCTCTCTCTCTCTCTCTCTCTCTCTCTCTCTCTGTGTGTGTGTGTGTGTGTGTGTGTGTGTGTGTGTGTGTGTGTGTGCCCAAAACCTTTAACACTGTCATTTTCTCAGAATCTACAAACAGTAGAGGCACCAAACATTAGGCAAGGTTAACGGTTCCTTGGCGGTTCTTCTTGCAGCAAACACGAGTATAATCACAGTGCAACGCCCTGACTAAGTCGTATGTGCTGGAAAAGGACGTTAAACTCCCAAACACCCACCCACCCTCACGAAGTCAGATTTAAATCCATTCAGATTTTTTTTTTTTTTTTGAGGCCACTGGTGCACAAGCCCAAACTTACTCGGTAGGAATTGAGTCAAAACATAGGGCTCTGGTGTATGGAGACAGATTAGGATGCAGTTAGTTAGTTATTTAGGGTTTAACGCCGCGCAAGCAACAAAGACTAATTCGCGGCTAAGTAAAAGTTTGCCTCAGCCAGGTCGTTAAAAGGGTAAAAAGCTATTCCGTAAAACAAGATGTAAAAAAAAAAAAAAAAAAAATCAGGTCCAAATGAGATAAACATGTTCATCAAAAAGCTATGTAGGTCAAAGAAAGTCCATATTGCACGAGAGACTAGATTTGATAACACAGGTTGGACTCTTTGAAGAACTCGAAGATGTTGTCTGGGGGGATATCCCGGAACAACATTTTCAGTGATGAACACAGTAATGATTAGGATGCAAGTTCGGGACTATCTTGATAAGGTGAGACTAAGGTACACGATGCATAAGTGGAGACTATTCCAGAGACTAAACGATTATTAATGCACTCTGATGATAGTTCCTACGTCATAAAAGTCTGAGACTAGAGCTAAGTCCCAGTCTAATCTAGTTTCTTTTCATGCACCAGACCCCAGGGCCCGTATGTAAAAGTCGAGGTTAATTTAACCCACGGCTACGGGCCTAGCCCAGAATAGGACAAAAGAAGCCCAAAAGCAGAATTAAATATACAAAAAAGGAAGCGAAGAAAGGAAGAAAAAATACTTCTATAACGGCTCAGGCCCCTTCCTGGATTAGGCCCGCTTCCTGATTTAAAACAAAAAAAACAGAAAATTTAACCGTAGAGCTAGTTTAGTTCGAGGTTAGACTCTAACCCGGGGCTAAAAGCCCTAACCTCGACTCGCACATACGGGCCCAGGACTTGAACAGTGTTCACCTGTATGCGGCGATGACCGAGTTGAACCAGGTTTTTCTGCCAGTTCTCTCCTCCACGCGAACGGCAGGCAAAACTTTGGTGATGGTCTTCAGACAACCGTTGGGCAGCCACTCCGTACTGGTGCCCTGGGCCGCTGCCTTACGCTCCGCTTCTGCCTTGTCCTCCGTCTGGAACGTGGACTGCCAGCCCCTCCCGATGGGGGAAGTTGGGTCATCACCGTCAGGCAACACGCGGGTGTACCTGTGGGTGTAGAGTATGGAAGATGAGGTTTAGTTTGAGGGTGGTTGTGGCGTTATAGGGGTTTGGGGGTGTGTGGGCGGGGGGATTGTGGTGGGGGTGGGGACCGTGCGACTGGTGGGGGCGGGGGGGGGGGGAGGGGTGGTTAGGGGGAAGGGCGGGTTCGTGGTGGTGGTAACAGAGGAGGAAGGGGGTGTTTGGTTGACCTAGGGGTGGGGGGGGGGGTGAGGTGTTCTGTTGTTGTTTTGTTTTGTTTTGTTTTGTTTTAAGTTATTTTGTTTTCTTTTGTTTTGTTCTTCTTCCTTCATTCCTTCTGTGTTTTTATTTGGTTGGTTGGCTTTTGTGTTTGTTTCTTTGTTTTGGGGTTGCTGTTATGGGGTGGGGTTTTCTGTTGTTGTTGGTGGTGGTGGTGGGTTTTTTGTTGTTTTTTGTTGTTGTTGTTGTTGTTGTTGTTGTTGTTGTTGTTGTTGTTGTTGTTGTTGTTGTGGGGTTTTTTCAGCTTTTTTTTGCGACGGTTCAAAGATGTTGAAGTCTCTCTCTTTTTCGTTTGTTTAGGTTGTTTGTTTGGTTGTTATTGTTGTTGGTTGTTTGGGTGTTTTTTTTTTTTTTTTGCGAAATCTCAAGCTTAACTTAAACCCTCGAGGTACCGCTAAACTGCCAGAAACATTTCCTGCGTACTTGTATAAGTCTATAGTGGCCAATCACAATGAAACAACTTGACTAAGCGTGATAAACCTAACCCACCTGACTCCCTCCTGTTCCAGTTTGTGGACAAAGTCCGGGTGTCGCTCCTGCATACGGCGGTAGACCACGTGAGACAGAGCGAGGGGCGTCTGACCGCCGCTAGGGGGCGCCACGTCACAGTAGAAAAACAGACGGCTAGGGAACGTCGGCACCTGTACAATACAACAGTGCAGGGAGGAGATGCATGGTCATTAGGGTGTGTGTGTGTGTGTGTGTGTGTGTGTGTGTGTGTGTGTGCGTGCGTGCGTGCGTGCGTGCGTGCGTGCGTGGAATGTAATTGTGTGTGTGTGTGTGTGTGTGTGTGTGTGTGTGTGTGTGTGTGTGTGTGTGTGTGTGTGTGTGTGTGTGTGTGTGTGTGTTGTAATATCACATATTTAACTATTGTGACATGTTACATTGTCTATATATGCAAATGATTCTCTTGTCTTTGAAGCTATTTTTATGCCAATGTGGGGTTTTTTTTTTGTTTTTTTTTTTTTTTTTTGCTGCAACTAAACTGCCTCCCCTTGAGGACAATAAAGAATTGTTGAATTGAATGTAGCTGTGATCAGGCCCCACACTGTGGAACTCTCTACCGAAGTGACTGAGAGAGGTCAGCATCACGTATTGTATTCCGGAAGCGACTAAAACCTCATCACTTCGCTCATTTACGCTTTACTCCATTAACCCTTTCACTGTCGCAGGATTTCATAAATCGCACCAGTAGCCCCACTGTTAAATTAAAATTAAAATGTCAAATCTAGACTTTCAAGTAGTCGGAGGGGAAAAAAATCTCTGATTTGATTCCTGTTTGCAGCAGAGTGACGTGAAGAGGTCGGTCGATGGTCTAGTGGTTAAGAGACTTGTCACCAATGCGAGAGGTCATGAGTTCGAATCCCACTCGGGGCAAAGAATTTTTTTCTTCTCGTACGTGGCACCGTTCATTCGGGCCGATCGTCGGGGGTTCTCTCCGGGTATTCCGGCTTCCTCCCCCTCTTCTTTGGAAATGTTCAGCCCACCAAATTTGAAAAAGAAAATCAATTCTAAATTCCGAAATTTAAATAGCTGAGCTGACCCTTCGCACCACGTGATTGTAATGTGTTTATGTCCAGTGTGTGAGAGAATGCGTGAGCGTGCGTGTTGGGTTCAGTTCGCGGTGCTTTGAGCCGATTCATGAAATTGGGTAAAGCGCCTATACAATATTCATCATTATTATTATTATAAGAGATGTTATCCGTGCGTGAACCGAAACGCGTGCGGCAGGGAAAGGGTTAATCAACCATCTGCTGTCTGCAAACATACCGACCTGTGCCATTTCGTGGTGGAATGGAATCAGCTGATCGGGGGGAGCTTCGTTGGCAGTGAACACGTTTCCCACCACCACCCGACGGGGAGCGGCTCCACCCACATACTCCAGAGGCTCGCCACCGAACGCCTGCAGACATAAACATCGTGGGGTGGTGTGTGTTTGTTTAGGAGTTGTTGTATTTTTCTCCTGCTATGTCGCTCTCTCGGTGCACTCGCAGAGAAGACACGGGATACAACAGGATACAACTCCAATACTTTATTAACAGAAGATGCGTGGAGAACAAACTCATGAAAGAGGAAGAACCCAGAACATCATCATTAGCTTGCTTTACGTCCTATGGCTTTTGGCCCTTAAGGACAAGTTGTTCCTGGCGTGTGACTTTGGCTGCTTGGCTAGGCGAGTGTCTTTGGGGTGTGTGAGGGCTGATTTGCTTAGCTTTGGTCAGCGTAACCCAGAACGCTGTGCAGTGCTGCTTATATACTAACAGGTCAGATCTAGAACATTCCGCAACTTACTGGCAAGTACGGGATCTTTCCTAGGTTACGTAATCTACTGACGTTACTGCACTCGCATGTTCTGGGATGGTCTAGAAATTTCCATCGAAATGCCGTGACTTTTCGCGATCACTACAACAGGAGTTTAACGCCTTGTTCCACCACATAAAAGTGATATCAAAGACTGGGCAACGAGAGAAAAAGCCAGCACAAATGTCTGGTTTCCAGTCAGGAATCGAACTCACGACCCGAGCATTGAGGGCCCAATGCTCTGCCGTTCGACTGTCCCGGATTCCCCGTAAACATCATGGCATTGACACCACACATAAAGAAGAAAACGAAGAAGAAAAAAAAAAAAACTCCATAATATTGCTTCAAACGTTTGAGTGTAAGGTAATGTAGATGCCTCGTCACACACGTAAAACAGGTCGTTATAGGCTGAAGCTGTCCTGTGGTGGACTCTTCTTGAAGTTTTGTTGTTGTTCATTCTTTTCTCTTTTTTCATATCCTGCCCTCGTAGAGAGGTTATTAAGGCAAACATTTTATAATTAGTTCTGTTTGTATGTTATCATCTAAACTTGCTTGGGCTCGGCTCTACTCGCTTTCTAACTGTCTAAATTTGATAATAATACTAATGAATACAATTTATATGGCGCCTGTCTGTTTTTTTACGAAACACTCTTTGCGCTCTCTCTCTCTCTCTCTCTCTCTCTCTCTCTCTCTCTCTCTCTCTCTCTCCTCTCTCTCTCTCTCTCTCTCTCTCTCTCACACACACACACACACACACACACACACACACACACACACACACACACACACACAGTGCCGATGAAACAGTGGTCGGACTACAGCTCGAAAGCTTGCCTAAAGAGGTAGGTCTTGAAATGGGCTTTGTATTGAGTCAGCGTGGGAAGATCCCTAATGGTGACAGGTAAGGCGTTCCAGACAGAGGGGCGGCGTAAGACTTGAAAATCAGTGAACGATCGCCAGCTGACTTCAGAGTTGTTCTTGGAACCTTTAACAGTTTTTTGTTGTTTTTTTCTGATGATGAACGGCCGGAGAGTACGGGAGGGCTGGTAGTTTGGGCTGGTAATTTATCACCCAGCCCAAGATATTTATGCAATTTACTTACTTATGATGGGTTGTTTGTGGGTGTAAATTATGCTCAGGAAAACTGTAACACATGTTTAGACAAGTTACCGAGCTGGGCGTTCAGTCAAAACAGAGAGTAATCAAATGACTGTAATTTTCGCTGAACATTACCTTCACAAAACTGTCAAAATCAGCAGGATCCTTTATCGGCAATCCCCGAAAAACGATGGCGCCATTCTCTAGAAGGAGCTGGTCGATTGTCGTCTGCTGATTGTGCGCCCATTGCAATGTTGACGTCATGTCTTGCAGCGCCACCGCGCCCAGAGCCAGGGGGAATAATCTGCCGTCGAATTCTTTCTGCTCTGGGAGTTGCACTTCCTGAACCATCTCTGTGACGTTTACTTCCGGCATGATGATGGTGCAGTCACCTTTTAAAAAAAAAAAAAAACAAAAAAAAAAACACGTCACAAAAAGTCAAGGCCCACCTTGTAATGCAGCATGTAATGCGGGGTGCTGTTGATAAACGATTGAAGTCTGTAAACTTTTTAAGAATTCCTAGAATGCTAGTAAGACTATAATTATGTACTTACAGGGTTTTTGTTTGTAAAAGTTTGTGAACTTGTCAACATTATCAAGGCCATCGCTAGAATGCTAGAAAGATTACTTCCAGTTTTAGGTTTAATTGTTTGTTTGTTTGTTTGTTTGTTTGTTTGTTTGTATGTTTGTTTGCTTGTTTGTTTGTTTGTTTGACTGTCTGTTTGTTTGTTTGACTGCATGTTTGTTTGTTTGACTGTTTGTTTGGTTGACTGTTTGTGTCTTTGTTTGTTTGACTGTCTGTTTGACTGTCTGTTTGTTTGTTTGACTGTCCCTTTGTTTGTTTGACTGTTTGTTTGGTTGACTGTCTGTTTGTGTCTTTGTTTGTTTGACTGTCTGTTTGTTTGTTTGACTGTCCCTTTGTTTGTTTGACTGTCCCTTTGTTTGTTTGACTGTTTGTTTGTTTGTCCAATACGTGAAGGAGATAGCGGCAAAGACGGGAAAACAAGGAAAAGGCCAGCACATCAGTTTAGCTTCCAATCAGAGACCCAACCAGTCGCAATTCGAGAAATGTAATTATCAAGAAAGTTTTTGCTACAATTCAGGTGAGAGGTGGTCTAACTGGTAGCGCTACTAAACGGCCGTCACCGCTGTCAAGGCGCTGAAGTGTGGGTTTCCAGCCCAGGTCGAGCTTGTGATATGTGATACCGTTTTTTTTCTGGCTACCGGGCTGCTCATTAGGCGTTACTCTCCGGGTTATCCGGCTTTCCTCCCCCAGCAAAATTAAAAAAAAAAAATAGGACAGGTATTGGGTGGTGCCTCACCGCGGCGACGCACTTCAGTTCCCCCGGGGGAAACAGCCCTAATTCCCCAAAAGGGACAATAAAGTAGTTGTTTTTTTTTTAACTTAAGTAACCAAAGAAAAATTCCTTCAGCAGCAGCAACAATAATAATAATAATAATGATACTGGAAATGAGTGCGTGACAAAGGAGTATACGCCGAAGGGTATGCACGGCATTTAAGACAGAATTTCTCCCACATGAAAATTCAAGTATACTTTCGCA
Organism: Batillaria attramentaria; assembly: GCA_018292915.2. NCBI lineage: Eukaryota > Metazoa > Mollusca > Gastropoda > Batillariidae > Batillaria > Batillaria attramentaria. Next base: position 398,300 of record JACVVK020000486.1, on the reverse strand, counting down.
AGGTTTTTCGTTGTTATTGGTTTTTTCCCTAGTCTTCTTTCTGCACCGTGCTTCAACGAATATTGACGCAACTGTTTTTTATTGATTGCCTACGGCTAGGTTTTCCTTCCAAGAATTGTTGCTGTTGAATAATTCATTTATCACAAAAGTCCAAATAAACAGAAGGAAACGATCACGCCATCGACAGGAAATTAATCTAGAATTGCGGTAATCGGAACCTTTTCAATAATGACGAGATCTTCAGGAATTACAACGTTGCATGCTTGTCTTCACTTTTCTCTACACAACCTAATATTTAAGATGACATAATATTCTGTTTTATGCTATTGAGGGCAATGTAGTGTTTTTCCCACTGAATACGCTTGAAAGAAATTCCCTGCTGCAAAACATGGACATACTTAAAACCGTAATTACAAAAAAGTTAAAAATGGGAAAACAATATTTTAAACAAAAACAAAAAACAAAAATCACGCTGCCGATAAAAATGGTTTCTGTATGGGCAATACTTTATCTTAGAATTTAATTTTCATCTTCATCTGTAAATTCATGGGTCGTGAGTTCGTATCCCGGCGGGAGCCAAATATTTGTGCTGGCTTTTTCATCGTCTCCCCGTCTTTGATATAATAATAATAATAATAATTTATTTATATAGCGCTTAATCTACATGTCGTATGTGGTGGAAAGGGACGTTAAACCCCAAAACACCCACCCTCACCTGTAAATTTATCTTAGTATTAATTATTCTTGAAAGCTGGAGAAGCTGTCTAAGTTTTTTGTTTGGTGTTTTGGCTTTTTTTGTTTTTGTTTTGTTTTGTTGGGGGATTTTTGTTGTTGTTGTTGTTGTTGTTTTTTTTTGGGGGGGGGTATTTTTGTAAGCTTACTGTTTAGAATAGAATCTTCTGGGAACATTTCATTTCACGTTTACAAGAGTTTACCCGGAAGTTTTTGTGGACCAGGTTATGCCTTTACATACCTTAAAAAGAGTCAGTAACTTTCTTCGTTATATATAGATAAACTTGTCCGTCCAAAGGCAAAGATATTGACGGAACAACCGTGAAACAACTGAGCACTAGATTTCGTTAAGATAAAAATATCAATATTAAACAACAACAACAACAAAAACCCTAGTGAAACTCAAGACAACTCATACCTGCAACCTAGATACTAATTTTAATTGACACGAGATGAGTCATACAACAAATAATGATTAATTGTTTGTAACAATTTAAAGAAAGAAAGGGTAAATAAAATAATTAATAAATAATTTCATTGATAGACCCTGCTTATTGATTAATAAATAATCAATAAGCAGAATTTTTTCAAGTTACTCAGTTCTTTGAACTGAAACGCCCCAAGTCAAACTGCCCACAAAGATCAGAGCTGAAAGGAAAGTTGTCTTGTGTTTTACGTGTGCTGTTTACAACTCGGACAGCCTAAAGACATGTTTCTGAGCTGTTTCAGTCAATACAGTTGTGCGGAATTTGAACTAAATTGGACTGGATTTTAACTAAACTGTAACAAGTTGCAATTTCATCTCTACTCACGGTTATTTAGCTCTGGATACAGTCGACGGTAGATTCTGATGTAGACCTGGTGTTTCACTTTCAGTCGTCGGGGGGGTGTTCTGAAGCTCCCCCAAACTTGCAGGTACTCTTATATAACCACACCAGCTTGAATATACCACCTTCTCATTACGACAATTTCCATCTATGGGCGTTCACGTATTCTCACAATACTAGCTCTGAACACATCAAAAATGGCTGCAAATTTCGCTCAACCTTCGTCGATGTAATGCGTCGCAATGATCCTTGGAAATTTGCATAATTTCTATTTCTGTAGTATACGGTATCCATTTTCGTCAGCAAGTAACACACAGGTGACCCCAGTATTTGAATATTTTCCTTTTCTGGAAGACTTGGTTTCTGACGAGAACTTTCCAGCGCTCTCAATACTGCTGTACACGTTTACAGGCATTCTCCATTCGGCAGACATGATACATGTACATGAAGTGAAGTTGACTGTTTCGCTCTCCGAGTAAATGACGCTGCACGGCAATTGTCGAAGAGAGAATGATGTTGAACTGGCTTGGAGTCTTTATCTTGTAGCTAACCGGTTTGAGCTGGCTGTACTGATATCGGTGACATTTTTCTTGTCCCATGGTTTAGCGGGTTATGACAAGTTCGTTTGAAACAGTCTGTGGTACGCCCTGTGCAGTGGTAACTGTCAGCGATGAACGAAATTGTGGGTCGGTTTTTTTGTTTGTTAAGTGGTAGCGTTGACGGTTGGTTCGATGGTGTGAGTAGAAGGCGCAAAATATCATCATCATCATCATCATCATCATCATCATCATCACCATTATTATCGCATAATCGCATTAATATTCAATTAATCAATAAGCAGGGTTTGTCAATGAATTTAGTTATTCGTTCATTTATTATGATCCCAAATGTTTGGCTCAAAGCGCCGCGAGCTAATCCCAACACACACGCTCACATGAATCACACGCATTCTCTCACACACTGGACACATTACCATCACGTGGTGCGAAGGGCCAGCTCAGCAATTTAGGTTCTGGAAATTTAGAACAGCATTTATTCTTGAATTTTGTGGGCTGAACATTTCCAAAGTAGAGGGGCAAGAAGCCGGAGTACCCTGAGAGATCGTCCAACGATCGGCCCGAATGAACGGTGCCACACACGAGAAAGAGAAAATTCTTTGCCCCGAGTGGGACTCGAACCTGACCGTTCTGTTGCTTGCGCGGCTTTAAGCCCTAAAAACTCACTCTCACTCACTCACTCACTCACTCACTTGTTCACCAGACAGTTTGGTCAAGGTCTGTTCGGGATTTGGTTTGGTTGTATAGAGTTTCGTTTGTTCGTGTTTGTCCGAATTTGGTTTGTTTTAAGCTGTGTGTTCTGTTCTTGTTATTGTTTACTCGTTTGAGCGAATCATTGCATGGTTGGCAATTTCAGTAGTAGTAGTAATTGTAATAATAGTAGTAGCAGCAATAGCAGAAATAGTAGTAGTAGTAATAGTGGTAGTCGTACCCATACGAACGTTTGGTCATTCTTCGATCTAATTTGGTTTGGTTTGTTTCAAGCTGGGTGTTCTGTTGTTTTTGCCATTGTTTACTCTTTTGAACAGGCATTGTGTGCCTGGCAATTTCAGTAGCAGCAGTAGCAGCAGCAGTAGTAGTAGTAGTAGTAGTAGTAGCAGTTTGAAATTTCTAGACGCTGTGGTCTCAGTTTGTTTGTTTGTTTGTTTGTTTGTTTGTTTAGTAAGACAAAACTGGATCTTTTGACATAAAACCTAGTGATTTCTAGACATCCCCACTACCCGCTTCGCTTCAATGATTCGGAGCCGGGGTGGCTGAATGGTAGAGCTCGGGTCGTGAGTTCGTATCCCGGCTGGGGCCAAATATTTGTGCTGGCCTTTTCATCGTTGCCCCGTCTTTGATATCACCCGTATGTGGTGGAAAAGGACGTTAAACCCCCAAACACCCACCCACCCCTTCTTTCTTAAAGGTGAAGACATCACACAATTACACAAGTACCCACTATCTCGGCGTAACTCTGACGACACACAGTACGTCTGTCACTATGACACAAATGTAATGGATTATAATCTGACGGCGACAAGCGTGTATCTTCACTCGAGGGCTACCACAAGGACCGCTGAGAATGCTACACTGCACTTCATCTGTTCGCATCTCGCATCAAGTGTTGTGGGGGGAAGTGTGGTATCGCAAACAGTGGGGCGTGAGGGGAACAAGGTTTGAACCTACAGGCTGTACTCATTCCACCCTGCACGGCCAGACTGAGACTTCTTTCGAACTCAGCAAACTGGCTCTGCAGACAAGCGGTCCCAGTCCGGCGTAGGCATGTTCGGCCCGGTGATCTCTCATGCCCGGCGCTATTTCTGCAGCAATCAGATCACTCCTTTTTTCTGCTCGAGTGGAGCGCCTCGCCAGACAGCAGCAATACGATTATTTTCACCCACAGGGGCCGGAAGGGTGATAACTTTGATTTTGTATCCTCGATAGCGCAGTCGCTGAGTTGGATGTAAGTATGAATACCAAAAGGGGGGGGGGGAGGGCAGTAAGAAAGCCGCCAGAAAGAAAAATCACCAACAGCGTCCGTTTACGTTTTCCGGTCCCTGTGACTGATTTCACCGTTATATCAGCGAAACGCCTCTGACTGGTCAAGCGGGCAAACGTATTTGGGGGTCCTGCGGAGGTTTGGTTCGGATGACCGCAAAGCCTGCCTGTTGGTGGAGCGGGCGAGTACGGTAACTGGTTTTGCAGCGCAGAATACACGGTAGGCTGTCAGTATGATGTAGTGCTTCTGGTCCGATCGTCAAGCACTACTAGAAAGGTCAACTCAGTTCACTGACTGTGCACGTCAGGGTTGAATTCTTGAGCTAGTGTGCGATTTATGTCCATTGCATCCGGCTTTATTCGTCGACTTTGTACAGGGAGTTGGGTCAGCTGAGCTGGTAGTGAGAACCACGTGAGGCTGTCCATATGCTCAAGGTCGTGAGTTCGAACCCAATTTGGAGCCAAACTCTGCTCACTTTTTCACTTGTATCACCCGTAGGTGGTGAAACAGACCTTAGCCGCAACTCATCCCGACCGACATAGAACTTTTTTTTAAGGCGGCCTTGGTTTATTGCTGTAGCTACTAGCACTCACTGATTAAACCATTACCGCGGACCAAATTTTGGGTTTTCGTCCACATTTCGTTATAATCAGTGTAGCTTTTTATGTGACATTAACATATCAGAAAATTATTCATGTTCAGTTTTGGGACTGAGACTGAAAAACTTGACTTGATAGGCAAAATACTCTGACTGATCCAGTGGTTAAACACTGAGCCACAATGAAAAGTTAACTTTGCGTGGGTAATTTGAATGAACAGACCGCAACTTAAGTCTCTCTCTCTCTCTCTCTCTCTCTCTCTCTCTGCGTGCTTTCTTATGATGGGGTTCTATCAAGTCATTTAGCCAGGGCATGTGAGTTCTTCCCTTTCTCTCCGCCATCAGTCTCTCATCGGACTTTGGGACCTCCTTGTACCGAGTAATGTTGACCAAGGTAAGTCACCTTTCACGGCTTTATCAAATCCTGTACCAGAGTTCGTCAAGTTTTGTTTTCGTCGCGACGAACTGTTCTCCTCGACATTATCATCTACAGATTATCACACCAAGTTCGTCACGTGCTGGCCGGCCATTGCTCGGATTCAAGGAGGTTCGAGGAGAGTCAAGGAGGGGAGGCAACTCTAATACAATAGCGCAAAGGCAGCCATGTTGCTGATTTCCATATCTGGGAGCCAGGTAGAGGTAGCGTAGAGGAGGTTGATGTGCGCGTTGAAGGAGATTCCAACACTGACGCCTGTCGTATGAAGGAGATGATAACACTGCTGAAACATCGGCCTTGGTTTCGTAATTAGTGCCGGCTACAGGATATCGGTCGATGGCTGGCCTACCGGCAGTATTGAGTTCATTGCGTCGTTAGCCAACGCTTCAGATCAGTCTGTCGTGTACAACAGTTAGTACAGCTGTTAAAGTTACTGCGCGGCTGTCGTGGCAAAATAACATCAGAACTGATAATTACACCAGCAGCCAGTTTCAGTTTGCGTAACCGTTCAAATCAACTGATGCGGTTTGATCACTGACCTTCAATTCAGTAACTTGATGCATGATTGAACTGCCTGCAAACGGACTGACCGTAAACACTGACTAGCTCAGTTGTGAAACGTATACTCAGTGCGGCATAGTATGTGCTAGCAATATGTGCCGCTATTGTGGTCGGGGTAATTGTAAAGAATAGTATACGAAAATGATTGGAGCTAATTGCACGCACTTTGATGGGTGTTTTCGGTTCTGCTCGATGCAAAGAGACGTAAGACAACCTTACGTACTCACTTTGACCACTCCTTTCCCCCAAACATGCACAACATATCCCTGAATAACTGGCGACCACGGCCGTTTTCACCTACGTGATCACCAACCAAAATGGCGCGCAGATGACTGCTCGGGCCGTGGTCGCCAGTCATTCAGGGGATATTTTGTGCAACTTTGCCCCGAGTGGGACTCGAATCCCTGACCTCTCGCATTGGTGACAGGTCTCTTAACCACTAGACCACCGTCCGCCCCGGTCTGCACTTTTTTGTGATACCAGTAACTCCATACGATGAAATCACCCTTTATCACCATTTTGTGGGATTCGATCACAGTTTGTTAGTTTGAAAAGGTTGCCGCTGACCGGACAGCAAGTAATCAAAATCTTAAAATGTGGGTAAGATTACCTTTATACAACGTTTTTATTGTTTATTGACTCCATTGTTTACCAATAAACACACAAAATTTTTGGTGTAAACATAGTCAAAACCTTTATTAACAAAGTCACAAAATTTCAAAGACGGGAAATAAAAATTGACTGAGATACATCAATTAAAGTGAAAGCATGGGTGCACATGCACGGCGAAGGTTAAGAGTATCATGTGACAGATTCACACGACAATGATCATTATATCTTCGAGAATATGTGCAGCTGTCTCGGCTTTGAACATTCTGTTTTTCCCAAATTAGAAATAGTATCAGTGTATGCAGAAACAGCGGTCTCCGCTCGTGGTTTTAAATGAAATTAAATCATTCAGTTTGAAAATGAGATGTAACTACTTCTCGTGCAGACCGTGTGTGTGTGTGTGTGTGTGTGTGTGTGTGTGTGTGTGTGTGCGCGTGCGTGCGTGCGCGTGTGTGACTGTGTGTGTGTGTGCGCGCGCGTCCCTCTGTGTGTGTGTGTGTGTGCGTGCGCGCGTGTGTGTGTGTGTGGGGGGGGGGGGGGGACTGTGTGTGACTGTCTGTGTGTGTGTGTGTGACTGTGACTCTGTGTGTGTGTGTGTGTTCCTCTGTGTGTGTGTGTGTGTGCGCGCGCGCGCGTGCGTGCGTGTCAGTGTGCGTGCGTGCGTGCGCGCTTCACTTGCTTTTCACGTCGACATGACCAGCGATGTCTTGCCGATCCCACACAGATTGCGATGTACTGAGGTTCACATCGACCTGTCTTGCTTACGCACACGCTTGGAGAGAAACGATGATGATAATGATCAGCTGATGACGCTGATACTTTACTGATCAACGAAACCCGCACCAATTAAGACCCACCCTTTGCAACACCCGTCCAAAATCCATACGACAAATTGATTCGGTTGTCACCTTTAAAACTGCAGTCAAAACGTGCTTGTTCTCAGCCAGCAGCAGTAATGAGGGATTAACAGAAAACTCTGTGTGTGTGTGTGTGTGTGTGTGTGTGTGTGTGTGTGTGTGTGTGTGTGTACGCCACAGTTGCTGTCTTTCGTTGTTCTCTCTGGCATTATTTTCATGCCATTTTTTTTTAAACGTTGTAAGCGCTTAGAGCTTGCCGAGTATAAGCGCTATATAAATATCTATCATTATTACTTAACATTCTCACACACAGACTGAAAATATACTACATAGGCTCAGATGAACCTGGTCAGTACGCGCGCGCCATGCGGGTGGGTGTTCGGGAGTTTAACGTTCTTTTCCTCCACATATGGGTGATACCAAAGACGGGGCAACGAGGGAAAAGGTCAACACAAATACATGTATTTGGCCCAAGCCGGGATTCGAACCCAAGACCCGAGCACTGAAAGTCCCACGCTCTCCCGGCTCCCCGCACCCCCAAAGAGACAGAGATCGACAGAGAGAGAGAGAGGCAGAACGAACGAACGAACGAACGAACGAACGGACTTAATTTTACAACGGAAAAGATTTGGCCATACGTTGGTCAGTTTTCAATCAGCCGTTGCTACGCAAAGAAGGCACTACAAAATAACTAAAGGGAGAAAACAGATATATGAGTAAAATTTGCAACATAGAAAACACACACACACACACACACACACACACACACACACACACACACACACACACACATTGCATACATTTTTGCATACGCAGAGAAAGAGAGACACACACACACACACACACAGAGGGAGAGAAAGATGACGATGATGATGGTATTATGACCATGCCCTGCTGATCAGTGAAACCTTATCACGCGAACACAGACGGATTGAGATAGAAGTTCACATCGACCAGTCTAGCGCACGCGCCCGCTACCTCAGTCAATGACTGCTGATCGCTGACAAGGCGAGGGAGCGCCGCGGATTGTTGTAATGTAACCCAATACATTGTGTACCATGCTGGAGCGTCTCACAGATCACAAACTCACATTCACCACCTACGGTTGTATAATCGGAAACATGTTTGATTGTTGTAGCTATATATGTGACCTTCAACCTGTTCACAGTCCCATCACAAAGAAAACGTTGCACACACACACACACACACACACACACAGAGTCACACACACACACACACACCAGCGGAAAAGTCGAACCTTCAGTATAATTATGTGCCTAGCCTAGCAGCTTCCGTGAAAAGAGAAAGCATTAAAAGCCCGTAACTCTTACAAGCTGGGTTATCCGGGTATCTCACCTCAAATTGACACCGACACACACACACACACACACACACACACGCACACACACACACACACGCACACACACACACACACACACACACACACACACACACACACACGCACGCAACTGTAAGTAGAGAAAACAAGCGCATGGGCTGAGCAGTGTTTATGCATGCCGATAGTTATTTACAAAATTATTTTGAATCCTACATTACATCGGTATCTCATCACCTGCAAACAACAACCACAAAACAAACGACAAACATAAATAAACTCTGCATAGCCATACAAACCCCCTCCCTCTTCTGCACTGCGCATTAAATTATAAACATGAAACATGCACGCAATCACTCGCATTCCTTCTCTCTAGCTTCACTCCAGTCTCCAGCCACAACACAGTGTGACAAACCTAGTGCCCTTCTGAGGCCACAGAAATCCGTGGTTGATATCAAAATTTCAGGTTTTTCATCCACACTACCTAAAGCTAGGCTGGGGAATTGCTGAGGGAAACAAAGTCTGAAACCTAGGCCGGGGTGCAAAGGCAGCACCCAGCTGAGGGACCACGGGGGAAGGCCTCACTTAAGAAAACAAATTGCAGCATTTTTAAAGGCATTTAGTAGCCTTTCCTAGCACCCATAAGTAAAACACTGCCTTGGTACTGACATGCAAGTCTTCAAAAATGAAGTTAGACTGTGCCATAATGCATTACATGTATCCATCCATACACGACTGTAGGCAGCCTTTTTTTTCTGCTTCTTTCCTTTGGCTGAAACTTAGATTTTGGGGCTGAGATAATACCAAATTTGGCTGAAAATTGCCAAATTTGGCTGAAAATTGCCAAAGGACTGAAAATTCCCCAGCCTGTATCATTCACGTGACAATAGCTTTCAAGGTCCACAAACGCTGGGTAAATATAGGAATGGGGGTGGGTGTTTGGTCAAGGATGGGGCAACAAGAAAAAAACAAAGCAAAAAAAAAAAACACCACAAATATTTGACCCCCCAGCTAAGATTCAAACTCACGACCCAAGCATTGAAAGGCCAGCGCTCTACTGTCTCCCGTTCAGTACAAAAAGTCTTTCACGTGAAACCAGACACAATACAGGAGGACTGTCTTTGTTGAAGCATATTCCTCTTTTTGAAGGGTATTCAGAATCCTGGTTTCTTCTTTTTCCCTTTCAAGTTCTTCTTCGCCACATTCCTCATGATGGCTGAATCCAGTCCGCTGCCAAACTCTGACACTGTTGCTGAATATGGGCCTTTCTTTCCATGCGGCCTGCACACACACACAGTAATCAAAATTTTCACACATCTTCAACACACTGACAACGGCGTTGACATTTCATAGTAAGAGAGGTATCACTTGATGGTTTTTTCCATAGAACTTGGAATGGACCGGCCCCCACAGTGTAGTGGTTAGCACTTCGGACCATGGACCGGGAGACCCGGGTTCGAGTCCCAGCCGAGGCAAGTGGGATTTTTCCTACCTAGGTCGGCTCCTATCCAAAGCGGGTGTGCTATGGGCCCAATGGGGAGGCTGTTGCCACAGAGCTGAGATTCACCCACTTCACGGGTGTGACTTTGGGGGTGCTTCCCTTGGTATGACACGTCTAATGATGTGGATGATTACACGGCCGGCACCGCAGGTGCCGTAGTTCCCGGGGCTGATTAATGCCGGGATATTTATGACAGGAAGCATGGAATGCGGCCCTGTCCCGCAGTCCAAAACCACACGGACTTCCATAGCATCATCTTACCATCATCCTCATCTCCATCATCATGCATAATAAAAACTGCCCCGGCTTCCAAGCCCCATGTGGATTATGCCCATGACCTGGGAGGAACACCACTGGAGCTGGCAAAGAGTTGAGGCAGCAAAAAAAAAAAAAAAAAAAAATGGAAAGGACAGAACAGTTGAAATCTGTCTTTACATATTCTTACTTCCAAGGTCTTTTGTCGCCACCAGCATTTGACCTTGACTTGCCCTCCATCTTCCGCACTTTGAAGATGGGTCTGGATGCTGCGCTGTGCAGGTGTGACGGTGACTCCCTCAGAGCAAAGCTCTTAGCAACGTGCCCAAGGTGAAGGTCCTTCATGGAGAAAACGTCCTTCAGGTGACTTGGATACGTGGCATACGCACGCACAAAGGACTGGTATCCTGCAAAACATAGATCACTTTGTAAGAACAGTTCAAGATGCATGTACAGACATGAAGCTAGTATAACTAGTTGTCATTCTGGGCCCGTATGTAAAAGTCGGGGTCAGGGAGTTTAGCCCCCGGGTTAGAATCTAACCTCGAACTAAACTAGCTCTAGGTTTAAATTTTGTGTTGTGTTTTTGTTTTAAATCAGGAAGGGGGTCCATTCCAGCAAGGTGCCCATGCTGTTATAGAAGGAGTTCTCTCTTTCTTTGCTTTCTTTTTTATTTAATTTTGTTTTGGGGTTTCTTTTGACCTAGTCCGGGTTAGTTTTACATACGGGCCCAGGCTAATACAGTTGCCGTCCTATTTTGGGGGCATTGTGCCCCAGGTGCATAAGCCAAACCAGGGCCTTGTCTCACCACACACGAAGACTCACATCATTCATAGCTGTTCAAGTGACGTTTAGCATTACCAGGCTGGGGAACTGCTGAGGGAAAAAAACTGAAACCTAGGCCGGGGTGCAGAGGCAGCGCCCTGCTGGGGGACTATGGGAGGCAGTGCCCCACTTAAGAAAACAAATTTTAGCATATTTGAAGTTATTTAGTAGCCTCTCCTGGCAACCAAAAGTATAACACTGCCGTGGTACTGACATGCAAGTCTTCAAAAAAGAAGTTAGACTGTCCCATATGGCACTACATGTATGTTCATCATGATACATGACTGTGTGTGCAGCCTTCCCCCCCCCCTCCCCCTTCCTTTTCCTTGGCTGAAACTTAGATTTTTTTTTATTTTTTTTTTATTTATTTATTTTATTTTATTTTTTTTTTTGGGGGGGGGGGGGATTTTTGTTGTTGTTGTTGTTGTTTTTTATTTTTTATTTATTTTATTTTATTTATTTATTTTTTTTTTTTTTTTTTTGGGGGGGGGGGGGGGATAGATAAGATAGGGAGGATAGAAAATTTGGCTGAAAACTACCAAATGACTGAAAATTCCCCAGCCTGCGTTACGCCACTTATACATGCGGACAGGTACAGTCTGATAGTGATACTGAGCGAACAGAAGCCAAAATGAACAGCTGCCAACACGGTGTAGTAACTACAGTGACCAGGAGAGCTGGCTCAGTGAACCTTCACATGGTCAACACACATCAGTTTACTGCAGTTAGAGCTGTACTTACCCTATTTGTACTAATGTACAGAAACACTCAGAGCTGTACTTACCCTATTTGTACTAATGTACTGAAACACTCAGAGCTGTACTTACCCTATTTGTACTAATGTACTGAAACACTCAGAGCTGTACTTACCCTATTTGTACTAATGTACTGAAACACTCACAGTTAGAGCTGTACTTACCCTATTTGTACTAATGTACAGAAACACTCACAGTTAGAGCTGTACTTACCCTATTTGTACTAATGTACTGAAACACTCACAGTTAGAGCTGTACTTACCCTATTTGTACTAATGTACTGAAACACTCAGAGCTGTACTTACCCTATTTGTACTAATGTACTGAAACACTCAGAGCTGTACTTACCCTATTTGTACTAATGTACTGAAACACTCAGAGCTGTACTTACCCTATTTGTACTAATGTACTGAAACACTCAGAGCTGTACTTACCCTATTTGTACTAATGTACTGAAACACTCAGAGCTGTACTTACCCTATTTGTACTAATGTACTGAAACACTCAGAGCTGTACTTACCCTATTTGTACTAATGTACTGAAACACTCAGAGCTGTACTTACCCTATTTGTACTAATGTACTGAAACACTCAGAGCTGTACTTACCCTATTTGTACTAATGTACTGAAACACTCAGAGCTGTACTTACCCTATTTGTACTAATGTACTGAAACACTCAGAGCTGTACTTACCCTATTTGTACTAATGTACTGAAACACTCAGAGCTGTACTTACCCTATTTGTACTAATGTACTGAAACACTCAGAGCTGTACTTACCCTATTTGTACTAATGTACTGAAACACTCAGAGCTGTACTTACCCTATTTGTACTAATGTACTGAAACACTCAGAGCTGTACTTACCCTATTTGTACTAATGTACTGAAACACTCAGAGCTGTACTTACCCTATTTGTACTAATGTACTGAAACACTCAGAGCTGTACTTACCCTATTTGTACTAATGTACTGAAACACTCAGAGCTGTACTTACCCTATTTGTACTAATGTACTGAAACACTCAGAGCTGTACTTACCCTATTTGTACTAATGTACTGAAACACTCAGAGCTGTACTTACCCTATTTGTACTAATGTACTGAAACACTCAGAGCTGTACTTACCCTATTTGTACTAATGTACTGAAACACTCACAGTTTAGAGCTGTACTTACCCTATTTGTACGAATGTACAGAAACACTCAGAGCTGTACTTACCCTATTTGTACGAATGTACTGAAACACTCACAGTCAGAGCTGTGCTTACCCTATTTGTACTAATGTACTGAAACACTCACAGTTAGAGCTGTGCTTACCCTATTTGTACTAATGTACAGAAACACTCACAGTTAGAGCTGTGCTTACCCTATTTGTACGAATGTACAGAAACACTCACAGTTAGAGCTGTACTTACCCTATTTGTACGAATGTACAGAAACACTCACAGTTAGAGCTGTACTTTCCCTATTTGTACGAATGTACAGAAACACTCACAGTTAGAGCTGTACTTACCCTATTTGTACGAATGTACAGAAACACTCACAGTTAGAGCTGTACTTTCCCTATTTGTACGAATGTACAGAAACACTCACAGTTAGAGCTGTACTTACCCTATTTGTACTAATGTACTGAAACACTCACAGTTAGAGCTGTACTTACCCTATTTGTACTAATGTACTGAAACACTCACAGTTAGAGCTGTACTTACCCTATTTGTACTAATGTACAGAAACACTCACAGTTAGAGCTGTACTTTCCCTATTTGTACTAATGTACAGAAACACTCACAGTTAGAGCTGTACTTACCCTATTTGTACTAATGTACAGAAACACTCACAGTTAGAGCTGTGCTTACCCTATTTGTACTAATGTACAGAAACACTCACAGTTAGAGCTGTGCTTACCCTATTTGTACTAATGTACAGAAACACTCACAGTTAGAGCTGTGCTTACCCTATTTGTACTAATGTACAGAAACACTCACAGTTAGAGCTGTACTTACCCTATTTGTACTAATGTACAGAAACACTCACAGTTAGAGCTGTACTTACCCTATTTGTACTAATGTACAGAAACACTCACAGTTAGAGCTGTGCTTACCCTATTGTACTAATGTACAGAAACACTCACAGTTAGAGCTGTGCTTACCCTATTTGTACTAATGTACAGAAACACTCACAGTTAGAGCTGTGCTTACCCTATTTGTACTAATGTACAGAAACACTCACAGTTAGAGCTGTACTTACCCTATTTGTACTAATGTACAGAAACACTCACAGTTAGAGCTGTACTTACCCTATTTGTACTAATGTACAGAAACACTCACAGTTAGAGCTGTACTTACCCTATTTGTACTAATGTACTGAAACAGTTAGAGCTGTACTTACCCTATTTGTACTAATGTACAGAAACACTCACAGTTAGAGCTCTACTTACCCTATTTGTACTAATGTACAGAAACACTCACAGTTAGAGCTGTGCTTACCCTATTTGTACTAATGTACTGAACACTCACAGTTAGAGCTGTACTTACCCTATTTGTACTAATGTACAGAAACACTCACAGTTAGAGCTGTGCTTACCCTATTTGTACGAATGTACAGAAACACTCACAGTTAGAGCTGTACTTACCCTATTTGTACGAATGTACAGAAACACTCACAGTTAGAGCTGTACTTCCCTATTTGTACGAATGTACAGAAACACTCACAGTTAGAGCTGTACTTTCCCTATTTGTACGAATGTACAGAAACACTCACAGTTAGAGCTGTACTTACCCTATTTGTACGAATGTACTGAAACACTCACAGTTAGAGCTGTACTTACCCTATTTGTACGAATGTACTGAAACACTCACAGTTAGAGCTGTACTTACCCTATTTGTACGAATGTACTGAAACACTCACAGTTAGAGCTGTACTTACCCTATTTGTACGAATGTACTGAAACACTCACAGTTAGAGCTGTACTTACCCTATTTGTACGAATGTACTGAAACACTCACAGTTAGAGCTGTACTTACCCTATTTGTACGAATGTACTGAAACACTCACAGTTAGAGCTGTACTTACCCTATTTGTACGAATGTACTGAAACACTCACAGTTAGAGCTGTACTTACCCTATTTGTACGAATGTACTGAAACACTCACAGTTAGAGCTGTACTTTCCCTATTTGTACTAATGTACAGAAACACTCACAGTTAGAGCTGTACTTTCCCTATTTGTACTAATGTACAGAAACACTCACAGTTAGAGCTGTACTTACCCTATTTGTACTAATGTACTGAAACACTCACAGTTAGAGCTGTGCTTACCCTATTTGTACTAATGTACAGAAACACTCACAGTTAGAGCTGTGCTTACCCTATTTGTACTAATGTACAGAAACACTCACAGTTAGAGCTGTGCTTACCCTATTTGTACTAATGTACAGAAACACTCACAGTTAGAGCTGTGCTTACCCTATTTGTACTAATGTACAGAAACACTCACAGTTAGAGCTGTGCTTACCCTATTTGTACTAATGTACAGAAACACTCACAGTTAGAGCTGTGCTTACCCTATTTGTACTAATGTACAGAAACACTCACAGTTAGAGCTGTACTTACCCTATTTGTACTAATGTACAGAAACACTCACAGTTAGAGCTGTACTTACCCTATTTGTACTAATGTACAGAAACACTCACAGTTAGAGCTGTACTTACCCTATTTGTACTAATGTACAGAAACACTCACAGTTAGAGCTGTACTTACCCTATTTGTACTAATGTACAGAAACACTCACAGTTAGAGCTGTACTTACCCTATTTGTACTAATGTACTGAAACACTCAGAGCTGTACTTACCCTATTTGTACTAATGTACTGAAACACTCAGAGCTGTACTTACCCTATTTGTACTAATGTACTGAAACACTCACAGTTAGAGCTGTACTTACCCTATTTGTACTAATGTACTGAAACACTCACAGTTAGAGCTGTACTTACCCTATTTGTACTAATGTACAGAAACACTCACAGTTAGAGCAGTACTTACCCTATTTGTACTAATGTACAGAAACACTCACAGTTAGAGCAGTACTTACCCTATTTGTACTAATGTACAGAAACACTCACAGTTAGAGCAGTACTTTCCCTATTTGTACTAATGTACAGAAACACTCACAGTTAGAGCTGTGCTTACCCTATTTGTACTAAAGTACAGAAACACTCACAGTTAGAGCTGTGCTTACCCTATTTGTACTAAAGTACAGAAACACTCACAGTTAGAGCTGTGCTTACCCTATTTGTACTAAAGTACAGAAACACTCACAGTTAGAGCTGTGCTTACCCTATTTGTACTAATGTACAGAAACACTCACAGTTAGAGCTGTGCTTACCCTATTTGTACTAATGTACAGAAACACTCACAGTTAGAGCTGTGCTTACCCTATTTGTACTAATGTACAGAAACACTCACAGTTAGAGCTGTACTTACCCTATTTGTACTAATGTACAGAAACACTCACAGTTAGAGCTGTACTTACCCTATTTGTACTAATGTACAGAAACACTCACAGTTAGAGCTGTACTTACCCTATTTGTACTAATGTACAGAAACACTCACAGTTAGAGCTGTACTTACCCTATTTGTACTAATGTACAGAAACACTCACAGTTAGAGCTGTACTTTCCCTATTTGTACTAATGTACAGAAACACTCACAGTTAGAGCTGTGCTTACCCTATTTGTACTAATGTACTGAAACACTCACAGTTAGAGCTGTACTTTCCCTATTTGTACTAATGTACTGAAACACTCACAGTTAGAGCTGTGCTTACCCTATTTGTACTAATGTACAGAAACACTCACAGTTAGAGCTGTGCTTACCCTATTTGTACTAATGTACAGAAACACTCACAGTTAGAGCTGTGCTTACCCTATTTGTACTAATGTACAGAAACACTCACAGTTAGAGCTGTACTTACCCTATTTGTACTAATGTACTGAAACACTCACAGTTAGAGCAGTACTTACCCTATTTGTACTAATGTACTGAAACACTCACAGTTAGAGCAGTACTTACCCTATTTGTACTAATGTACTGAAACACTCACAGTTAGAGCTGTACTTTCCCTATTTGTACTAATGTACAGAAACACTCACAGTTAGAGCTGTGCTTACCCTATTTGTACTAATGTACTGAAACACTCACAGTTAGAGCTGTACTTACCCTATTTGTACTAATGTACAGAAACACTCACAGTTAGAGCTGTGCTTACCCTATTTGTACTAATGTACAGAAACACTCACAGTTAGAGCTGTGCTTACCCTATTTGTACTAATGTACAGAAACACTCACAGTTAGAGCTGTGCTTACCCTATTTGTACTAATGTACAGAAACACTCACAGTTAGAGCTGTGCTTACCCTATTTGTACTAATGTACAGAAACACTCACAGTTAGAGCTGTACTTACCCTATTTGTACTAATGTACAGAAACACTCACAGTTAGAGCTGTGCTTACCCTATTTGTACTAATGTACAGAAACACTCACAGTTAGAGCTGTACTTACCCTATTTGTACTAATGTACAGAAACACTCACAGTTAGAGCTGTACTTTCCCTATTTGTACTAATGTACAGAAACACTCACAGTTAGAGCTGTACTTACCCTATTTGTACTAATGTACAGAAACACTCACAGTTAGAGCTGTACTTACCCTATTTGTACTAATGTACAGAAACACTCACAGTTAGAGCTGTACTTACCCTATTTGTACTAATGTACAGAAACACTCACAGTTAGAGCTGTACTTACCCTATTTGTACTAATGTACAGAAACATTCACAGTTAGAGCTGTACTTTCCCTATTTGTACTAATGTACAGAAACACTCACAGTTAGAGCTGTACTTTCCCTATTTGTACTAATGTACAGAAACACTCACAGTTAGAGCTGTACTTACCCTATTTGTACTAATGTACAGAAACACTCACAGTTAGAGCTGTGCTTACCCTATTTGTACTAATGTACAGAAACACTCACAGTTAGAGCTGTGCTTACCCTATTTGTACTAATGTACAGAAACACTCACAGTTAGAGCTGTGCTTACCCTATTTGTACTAATGTACAGAAACACTCACAGTTAGAGCTGTGCTTACCCTATTTGTACTAATGTACAGAAACACTCACAGTTAGAGCTGTGCTTACCCTATTTGTACTAATGTACAGAAACACTCACAGTTAGAGCTGTGCTTACCCTATTTGTACTAATGTACAGAAACACTCACAGTTAGAGCTGTACTTACCCTATTTGTACTAATGTACAGAAACACTCACAGTTAGAGCTGTACTTTCCCTATTTGTACTAATGTACAGAAACACTCACAGTTAGAGCTGTACTTTCCCTATTTGTACTAATGTACAGAAACACTCACAGTTAGAGCTGTACTTACCCTATTTGTACTAATGTACAGAAACACTCACAGTTAGAGCTGTACTTACCCTATTTGTACTAATGTACAGAAACACTCACAGTTAGAGCTGTACTTACCCTATTTGTACTAATGTACAGAAACACTCACAGTTAGAGCTGTGCTTACCCTATTTGTACTAATGTACAGAAACACTCACAGTTAGAGCTGTGCTTACCCTATTTGTACTAATGTACAGAACACTCACAGTTAGAGCTCTACTTACCCTATTTGTACTAATGTACAGAAACACTCTCAGTTAGAGCTCTACTTACCCTATTTGTACTAATGTACAGAAACACTCTCAGTTAGAGCTCTACTTACCCTATTTGTACTAATGTACAGAAACACTCACAGTTAGAGCTCTACTTACCCTATTTGTACTAATGTACTGAAACACTCAGAGCTGTACTTTCCCTATTTGTACTAATGTACAGAAACACTCAGAGCTCTACTTACCCTATTTGTACTAATGTACAGAAACACTCACAGGTGCAACTGTTCCATAACAGAAGATGCATTTTGTGAAGCCTGGTAAAACTCAGCTGTGTGGCTTTAATTATGATGCTAACCTTTAGCTGCCAGAGTCTGCAGATTGCGATTCTTGAACACCTGCTCTTCAAACCTGTCCTGCAGGTATGTGGCAGCCTCTTCAAATGTGCGTGGATCTTGACGCTGTGTTTAAAAAAAAAAAAAAGCGTTAAAAGTGGTGTAATTATAGGTAACGTTCTGGGTGACAACCTACTTGGAATGAATCTGTATTTCCCTTGAAACTGTTGTGTTACACAATTATATATTCAAAGACAGCAATCAATGACGTTTTTACCGTTACGAGTAAGTTCAGAAATTAAGGGGCATGATGATGACACTAATAGTAAAAAAGAAAATAGGGAAATACTATTTTCCATAAGCAGTGGAAAAGCCCGTAACAGATACCTCTAGGTGAAATGACAGAAACTGCTTACACACACACACACACACACACACACACACACACACACACACACACACACACACACAAATCAGCACTGCCTGAATTTTGAGCCCATACAACGACCAATTTCTTTGTATCCTTTCATGAATTATTGGTTTCCTTCAACGTAACCAATGTGATGTCAGACCTTTGTCGGAACTTGCGGCTGGGGCAGCTCATGTATGGCCGTCAGCAGAACCATCAGGATGTCCTTCATAGAAATTTCATGAACACTGAAACACAGACCAAAATGACGTTGTCACAGGTACCAAACACAAACATTTGTTAAGTAACTTAGTTACGCACTGTACGGCCACCTAGAACGCAGCATATCAAAGATTAGGGAAGAAACAGGAGAAGAAACTGTCTGTTGATCTGTCTGACAAGTTAGTTCATTACACAGTTCAACTTTTAGTTCAACTGACATGCACAGGTCAGAGTTAGATTTGGACATGTGAGTTAGTTAGTTTGTTGTTTTGTTGTGGTTGCTTGTGTTTTTTCATTAAGAAGTTGGGGGGGGGGGGGGGGGGGGGGGGTTGTTGGTTTTTTGTTTGTTTGTTTTTTTGGGGTTTTTTTTGTTGTTTTTTTGTTTTGTTTTTTTGGGGGGGTTCTTTGCTTGTTTTTTTTTTTTTAAATTTTGTTGTTGTTGGTGGTGTTTGTCGTTTTTTTTTTTTTTTTTTTTGGGGGGGGGGGGGGTGTGGGGGGGGGGGGTGCGCGGGGGGGGGGGGGGAGGGGGGTATGGTTGCTATACCTGATTTTGTGTTTATTGAGTTCCTTGATGTAGTCCGCCTCGGATGGCATGAGAAAAAGAAGAGCATTTCCCTGTTTGCCGGCTCGAGCTGTACGCCCCACTCGGTGTATATAGTCGACTGTTGCACCAGGTGTGGTGTACTGCACGATCCAGTCAACGCGAGGCAAGTGGAGACCCCTGGCAGCAACATCCTACAGTAATGAAAAGTACATTTGGTAAGAAAGGGGAAATAACCTCAAGCTACATGCAGTTACTGAATGTTTGCTGTTGTTATGTTAAAGGCATCTAACTTTATGAATGTCTGATCTTTGAAAGTAAAATCAAAAGCAGTAAACACTGGATGCATTTTTTTTTTTTAATATCAACTGCAGACTGTGTAAGTTAAGAGCTCATTCCATCCTGGAGAGGAGGCGAAAGGGGAAAGTAGTATACACCAAACAAAACGAAGAAAAGGGAAAGAAAAACCAAAAAACAACTGGGTAATGCTATACAAACGGCAACACGGGAAGCAGCATAAATGTTCCTTACTACAATAATATCAATACAAGAGGTTTCCTCATGGAGATATTCAACAAGCCAAGCAAAACTTGTTTTTCTTTTTCTTTTTTTAAAAAAATCATTGCTGGATAAAATACGAAGGCAACTCACTGTGCATAGCAGAACGCCACACCTAGCTGCTGTGAAATCTTGAAACACTTTAGTTCTTTCCTGCAAAAAACAAACAAAACAAAAAACAACAATGGTCAAACCATCATTCAAATTTGTACCATTGAGCAAATCACTCAGTTCCTCAAGAGATGCTCAGAAAAGTTTTAAAATAAATAAATAAATAAAATAGTGCAACAACAAACACCAACAGACTAAAAAAAAAAAAGAAAAAAAGTTTTTCTGCACACACACACACACACACACAGAGACGACGGAGGGTTATTACATAGACTCCCATTGTTACACAAGGAAGCCAAAAAATTACAATGAAATTTTGCACACAACTGCTCCTCTGAAAATGGTTCTACAGTTGTCACCAACTAACTATTTCAGATTTAAATGAATTGAGACACTCTGTACACCTCGCTCTGACCGTGAGTATGAAGCAGTGACCTACTCACCTTCTGTGCCATGTCTCCGTGAAGCTTGAAAATACTCAATGGCTCTCCACCCCCACCTTCCTCATCACTGTCCCCCACCATGTCTTCACCATCATCGCTGTCGTCATGGTAACGAGCCGGTGTGGATGCAGAGCCGAAAGCTTGCGAGAAGAGAGTGTGGTGAAACTCGACCGAGTCCTGAGTTGATAGAAAGACCACCATTTTGCTTTTCTGGCCCTGAAGCTGTGAGGATAAGAGAGGAAAGGATAATTTCTAATAACAATAATTGCGATGATTATCCAGATAGTTACTGTATCCTGAATCAGGAAATGAACCCAGCACTCACAAAAATCGCACGCATTCACTCACTCACCCGATACCAACACATTAAAATCACATGGTGCGATAGGAAAACTCAACTATTCAAGTTTGGGGATGTAGAATTTCATTCACTTCTTTCTCTTTTTTTTTTTTTCTTGAGTTTTCAAACATGTCAAAAGCATCAGAAATTAAATTCAGTTTTGTGACGTCACATTAGTACACATTTCTGAATCGGTTCTTGTTTCGAGTTCTATGATCATTCTAATGAACAGACTTTTTCCAAAACAAGTTTGGAAAGACTCATATCTCCTAAACATAAGCAGATCGAATCAAGTTATCAAACACACACCTTGCATTTCCACAGGATAAACGCAGCTAATGTGACAAGACGCAGCTTGCACGGCACCATGACAAAATTCTGCTTCAATTTCTCTGGTAATGCGAACTCCGCGTCCTGTGCACTTGTATCAGCGGGCTCCATGTTGTTCACTTTTTCTGGCTGGCTGGAGGCATCAACCATCTCGTGATCCGTGAGAGCGATGCCTGCTAGCCTCTCAACACCTGCACATAATCAGAATATTGTATAAATTCAACTTCCCTGGTGTGCTAGTGGCAGAAATAGTCTCAGGAAATAATGCATGCACATCAGTATCTGGAATGGGAGT
Organism: Batillaria attramentaria; assembly: GCA_018292915.2. NCBI lineage: Eukaryota > Metazoa > Mollusca > Gastropoda > Batillariidae > Batillaria > Batillaria attramentaria. The sequence goes on along the minus strand of JACVVK020000486.1, from coordinate 376,217 downwards.
GTGTGTGGTTGATACTCTGCACTGTGAGTGATGATGATGATGATGATGATGATGATGATGATGATGATGATGACTTGGTATAGTGCATGGCTTAACCTAGGGAGAGGTATTTGAAAGAACAATAGTTTTTTAAAAAAAATATACACAAAAAGTGCAGATGATTATTGGAGTTATGGGTTGAAGAGATGAGCCTTCAGGCACTTCTAAAATGCAGTGATAATCACTGCCTCCTTCACTGACTTAGGAAGAGAGTTCCACAGTTCGAGTGACTGTGCTTTAGTGAATTTAGTGAATAGTCAATACAAATATGACGTGTGTTATGAAATACCAGGCACCCACCAGCAGTCAAAGTGGCGGAGAGGAGAATGGTCTGGCGATAGTGCCCAGCGTGCCTGTTGAGGGCCGTCACGATCTGAGCTACGTCCTTTTCATACCCCATATCCAACATCCTGTAAAAGATGTACATGTATCTTTATTCACTACTGTCGCTGGTGTAATTAACTTTAATGATAATTAGTTTGGTAATTAAGTCTTATTCACACAGTATGTTACGGGCAGACTATTGGTTCTTATTTTTATATAGTACTGATGCATTGTGTCCTTAATTCGCTGACATGATTTCGCTTTGTTTGTCTTAATACAGTATATTAGAGACAGTTAAAGCTTCCGGATGTACTTTTAACCTTCGTTAGTATATTATCTCTATTAGTCTTCTTTTTTTTTTTTTCAACAGCAGACAGAGCAATTCAGCAAAACCAGGGTTAAGAATAATGCAGGATGATATGTACTTAGCACTTCTCACTACTGTCAAAATGGAGTCTCAAACTTCCAGGACTACATACACAAGAAAATAAATCATGATTACCCCAAGCAAATGGTGACATAAGAATTTACCAGTGACATAAGTTATGATAACCATATTATCACAGTTGTTACTATTATTATAATTCATCATCATTATTCCAAGGAAACGGTGAACTACGAGATTACCTGTCAGCTTCGTCAAGGACGAGCCAGCGAACAAGTCTCAAAGACAGACTGTCCGTGTGCTGAATGTGATCCAGAAGACGACCGGGTGTTGTCACGAGAATGTTGATCCCCTTTCGCAACCTACACAAAAACAGATGATTTCATGGAGAACCAATTAAATGCAACAACTGCCAGACTTCTAAGTATACATGTTTTATCATGTCTACCTGTTTTGCACATCTTCCAACAGAGTAACGTTTTACAGTACTGAGACAAAGCCGAAAAATTACAAACTCTTTGGTACACAGCAGGGGCTACTTTTTTTTCTTTTTTTTTTAAAACTACTCTGTTATCCCTTTCAGGAAATTTGGGCTGCTTCCACCAGAGGAAGCGCGTTGCTGGGGTGCAGCATCATCCAATACCTATCCAATTTTTCAATTTTGCTGCGGAAGGAAAGCCAGGTAACCCGGAGAGAAATCCCCAATGAGCAGCCTGTTAGCCAGGTAAAACGGGTATCACATATCACAAACTCAACCAGGGCTCGAACTTAGCGCTGAGGTAGATTTTTTCAGCTTCGTCCCTGACCTGCGTACTAGTACAACTCATAAGGAAACTAAAACACTGTAAGTCAGAGCTCCATGTCACTTGTGATAGGGTACACAAAGCACTTTGTCACCAAAACTGACAGAGACCATTTCACCAAAAACATTTCATCATCTACCTTGCTTTTTCCGCCTTGCGCTTCTCTCCTCCCATAATACTGCCAGCTACGATCCACACAGCACTCTGAAATTTGCACAGTGAACAATAACAATAATAATAATAATAATATTATAAAATGTGTACTGAAGGGGCGCCCTCCCTCTCGCGGGAGCTCAGGGCGCCTTACAAGGAACACACACTCACCCAGAAACACACACAACATGCCTCCACACATACATTTAACTACACGGGCTGCCCCTGGCTTACACACACACACACACACACACACACATACACACACACACACATGACCAGCAAGATGATGATGTGGCAACAGTTGTTGGTGGCAGGCTGTGAGAAGGTAGGTTTTCAGATTTGTTTTGAAAGATAGTTTTGTGTCTGCATATCTGATCAAAACTGGGAGATCATTCCAACAAGTCGGATCCTGGTATTTATTATAAGTAACTATGCTGAGCAAAGGTCTTTGTCTTGACATGAATGAAATCAATTCCACGTAATAAGGTATGCACATCATATTAAATTTAAAAAGAATACATTAAAACATGCACAAAATAATTCATGTGCTCTTTCTTTTTTTCATTTTTGAGAGATGCACTAAGGTGTGTTGCATGATTCTGTTGTCAAGAGATGAGCATATCATCTCAATCTGGCATTGTGAACACTCTGGATGCAAAGAACAGAATGTAATTTCAATGGCAGAGAGAGAGAGGGAGTGTGTGCGTGCGTGCGTGTGTAATTTAACATTCAGCAATGTCAATGGCTGCCTACACTAACTAACTGCGTGTATTTCTCTCACCTGCAGTAGGCTGGAAAATGTGTTCAAACTTTGGACAGCAAGCTGTAACAGAAACACATACCTCAAGTTGCTAAACAGCAGCAATAGATTCCGATTTCAATACATGTCTTGTGACTGATCGACGTTAAAGGGACTGATGGAAACGTTTCCTTCATTATTTTTTTAAAAGACAAACTCTTTTCAAACTACACTGCAAAAAAAAAGTGCAGTGTTTTGCTAGGTTCTTTCAGTACACTTAACTGTTAAGAGCCCACGCCCAACCATTTCTACCCACTACATGATGAAGCTTCTTAAAAAGAATAAGCCACTCACTGCACACCAGTAGGAGCCACTATCATGCATGGCGTGGGCCTTTCCACTGGGCCCAAAGACCACTGCAAACTGCATAATAGTGGCTTGAGTGGCTCCTAGTCCTAGTGACTTGAAGATTTCAAGTAAAATTGCGATTTTTCCATGGGCTTATAAGTGCTAAATGTTTTACCGCTGAGTGTCACGGAAGTTGGGCATAACTAGACATAACAACAACAAATTAATGCCTGGAAGAAATAGTGCACAAGGCGATGTATAACATCACAATTACCTCCCGTGTTGGTACAACAATGAGAGCATATGGACCATCCTGCCGCTTTGTTTTCTGTGCACGGGTGGCAAGAGTGTGAACTATCGGCACAGCATAGGCCAGTGTTTTACCTGAAACAAAATTGAAAACAAATCTCCGTTACCCATATTATTTCCAGGTTTTCTCCCTTGCAGAAGACAGGGTCCATACAGGCTCACGGTCTCCAAAAGTCATGACTTTTCCATGACTTTTTTAGACCAAGTCTCTTGTTTTCCATGACACCTTCCTCGCCCTCTTTCACACTGACAGTGACACACATGAGGGTAGAAATTATGAGCTTATCCAAGTTATTGCAGTCAGCAAGACCAATGTTCAGAGTTAGTCATTAGCCTTATGGGAAGACAATTTGTTGGTATTTTTGGCAATCAGTCCAGTGAGTAATCACCAAGCTGACCGTTTCACTGTTGGGCTCAAAATGGCTTCTATAAAATTCTGAAATTCCGTGACTTTTCATGACTCTTGAGATAATTTCATGACTTTCCAGGCCTGGAAAAGATATAATTTCCAAATTCCATGACTTTTCCAGGATTCCATGACCTGTATGGACCCTGAGAAGTATTGGACAAAGAAGAGCCCGCAAACACTGTCTGTCACTATCGACTATTAAAGGCACTCTACTGCACAAAACATAACTTGACGTCACAAGAAATGACAAGCATTAAGATAACAAACAATAATATATATATATACAGAACACAAAAAATACAAGCATTAACTGATTAAGACAACACAGACTGGAGAATTGATGAGGGCAAAAAAGACTGAAACCTAGACCAGGGTGCAGAGGCAGTGTCCTGATGGGGGACCACAGGGGCAATGCCCCACTTACGAAAACAAATTTCAGCATTTTTAAAGGCGTTTAGCTACCTCCCTTGGCACTAAAAAGTAAAATACTGACATTCAAGCCTTCAAAAATGAAGACAGACTGTCCCAAATTTCATTTGTATCCATACATGACTGTGTGCAATCTTTTTTCCCCTTGCTTTCCTTTGGCTGAAACTTAGATTTTTTTCTGACTGAAAGAATAGTAAATTTGGCTGAAAATTGCCAAATGACTGAAAATTCACTAGCCTGGACAACAACAAACAATTACCTACACAAAGTAGACATCGACTAAACCAAAGTTGCTCTTGGTATACCAGTGGTTGTAAAGTTGAAAATACAAGACACTCTCTTTGTGACACCCTCTCACCTCTTCATTTTTTTTTTTTTGTTTACTTTGTTTAAAACAAAAAAAGGGGGGGGGGGGGGTGGAGGGTGGTAGGGTGCAAGGGGTAATACGAACATCCCCATGCTCTGTTCTTACCAGAGCCAGTCTGCGACTTGATCAGAGTGTCCCTGTCTTTCAGAATGACTGGAATTGACATTTGCTGTACACGTGTCATGGTTGCCAGCCCCATCCGCTGCTCCAGGTTGGAAATCTGCACATGCAATTTAATAACAACATACATTTTGTTTTGGGGTTTTTTTGTTTTTGTTTTTTTTTGTTAGCTATTGCTAGTTCTGTTCACTTTTGTTTATCTTGGAATTACTTTACCTTTGTGTATAACTTACCTTTTTCCTCGTTCAACCTTGTAAGAAAACGACAAAAACAGAATTAAAAAAAAAAAAAAAAAAAAAACAACAGCATGAATGTACTATACATGACTGTAAGTTCTAGCAATGCATGCACTTTGAAGAAACAACTTGAAAACAGGCATACAGCGTTGCACATCTTCCACAGCGTCTATAGGACAAAGTGTCCTGGAAACAGCAAAGTGATAGGACACAGTGTCCTGGCCACTTAGTGACAATAAAAATTTTAATAGGACAAATGTCCGCTTGAGGTGGGAAAAATAGGACATTTGAAATTTTTATAGGTCAATGTCCTGGGACCGACTTAAATGTGCAACCCTGGGCATAGGGCAATCATCTCACCAGGTGTGGGTGTAAGGGCAGATCACTGAACTTTGTAGAAGCAAACACCTCTTCCTTGACGCCTTTTACATGAGCACTGAAACAAACATCAACAAATCAATAAATCAGTTGATAAAAACAAAAAAATAAATGTAATCACCAAAGATGAAGAACTACAAAATAACCATAGCCTTAGGAAAAGTCATACCTTTTAACATCTGGAATGTCAGGATTGTGTCTGAACAGTGAAGAAATAACTCCCTTGTCCGTTTTCCGGGGCCCACCAGTGACCTTTCCTCTTGGGTGGCCGTCTGTCTTTTGCCTCTTGCTTTGAACTGGAGACTCATCATCCAATTCATCATCTGAGCCAAACTTTCTTTTCCCGTCAGCTACAAGTTCCTGACCAGTGCCAGTCTGTGGTTCCCTCTGCCTTTGAGATTTCAGCTGTCTTCTTTGCCGAATACGCTGTGCCTGAAAATCAATACCTCAATGCCTCATATTATATACATTGGTGTGTCATGCATACAATTGAAAAACACAATTCATTTCAGACCAATGGTTACAAAATAATCACATACTGTACAGGGATCCCAAATCGACTGAGAATTTTTTTTTTTTTTTTAATCCTTAAGTTGACCTGCTGTTTAGTCAACAAATCAGTCAGTTTTACCTGTATAAGTATAAATTGCACTTATTTAATCAGCCTGAAAGTAAGAGTGTTATGTATGTCTCTGGAGTAAGATTGTCTAGATCTGATTTTAGTTGGAGATCTGCCACAGATCGTCGTCAAAATCAAATAGTATTAGTACTATTACGTACACGGTTTCCTTTCACTCTCTCCCGTGTCTTCTGTTCACCCCGACCGGTAAATGTTGAAAGGTTGAGTGACAAGTTGATATCAGGATCGTCTTCCATCTGAATGACTTGTCAGCTTGTTATGATGTTAAGTTCACTCCAAAGCCCGAACCAACAAGACACGGAACGATGGTAAACAGGAACACGTGCGTGTCCAAGCAGTTAGGTCTCTTTTCACCGCAATATTACACAAAAATCGGGAATATAGTCTTGCGGCTTCGAATATCCATCGGACCCACAAAACAAAGTAAACTGTGAAAAAAAATTCTTAAACGCATATATTTAGAACTTTTTAAAAAAAATTCTTGCGAGCCTATCTCATTGTTTAATCTTTGATTTATCATCATTAACGTGTAATGACATTCTCAATTAATTTATCTTTAAAATATGAAATAAATCAACTTTTTATTGCAAATAAAAGCATGCATAAAGCTAATTCTTCAATAATGGAAGGACAGAGCTCTGCAATTCAAGATTATAAATATTTTCTCTTATTATTAGGGTAAAAAGTTTGCTTAAGGGAGGCAACCCCATGCACTTCCTTTTTCACGCACGACTTCAAGCACACCAACGTGAGTTGCGTTTGTGTGAGATTGTTTTCCAAAATCTTTCAAGTAGAATGAATTATTTGTATTCTAAACTCTTTTTTCTACTTCCTTAGATAAAATTCTAGCATTTTGAGCAATACTTTGTCGGGTGGTTTTCCTTTTAATTTGATATTTCTTCTCAAACTACTTAGCACGCGGGTGGTGCTCTCTCGCTCTCTTTCTCTCTCTGGCTTTTGGAGCCTAAGAATATCACGCGAGTTTAGAATTATTCATTTCAAGTTTAGAGACCAGACAGATACAGACTAAAGTGTAAGCCTACTACACGTATCTGTTGTTAGAATGGCGGAGGAGAATTGGGACGAGTCATCACCAGTCGTAGTCGCTGAAGTGCCGGAAATCAAACTGTTCGGCAAATGGTCTGCTGACGATGTGCAGGTTTCGGACATCAGCTTGACGGTAAGTCAAAATGATAAAGAGAACCCAGGACAAAATTTGATGAAGGAGCACGTGCTGTAACTGGTTTTTACTTCTTGAAATTTTTTTTAAAAATATTCACTTTAATTCGGTTTAAATGTTTTTCCAACCTTATCTCTTTAAAGTCTCCCTACAAAGAATAAGAAAAGGTTGATAATGTTGCCATCCACATGGCAGGTGCTCATTTAGATGGTATTACTCTTACACTTACAGTGATTTTACTGACATTAATAACATGGTTGTAAATTCTATGCTAATGCATATTTCTTACTGACTTTCTGAGTATCCCAAACATTTTTATTTTGCTTTACGTATAATGACTTTGTCAATATGATATTAGCAGACCTGCCTACACTACACATTGACCATAGAAAACTAAGTAATTTTGGGCTTACTATGCAACTACGCATTTAATTGCCCCACTACACAATTTTTTCCCTAAATTTACATAATTTAGTGGTTAGCGTTTTGTCAAATCCTATCTGAACTTTTGCTCGCGCCGATCCAGCTTTTTGAACGAGCCTCATTCAAAGTTTAACGATGCATAAATACCCGGTAGAAAGAAATTTGGCTAAAAAAAAAAGAAAGAAAAAAAACATACTGAGATACTATGGTAGTACACTGTAACCAGTCGAATCAAACAAGCCAAAGAATAGACTAGTTGATTTGTAGCTTAAGCAAGAAGCTGGCACATTTCGGTTGGGATACATTAGGACTACCCATTTGGCCAGGAAACTATTCGTTTGGTTTTTGGCACTACTCATGTCATGTTTGGTGGGTAGGCAGGTCTGTATTAGCCTGAAAGCTGACCTGCATTGTGGTTGTTTATTTTTACAAAGAAATAGTGAAGAAAAATTTGGAAATCTAGAGATTGTTGTTTGAATTGGTATGGGTAAATACACTGCCATGACTTCTTCAGCAATGTGTGTCATATATTTTCAAGCGACACTCGGAGAGAAATTTTCTTACATTCAAGTGTTCCCTGTGATTTGAAAATACAAGGGTCCTTGGAACCCTCTCTCCATATTTTTGAGGGTCCATGGTTATTTGGTATAAAATGTCTGAAAGTCAAGAACATATGTTATTGTTGGTCTGTTAAGCACAATGGCTCAGCAGAAATGCGATGTTGCAAGTGTATGCTGCTACTTAGTTACAGATCGCTTTTTGTTCATCGAGTTTATGGGAGAGTGTTGGAAAAATACTGTTTGTCACTGCGAGACAAAAAACATGCGCCCCCTGTGACATGCTGTTCTCACATTTGTGCATCAGTTGAAGAGTTTTTTGCGTGCACATACGCAAGGCTGTGCGTAATCAGGAACACTGACATTCATGTGCAGGATTACATCCCCGTGAAGGAGAAGTATGCCAAGTACCTGCCCCACTCTGCCGGGCGCTACCAGGTGAAGCGTTTCCGCAAGACGCAATGTCCCATTGTGGAGCGCCTGGCGTGCAGCCTCATGATGCACGGCCGCAACAACGGCAAGAAGCTGATGGCTGTGCGCATCGTGAAGCACGCCTTCGAGATCATCCACCTGCTTACTGGAGAGGTAATCTGCTTGCACCTTTGTGTGTGTCTAGCTCAGGAGATGTATGTTTGTGTGTTTGCATTCAGGTAGGAAGGGGTGTGGGGGGGGGGGGATTAGAAAATATGCTGAGTTAGACAGACAGTGGCAAATGAAATGAAATCTTGAACTTAGAAACAACAAGCAAACCTGTGTATGGTTGAGTGTCTGTTGAAACTATTTGAGATAAAATGATGCATGATATTGTAAGTGGTGCATCGTTCAGTCTGAGTGGTGGAAATGTCTCTCTCTCTCTCTCTCTCTCTCTCTTTCAAAAGACAAAACCCACCCCTATGGAAAATCATTTGGGTTTTGTTTTGTTGTTTTTGTTGGGGGGGGGGGGATTTTTGTTGTTGTTGTTGTTTGTAATTGCTGTTGTTGTTTTGGTTTGTGTGGGGTGGGCGGCAATTTGTAACCAGCCTAGGGGTGTCTTCAGATGCCAGGTGCTTTTACTAGTTGTAGTTTAAACTTGCCAAAATTGTTGAAATAGTGGTGATGTATTCACACAGTGGCTTTTTCTTTTGCCCTCAGAACCCACTGCAGGTGGTGGTGAACGCCATCATCAACAGCGGACCGCGTGAGGACTCCACCCGTATCGGACGTGCCGGTACTGTGCGTCGTCAAGCTGTGGACGTGTCGCCTCTGCGCCGCGTCAACCAGGCCATCTGGCTGTTGTGCACTGGAGCACGTGAGGCTGCTTTCCGCAACATCAAGACCATCGCCGAGTGCCTGGCTGATGAGCTCATAAACGCGGCAAAGGTGATGTTTCAATTCGGTTTTTGCCCTTTTGGTGAATATCGTTGTCATAGTGCTGAACACTAAAATAGTTCTGTGAAATCAGTTTATGTGGGGGCGTTACATACTAACATAGTAACAGTACAAACGAAAAGCCTCAAAACATGCTTGGGCAAACAAATTGACTTGTGAAGTGTCCTGAATTGAATAACTGCCATGAAAGACAAGGGTAAAATGTAGTAGACATATTTAACTTTTACTTTCACTGATCCAACAGCATTCCCCCCCCCCCCCCCCCCCCCCCCCACTTTTTCACTCATTCAACTTTTAAAGAAATGTTGTATGGTTTTGTACACTCGCTCACTCTCAGGCTATAGTATGACAAATAGAGCAAACACTGGTGTGCATACTGTTAGGCCAGCGCTGGCCCGCCCAAACCCAGACACATGTGCATCTGATGCAGGGGTTATGAAAGCTGAAAAATCTTGCTAGTCCTTCGGACTAGCAAGATTTAAAACCAACTAGTCCGAAACCATTTCCACTAGTCCAAAAATACATTTTGTCAAATATAGACCTATTTGTAAATAATAAAGATTCACAACACTTTTATCGTGGGTAGAAATGATCCAGGATAAAAAAAAGGAAAATTGAGAGGAGTGGCGAAGCCACGTCTGCGTAGCGCCAAAGGCGCCCTACCTAAGGGGGTCCGGGGGCATGCTACCCCGGGAAAATTTTTTAAATCTAGAATAAAATCTGTGCAATCTGGTGCATTCTGACTGCAAAATTGCGCATAATCTGGAATGAAAAATTTCAGAAAAGATATGCGATTTTTTTTGTTTTATCATACCATCAAACAACTTTGTTTTTGTGGTCTTCATTAGTCTTCATTCAATTTAACACAACCCTTGAAAGAGCATGTTCCCCACCATGGCAATGCTTGAGGTCACTCATGCATCATTCAGACTACTCTCAACTTCAGATAAGCCATGACAATGATTTACATCTCTGAAACAGATTTTTGTTCTACAGTAGAGCCTCACGGCAACTGAGTTGGTCGCTCAAGTCACAGACACTCACGGTGGTGTCCGGACCACTCGAGTCCCCGGGAGCGCATGTCAACCGTAGAGATCATGGCATAATAAATGATAATTGGTACAAGCATAAATGTGACTCAGTAGCAGAGTCTGGTGTTTCTGTGGAGTCTTTCAGCAGTCAAGATTGTGTGACTTTACCTAACTTGAATTTGCGCGACAGATAACGTGTCCGAACGACGTACACTGACATCACGGCGTTGCCGATGTGCTGTCATTCAAATCACTGAGTTTAGTCCGGTTGAATTGCAGCGGCATCACAGTCTCTCCCTTTCTCTCACAGTCACCATGGCAATCACTCACACACACACACACACACACACACACACACACACACACACACACACTGTGACACACACACACACACACGTGTCCAGACGACGCACACACCGAGACATCCCGGCGTTGCAGATTTGCTAAGTGTCAAATCGCTGAGTTTAGTCCGGCTGAATTCGCAGTTTCCGTTTTCTTTATTGTCAAACACGAAAACAAGGGGGTCGGATTAGTACCCACGCGATACCTATCAAATATCCGCCTTAATTCGCTCACACGCACCGGCACACAAAGAAACACGTTCACACGCACCGACATACGCGTGATAGGGTGTCTTGTGAAAACAATGGTCAGTGATTTGACAGGTGTAAAGGACGTCGGAACTGGCGGATGAGGTGATAACTACCGCAAGAGCTGCAGTGGAGCTTCGGGGGGCGATGCGCTAATTGCCCTGTCTTTGTCCGCGGTCACGCGTGCACAGTAGGGGGTGGGCCACACAAAATTAATTCGCTGTCTTGCCAGGACCCTAGCGAGGGGAGATTTGCACCGTTCGCGGAAAGCGTACTACTGGGAAATTTTTTTCCGATAGAGAGAGAGAGAGAGGCTCGCTGACAGTACCTTGTGCATTCAGCTCTGTGAAAATAGAGCAAGCTTTGCCTCGTAATCTCAACTAGTCCGGCGGGCCAGTGGTAAAACAATTTAACTAGTCCGACGGTATTTTCACTAGTCTGCGGGCTTTCGGACGAGTCTTTTCATAATGCCTGTGATGTGATGACTCAACATTTCAGGAGCACAAATTGAGCAAATACTTGCTCTTCAGCGTTGTTGTAAGCTAGGTATTAGTTCTCTTTCTGTAAACTTAGTGTACTGTAAGGGTGTAGGAAGCATTGCAAAACGCGACTTCTGTGCAGAATCTTGTGCATGCGGTCTGTTCGTGTAGATGTATGTCGTAAACGTGTTGAAAACAATTGCTAAATTTAGTAATTCGCTTACGCTTTCATTGGTTCATAGTATAGGCACTTTATTCCGAATGAATAGTATGGTTCTAAACACTTGCAATCAGTCTGTTTATGAATCACAACTGCCGTAAATGAAGCTGTTTCCATGTATTGTAATATTAGCAAATGAAACTAAGTCCCTGACATTAAGGGGGGCAGTGACATAATGGCCATTTTTCCTCAAATACCGTCAACAAACTTACTGTGTTCTTCTCTTTTTTCAATACGCTTATACCCATTATGAAAGGCATTGTCTGAAAAAAAATGCATGGGGTCATATGTTTTTCCTGTTCTTTCTTCTTTGTACCTTCCATAAGCTACCTGAAAACCACAGTTCTGGGAAATTCTGATTTATTTGATTTCAACATTTCCTATGCCCTTAAAGTTAAAGGGGTTTATTCCATCTTTGCTGAGCCAACTTCGGTTCAGGCACAGTTTCCCTCATGAGTGCACCTGTACTCTTTCTTGATGATTAATGCAATACAATGTAACACTTGAATGTTTGACTGCTCACACAAAGTAAACACTTTATGTTCACTATGTTGCTCACACTTTGTGTGAGCAGTCAGACATTCAAGTTGTATGACTGTTGTTACAATAATCGAGCGCTTAGTGTGGTCACAGTGTCGTCAAGTACGCTTTTGCTGGCTCAGTGCCAGCATTACAGATGCCATCACTGTCCAGGTATCTAAGTGGTGTGATGATAGATCTGTGGAAACAGCTCAGAATGATCTAGAAACATAAAAATTGTAGCACTCGTTTCTTTAAAATTACTTTTTTTAAAAACTTGACTCGAAACTAAGCTCTGTTTTTTGGTTTTATTTTAAACTGACTGTTGCTTTTCTTATGTCTACAGGGCTCCTCCAACTCGCACGCCATCAAGAAGAAGGATGAGCTGGAGCGTGTGGCCAAGTCTAACCGATAAAATGTTGGCGACCTCCGTCCCTGTGTCACATCTTTGTGGCCTGATTACAAGGACTATCATTGACTGAAATAGACTGATACTGAAACGCTTAGACTGAAATAAAATGACGTCCTTGTGAATGTTTCGTGTGTGTGTGAGTGTTTGTGTGCTTTGAGCAATACTAGAGATATTGTGTTGCCAGCATAATCGGTTCATTGAAATAATTGCAATCCTCAAAGAAACGAAGAGAAGTGTCAGTCAATTTCTGTGCCTTTTGTTCTCAGTCCTGAAGTGAACTTTCCATGGTTGGTATAACTTGTGTAAGCACTACACATTAAAGAAAGAAAATGTTTGTTTTTATTAGCTACTAGTTACAACGTTTCTCTTTTAAAGTTTTTTATCAATTTAAAAAAGAAAAGAAAAATTATTTGTCATTATTATCCCCAAACAGCATGAGCAAATCTTGCTTCATGACACATCCTACACAATCATGTTTAAACCTGATGCCTGGTTGGTGGGTTAAATTGTTTTTGTTGTATTTTTCCTTTTCATGAACCAGTCTGTAGCGTGTTTTTGTGTGTGTGTTTTTCGGGGGGGGGGGGGGGGGGGCTTTTTGGTGTGTGTTGTAGTTCGTAACAGCCGGCCGCCAAGACAGGTTAGGTGGGTGAATTTTTTTTTAACGTCCTTTCCCACCGCATATCGGTGATAGCAAAGACGGGGCAACGATAAAGAGGGCAGCACAAATATTTGTTCCTATCCTGGATTCGAGCTCACGACTCAAGCGATAAAAGTTCTATGCTCAACCGCTCGGCTATTAACTACCGCACCCCGCTTCCCCCACCCCCGCGCCTAAGCTGTCTTCACTGGCCCCTTGGTGCTCTTGAAAAGAAACGGGGGAGGGGGCTCACACCACACACGCACAGGTTTTCGTATCCACGAACCGACTGAACTGAACAAAAAAAACACTTGACCCGGAACTTCAAACCAGTGTCGCTTTTATTCTGTCGGCCAACAAGAAAATGTCTGACGCCGCTGCGTCAAAAGGCCCGAGTACAGTGTCCTGGTATGTTTAAACTGGGGAAAGCGGCTGAACGTGGGACTACCACCACTTGAACAGGCGGACGCGACAAGTCAACTTCCTTCTGTTTGTCGCGGGACTAGAGGAATGCGACGCTTCGCGTGTCAGTAGGTGAAAGTTACTTCTTGGTTCGCAGTGTGTGTGTCAACTTCCAACTTTTTGGTCAGAGCTAGAGGGAATGATGTAAAATGCATGAAGTTTCACTGATTTACATGAACAGCTTGTAACTGGGTCGCTCCGCATCCACTGACTGGCGATCAATATCAGTTCAGTATTGTTTTAGCCTTCGGCAACTCCGGGCAGACTAACATTTAACGCATAAAAAAAACAACAATTATGTATGTATAGAGCTCCTATTTTCGGCTCCTGCTGCTGGCACTGTTTACATGATGCTACCGGCGTCAACTGAAAAAAGGCCCTAAGCGCCTATCAAATCCATCTCGCTTAGGTCCTTTCTCCAGATGACGATAAAAATGTTATCTGACATGTGGCTGTCATTTTTGTACAAGCTGACACCTGGTTCGGGAGAACAAGAAATGCAGCGTTTTGCCGTTCAGGGACGATTTTATAGTCTCTCCACGACTTTTCCCGTCAGTTCAGTTGTGCGCAGTTGGTATATCGAGGTCGCTTGCTAGGGGGTGCAAATCTCGCCAAATGTACACCAGTCATATTAAAGCAGGGTGAGCAAGTGTACTTCAACTCTGCACTCGGCAGCGGGGCGATTGTATCCCGCCCTTCAGCCCGTTTAGCTCTCGCGATACTTCGGCGCTATTTTCATCGAAAGGCTCGTTGCCGGAGAGTGAAACGGTTACAGATTACGACAGATACTATGCACGCTTATATCGTGCATCATACCCCACTCTGATGGTTACATTCGTTTCAAGGTAATGCTTTCGTTTAAGTTACATTCATAAAAATGCATTCATAAAACAAAGTTAGTTGTCACGTGACTTCAGCTCGTCAGTGAGACCCAGGATACACTTCAGTGCACCCCGCCCCGCGCAGCTGGGATACATTTGCTCCCTCTGCAAATGACTGGTCTACATTTGCACCCCCTAACAAGCGAACTATACCAACTGAGCTTTAGCCGTGGGTTGTAGCCCACTTACACACTGCAGTTAAATCTTATCTGTACAGCTTTCCCGTACAGTCTTGCGTCGCTTTATTCAGGCTGAAATGCTCACCGTCTTACATATTTTTTGGGGATACGCTATGCCACGGATCACTGCAGTTTCCAAATCTCAGTCATCAAGTATTTACTGACCATGGTTTGTTGGCAAAAAATGGCGAGGTTGCAGAAAAAGCCCCCACTGTGCTGTGAACAGAACAACTGACGTCACCTTTGACAGTCAGTGAAACCGTATCGATTTTCTCTCGGAACTTTCGACAATGGAAAAGTCATGACTGTGAATTAAACTTCAGGGCGGTAAGCGCGGTGGCGGCGGTGTGCCATATGATATCGCCAAGCCTGTAGGACTGTGACCTTTCAGCTCAGTTTAGTCTTCTTCGTAATCATTTAGGATGTATAACATGTCAACAGACTTGCGACGGTTTTCAGTCCCGTGTCTAAATCAGTCACAGAAAGGGAAATTTGATCTCGCTGCTGAGTCATCGTACCGCCGTGTGACCACTGATTCAGTAGCCGTAGTCGGTGTGTTGCAAACGTATTGAGTGCTGGCGTGTATGCGAAAAGGGTTGTTGTGTGGTTTTACCAGCAGAGCTAGCGCGGACCTGTTCACTTGAAGATGCCAGAAAGACTTGGAGGATCTGAGACATACGATGACAGTACCGTCCAAAAGACGAAAGCCGATCAGGCATCGGCGGCGCAAGGCAGCAACTGTCTGGACGCGCCCCATCTTGTAGGCGAATCGGAAAGCCTTCTGAAAGACGGGGCCCCTGCAGGACCATCGATGGAGGTAGATCACAGGGATTTTTTGTTGTTGTTTGTTTGTTTTGTTGTCGTTCTGTGTGTGTTTGTTTTTAGTGTAAAATGTGTTCTATAGCATGAGTTATAAACGTTCAGAGTTGAAAATTGTGTTTGCTGTTTTAAAACCTGAAAAATGCCCCCCCCCCCCCCCAAAAAAAACCCCTCAAAATCGCTAAAATTGACATCCGATCTGGGTTTTTTGTTGTTGTTGTTGTTGCTGGGTTTTTTTGTTTTTTTTTTTTTTTTTTTTTTTTTTTTTTGGGGGGGGGGGATTTTTTGTTGTTGTTGTTGTTTTGCGATTTTCTCAAAAGTGGATGTGCGACCGTGGCTGTGTCCTGTAGAATCCAGTAACATATTTATCATTATGCACTAACACTCCGGTTCAGCGCGAAAATCATAATGCCTCCTACTATATCATTTCTGTGACTGTGCGCATCAGTCAGAATCAGACACTTGGTTTGGTCATTTCAGGTACGACCAAACAGTACACTTCAAGAGAGCGACGCCAATGATGACATTAAGAACGACGATACGATTGACGATGACGACGACAAACTTCTCCAGGATAGAGGATGGGCGTGGATGGTGGTGCTCGGTTGTTTTCTGGCGCACGTCATCACAGGTTAGTGCCGAACTTACTCGATTTATTACAATGTACGCGGCAAACGGCCCGCGTACGCACGACGCGCTCGACTGGTATTTGGCGAGTTTCCAGTACATGTATTTTCACCAAACATCTGCTGAAACAATGGTATGTGAGAAGGTTCCATGCCAAATGAACAAGGCATATGTGCACGGCATTCATGATAGCAGCTAGTCTGCAGCGCTTTGACCCACATTTGCGCACACTAAGGTCGGCATTCGAAGATCGTGTGTCATGGAACTATCTTGCAACAGCGGTGAAAGCCATGGAACAATACAAAACAAAACAAAACTGGGACATAGAAGTTGATTTTCCGTGGACGGAACATGGAACACCGGAGTCATTGACGCTGCTCACACAGTCTTCTGTCTGAAAACGGATACATGTTATGTCGGAGGTTCTCGGGCGGTCTAGTGGTTAAGAGACTTGTCACCAATGGGAGAGGTCAGGGGTTCGAGGCCCCACTCGGGGCGTGTGTGGCACCGTTCATTCGGGCCGATCGTCGGGGGTTCTCTCCGGGTACGGGTATGCATTTCTAAAGTCCGAAACTTAAACAGCTGAGCTGACCCTTCGCACCACGTGATTGTAATGTGTTTATGTCCAGTGTGAGAGAGAATGCGTGTAATTCACGTGAGCGTGCGTGTCGGGTTCAGTTCGCGGCGCTTTGAGCCGATTCATGCCAGTGAAACTGGGTAAAGCGCCTATACAATACTCATTATAATTATTATTATTCTAAAATGGCATCATTTTTTTTTTATTTTTTTTTTTGGCATGCTACACATACAAACGTTTATGCATCTATACTACACAAAACAACATGAAGTAATTTAAGGTGGAAAGAGCAGCTTTTAATAAAGCCATCCAAACAAGTTATGTTTTAACGTTTTACAAGACTGATAAAGGCCCTACCGAGATTATACGGACAACAAACAACTGACATCTAGCAGCCGGCTTCGTTCGGGGAATCACAAAATGAGAAGGAGGCTTGTGCGCATGTCAACCCTTGGTAACATAAGAGGGTGCCTGATTGGCTGGCCCGCCGCATTGTCGTCTGCTCAGTGGGGCTACTATACCAGAATCATTCGTTTCGTACAGAATTTTTTTTTTTTTTTTTTTTAAGGCGGCTTGGAGCGATCGGACGGAGTGTTTTTCCTCAAGCTGACGTCACGTTATGACGAAAGCGCTCAGATGACGGCATGGGCTGGAGCGTTGTCAGGAACTGTTATGCTGTCCATGGGTAAGAACAAGGACAATACCAATGAGACTTTATTTAATAAGGGTGATATTGTTCACAACTTGTACTACAACCTCGTCCTTGCTGCACGACTGAAATCTCTCTCTCTCTCTCTCTCTCTCTCTCTCTCTATCTCTCTCTCTCTCTCTCTCTCTCTCTCTCTCTCTCATAAATATGGACAGACTAGTTCATGCATGTGACAATTGTGTGTGTGTGTGTGTGTGTGTGTGTGTGTGTGTGTGTGTGTGTGTGTGTGTGTGTGTTTGAAGTTTCTTCTTCCAGGTTTAAGTATGTTCGATCATTTGGCTTTTTTGTTTAGTTGTTTGTTCTTCAAAACGGCAAGTTTGAAAATTGGTTGCAAGACCAAAACTTCCACCGTTTTCAAATAAAGTTATTTCTCTCTCTCTCTCTCTCTCTCTCTCTCTCTCTCTCTCTCTCTCTCTCTCTCTCTCTCTCGGGGAGCCGGGGTGGCCGAATGGTAGAGCATTGGACTTCTAATGCTCGGGTCGTGGGTTCGCATCCCGGCTGGAGCCAAATATTTGTCCTGGCTTTTTCATCGTTGCCCCGTCTTTGATATCACCCGTATGTGGTGGAAAAGGACGTTAAACACCAAAACACCCACCCCACCCACCCTCTCTCTCTCTCTCACACACACACACACTCACACACACACACACACACACACACACACACACACACACACACACACACTCACACACACACCCCTCGCCCCGAAACAAGGAAGTCGTGAATAGTAATTCGCTTCATTTTCCCTCGTAGGACCCGTGGCGGGTGCTCTGTGTAACAGATACAGTGCACGTGCCTCTGTCATGGCTGGAGCCGTCTTGTACACCTTGGGGTTGGTGTTCAGTGGGCTGGCGCCCTCCTTACCCATACTCATCGTGTGTTTCGGCGTTGTTCAAGGTTCGATTGTAACTGATAGCTGTATATTTTGGAGTTACAACTTGGTTGGATTTGTCGTACTTCACAAAACCAGCAACAACAACAACTGAAACGAACAGGGTTAACGATCTCTCAGTTTCAAAGATAATGATGATTGGATGCTGAGCTAGAAGATGTTTTTTTGTTTTTTTGTTTTGGGGGGGGGGGGGGATTTTTTTTTTTTTTTTTTTGAGTGTAGCAAACATAGTTTTACTGTTGAGCTGCATTTGTGTTGTTGTAGTGGTTGGTTTGTTATTTTGGGGTTGCTTGTTTGTGTGCTCTGTTGTTGTTGTTCGCTTATTTCTCTAGTGATATTTTACTTATTTGTTCGCGTTATCGGTAAATTCCTCAAAAGATTCGACAACTTAGACACAGGCACGATGACTTCATGCACTTGTGCTCGCCTACACGTCCTGGACAACGAAAACAACAACAACAACAAACGTTTCCTAGCTTATGGGTTTCTTTTACCTTTCAGGTATAGGGCGTGGCCTGTCCTATGCCCCGGGGCTTATCATCGTGGGAATGTACTTCAACCGTCGCCGCGGTCTGGGGGTGGGGCTGAGCACCGCGGGGGTGGGGGCAGGCACCTTTCTCCTCCCTCCTTTCGTGGAACTCATTTTCGAGACGTATGGTTTCTCTGGAGCGTTCCTGATTCTCGGAGGGCTGGCCTGCAATGTTTTCTTGGTGGCTATGCTGTACAGACCTGTTTTTATGCATCGACAGATTGTCTTGAGACACAGGTCAGTAGCAGTGTCATGTCAGCCCGTAATACCCGATTCATGTCTTGCATCTACTACTACTACTACTACTAATGGGGTGAGCGGTGGTCTAATAGGTAGCGCGTCGGACTAAGCCGCTGCGCTACTTAACGGCCATCACCAATGTCACGGCGATAAAGCGTGGGTTCGAGCCCAGGTCGAGCTTTTGATATGTGATACCGCTTTTTCCTGGCTACCAGGCTGGTTATTGGGGATATCTCTCCGGGTTATCCGGCTTTCTTCCCCCAGCAAAATTGAAAAATAGGATAGGTATTGGGTGGTGGTGCACCGCGGCGACGCGCTTCCCCCTGGGGAAGCAGCCCGAATTTCCCGAAAGGGAGAGTAAAGTGGTGAAAATTATTTTTTTTTAAATACCATAGTTTTTCCGGTTGTTTGTGTTCTGTCGGATTTGGCTCATTTGTTTTTATCGAGATAAGTTGATCTTTGACCTCGCAGAGCCAAACATGCCGTAGCATACTGGTTCATTAAACTTTGTTCAGCTGCTTAAACAATTCAGAACATATAATTATAGCCCGTATCATTGTCGGACCTCGTATGAAGGCATTCTCTCCATGTTTCTGGGATGTTCTATACATGCTTGCTATTGCACGTATGAAGTTTGATAAATAAGGACATCAATTGATATATGCATCGTCATTTAATTAATTAGAACTCATTTACAGAATCTAATCCACCGACAGTACGCGATGATACAAAAGTCACATGTATAATGGCTGACTGATTTCCTCAGGCAAAAACAGCGTCTGTCAAAACACGTAGAACTGACAGTAGAATCAGATTCATCCTGCAGAGAGGAACTTCTGAAAAAGAGAACTGGCGTAGGGAACAGTTTAACGAACAGTCATACGTGTACATCAAAAACCCTTTCTGGTGATACACCGACGTCACTGAACGACTGCACACATGCTAAAGACGAGAAAACGAGTGAGGCATTGGTCTCAACGAACCAGCATCAACCCGGACGATGTGACCTATGCAGAAGCCAACGAAACTTTGAACTCAACGCTGAGTCGACTTCTGTTTCTTCTCTGAGAAGACACTGTCAGCACACCACAGATCTGGAAGATCAAACTTTTACCAGCAGAGGAAAACTTGTGTTGCCTAGCTGCCTACGTTCAGTGCTTGCCACATGTTTCCCCGCCGAAAAGAGAAGCACGGGCACACAGAGACGAAAGATCATGGAGTTGTCTTTGTTGCGAGAACCGGTGTTTCTGTTCTACTGCTTCAGTATATGTCTTTACACGGCGTCGCTGAAGTCGTCTCTGGTCTTCTTACCCGCCTTGGTCAAGTCTCGCGGAGTCTCGGAGATCCACGCTGCCTATCTCTTGTCTATTTCAGGTAACTTTTTCCATTCCTGTCAGACTTCGGTACAAATAAAGTTTCTGTTTGGGGGGACTTTGGAATTGACCTTGTCTGAGAGCGGCTGTGTCGTGTGTGTGTGTGTGTGTGTGTGTGTGTGTGTGTGTGTGTGTGTGTGTGTGTGTGTGTGTGTGTGTGTGTGCGCGTGTGTGTGCATTTGTTTGTTTTGTTGTTGTTGACTTGTTGGTTGTTTTTTTTTAAGTTTGGTTTTTGTTGTTGGTGGTATTTTCTTTTGATTTGTTTTTTCAGTGTTTGTTGTTGTCGGGGGGGGGGGGGGGGGGGTGCAGTTTCCAGAGGTTTTAGGTCACGTTTTGAACTACTTGTCTAAGGCGGGATGAGAGATGCTACACTTGCACTGTTTCAAAATGTGTGCTCTTTTCATTATGCAGTTTTATGCTGTCTTTCTTCCTTCTTCTTTCATTATTACAGTAGTGTCATTCTCCATGATCATCATTGATTTGTACATCGTGCACAGGCATCCTGGACACCATAGGGCGAGTCACCTCAGGCGTGGTGTTGGGGTTGCGGCCCCTACAGCGGTTACGTTCCGTGTTCTTCAACGCTTTCGTCTTCCTCCTCTGCGCCTTGCTCTTCGTTGTTCCGTCCTTGTCGAGCTTTCCCGAGTTTGTGGCCGTGTTCGGGATGTTCGGCATGCTAACTGGGGCCTACGTCTGCCAGAAGTCGGTCATCCTCGTGGACATGCTGGGTCAGGGAAAACTGGGATCTTCCTTCGGACTCCTCATTTTTTTCCAGGGGTTGGGCAACTGTGTTGGACCTCCATTGTCAGGTAAAGCAGCAGAGCTGGCCTTTAACCAGGTGTTTCAGGGTATAAACATAGGTTTTTATTACTTTCTTGCTTTCTTTATCGGGTGTCCACTTTTTACGATGACGTACGTGTGTGTGTGTGTGTGTGTGTGTGTGTGTGTGTGTGTGTGTGTGTGTGTGTGTGTGTGTGTGTGTGTGTGTGTGTGTGTGTGTGTGATATTCAGGGTGCAGTATAAAGAAAGCCCGACCATAGAACGGATTTGTTGTTGTTGTTGTTGTTTCGATTTGTTTTGTATTTGGGGTTTTTGTGTGTGTGTGTGTGTGTGTGTGTGTGTGTGTGTGTGTGTGTGTGTGTGTGTGTGTGTGTGTTTGTTTTAATTGTATTTTGTTTGTGTTTTGCTATTTTTGTTTTTGGCTTTTTTGTTTTGTCTTGTTTTTGTTTTCGTTTTTGCGTGTGTGTTTTTTTTGTGGTTATTTTTCCGGGGGGGGGGGGGGGGGGGGGGGCTACAAGTGCAATTTATATTCAGTTCTCCACCGTACATCAGTTGATTTCGGCCTTAATTTTCTTGTAGATGACTACCCTTTGATTGAGTCTAATCTTCAGGAACTCCATCTATCATCAAAACACCCTGTTCCCAGAATTATTTTTGTTTTGGTGGTTTGTTTTTGGTTTATTTTTCACGAGTGAGTGAGTTAGTGAGTTTTTAGCGCTTAACGCCGCGGAAGCCACAAAGACTAATTCGCGGCGGGGTGTGCCTGCACTACTTGAACAACAAACAAACAAAAAAACGAATATGTAACGTTGGACAACTGACCCATACCGCGAGAGGACGAGGACGCCATGGAAGCACCCGTCATACAAGAGCAGTCAGAGGAAGAAAATGATTGGTTGTTTGCATTGTTTGCAGGCTTACTGAAGGATGTATTTGGCCAATACGATGAGGTGTTTTATCTGAGCGGCGGGATGCTGGCCACGGCTGGATGTCTCATGGTGATATCCAACATCTTCCATAGAAGACGCGTTCGCAGGCAAGCGATTTCCATGACAGCACAATGAAGACGTTCTTATCTGTTGAGCGAAGGACAGAATATTCTGTCCCTGCTTCAGCCTAATGCATCTGACTGCACATATTTATCTGTAAATTATTTTGCCTTAATTGATAAGCATCTTCGCACCTGTGTGTGTGTGTGTGTGTGTGTGCGTGTGTGTGTGTGTGTGTGTGTGTGTGTGTGTGTGTGTGTGTGTGTGTGTGTGAGAGAGATGCACATTAAATTTTGTTCACGTGGTTTTGGCTTTCCTATTTTTCAATGCCCATGTTCATTCTTTGATACATGTACTTTCTTGGGCAAGATATGCATGTCTAGCGCAAAACTTTGGTCGTGCAATTCAACTGGCTGCAAATAAACTCAGAATACACAAAAAGCATGACGAGAAACACGTGGTATTGCATTTTTGGAAATTTATTCAAAGAAGTTCACACAGAAGTTTTCTTATATGACTTGGCGATACATTTACAGAGTTTCTTACCATCTACAATTCTGGTTGCGGTAAATGAAACTGAAAAAAATAAAAGCAAAGCTATCGTTGCCAACCATGCAAGTTATATTTTGTGGTTAAAAGTAATACTCATCATTTTAAAAACAAAACAAAAACTTTCCCCTTGTTCCAAATATTCCAAGCGTTTACCGTTATCGTTCACAGGAAATACATGCACTGTATATACATCTAAAAAAAAAAAAACCCGACATTTTTAATTACAAAAAAAGACATTAAAAAAATAAAAAGTTTACTTTTAAAAAAATCTCCGGGGGGTGCATGTATGTGCGTCTACCAAACGGTGTTATGAACACAACCGTATATCATATACAATGCCTACTGCCAATATGAATTCCAAAACAGTTGCTACCTAGCAACGGCCATATTCACAGAAAGAAAGTATGGTTCAGTACGATAGCGATGACAAAATCTCTCTGTCCTTACTGGTTTCAATATTTGGAACACGGCAACCCCCTACGTTGAAACGACAACAGCAAGTCACCAAAATGATCATGGTGAAACGGACGGAGATTAGGCACGCTTTACGAGTCATCTGGCGAGCCTCCTGCCCCACGAAATGTTTCATACTAACTGATGTCACATCGCCCAAGAAGCTGTTTTTCCAAGCACTAGATATTGACCCTGGCCTGAAAACCAAAGCAAAGTGGCATACAGGACTCGAGTATTCATGAACTGGATTTCGTTTTGAACTGGCGACCACACCCCATCTCCGCATCAACCCCCAACGCTGTGACGATGAGCTGCGCTGAAGGCGAATGGTGTATCGCACTATGGCGGCGGAGGAGAAGAGAAATCGCGTCTTGTGACTGGAGGGGAGCGGAAGGTTTTGCGGACCGTGTAGGAGGAGGTCGTGGTGGTGCCTTCCTGTTCACTGCTGCTGGTTGCTTCTTCGTAGGACGAGGACTGAAGGTTGGCATCCACCTAACAAGAACAAAAGGCATGTTACAGGTCCTGATTTTTAACGCCGCTGATGTAGAAGACTGCCGCTTTCGAAGTTCAATCTAAGGCTGTTCGCCAGATAGACAGATGTTTCATTTGGCCCCTGCGACCGTGTTCGTGGCTCTCTTGCTTCTAATAATTATTGGAGAAATACAATTTTCTTTGAGCCTGGTGGTGAGCGGTGGTCTAATAGGTAACGCGTCGGATTTAGCCGCTGCGCTACTGAACGGCCGTCACCAATGTCACGGCGACGAAGCGTGGGTTCGAGCCCAGGTCGAGCTTGTGATATGTGATACCGGTTTTTCCTGGCTACCGGGCTGCTCATCGGGGGTTTCTCTCCGGGTTATCCGGCTTTCCTCCCCCAGCAAAATTGTAAAATATATAGGATAGGTATTGGGTGGCGCTGCACCGCGGCGACGCGCTTCCCCCGTGGGGAAGCAGCCCGAATTTCCGAAAGGGACAATAAAGTAGTAAAAAAAAAAAAAAAAAAACACACAAAAAACAGCGTTTGATTCCAATAACTACTCAATCTCTGCCGATGGCCTGGTTACTTATTTAATTAACCTGTAATACATTTCCTTCCACTTTTAAAGCCTCAAAGCTCGTAACGGAGCTGAGATGGAAAACTGCGACTTTCGAAGTCCTTAGGCTGTTTACCAGACAGACAGGTGTTTCATCTGGTCGTTCGCACGACTTCTGTAGTTCTAATATTAGAGAAATACGACTTCCTTTGAGTCTACGATCCGTTCGTGAACAGACTGGGACTCGACAAAGCTTCTAAGGGCCGCTGCTACACGTTGCCAGGATTGGTACTTGCAGGGCTGGCAACGCTGGAAACCCTAATTAAATCGCTGGCTGCCAGCTGGCTAATCCCCCTTGCCGGTGCTGGCGCGGGAATAGAAAGCCGTTCTATTTTTTCCTGGCAGCCAGCTAGCCACAGGCAGCCCGTACAGCCAACTGACCAATCACTGCCCAAACCTTGCAACGCCGCAGGCTGCGTGTGCCGTGGAACACTTGCCCGCCAGCAGGCAGCCGAGTACGGCAACATGCAGACTGGCAGTCGTGTAACCGTGCGCTTAATACTGACTAGCCACCAGTCAGCGCCGTCTAGCTGGTCCTCAGTCCACAACCAGTGATAATGTCGTCTGCTCAGTACGCGATACACTTCTAGAACAACTTACACGCCGGCCAGAGTCACCACCATCGTGTCAGATGCTATACTGTGACCCAAGTGAGTCGAAGTGACTGATTACGATGCACAGTCAGAGTGCGCACGGGCGGTCGGTGGTCTAGTGGTTAAGAGACTTGTCACCAATGCGAGAGGTCAGGGGTTCGAGTCCCACTCGGGGCAAAGAAATTTTCCTTCTCGTTTGTGGCACCGGCCGTTCATTCGGGCCGATCGTCGGGGGTTCTCTCCGGGTACTCCGGCTTCCTCTTCCCTCTGCTTTGGAAATGTTCAGCCCACCAAATTTGAAAAATAAATGCAGTTCTAAATTCCGAAATTTAAATAGCTGAGCTGACCCTTCGCACCACGTGATTGTAATGTGTTTATGTCCAGTGTGTGAGAGAATGCGGTGATTCACGTGAGCGTGCGTGTTGGGTTCAGTTCACAGCGCTTCAGTTGAGCCGATTCATGAAATTAGGTAGAGCGCCTATACAATACCCATTATTATTATTATTATTAAAAATGTTCCGCACGCTGCTGTCGGTTTGCCTGTCGTGTGTATTGAGGCTTTTAAGATTTGTAGACTCACAGATCGTTCTGTGTTTGTATGTATTGTAATTTTGAACTGTTCATGACATTTAATGTAGTATTTTTATATGGTGTGTATGGTGTGCGACTGTGATGAGTGAATGAACTACACCAAGACACATTCCTATGACGTTCATGTTTTTATATGTAGATATCCAATGGCAATAAAAGTGTGTGTGTGTGTGTGTGTGTGTGTGTGTGTGTGTGTGTGTGTGTGTGTGTGTGTATGTAGGCGTGTCTAGGGGGGGGGGGGGTCCAACACTTGTAACCCTAAACCAAATCCGTCCTCAGAGAGAGACAGACAGACAGACAGACGGAGGCAGAGAGAGACAGACAGACAGGCGGACGGACAGGCGGACAGACAGACAGGCCGACTGACGGACTGACACAGACAGACAGACAGAGAGGGAGAGAACGTACAGAGCGGAAAGACTCCTCCCTGTCGATCTCCAGCAGGACCCGTCTCCGTGTACCAGGTGACATTTCTCTGAGCTCAAGTCCGCGGTCCTCCGCAACAAACTGGCCTAACTCCTCCTGCAGAACCAGTGGGCAAACAATGATGAAGCAGATTCACATGCCCTGTATGTGTGTGCACTTCATGTCAAGTTTTCTAGACTACTCAATGACGTGGAAAATGGCACGAAGTCACCAAGACCGCCACCACCACCTCCAACACCAACTACACCAACATGACTACCACTATCGCCAGTTTTCAGAACGGAATGAACTGCCAGCGTGTTAGAAAAACGGTCAGGGGTCTGGTGTATGGAACGGGGCTAGGGTGTAAGTCCGAGACTAGTCATGGTGCCCCTCTCTTGTCACCGAGGATGTGACTTCCCCGATCACTCATGGGTTACCCGAACTAAACAATTAGTAGACTTCCAAAATACATCCCCCCCCCCCCCCCCATATTCCGAAAACGCATACGAAAAGTGGGAAGGGTGGTTGGTTGGGAGTTTAACGTCCTTTTCCACCACGTATGGGTGATATCAAAGACGGGGCAACGAGAAAAAGGCCAGCACAAATATTTGGCCCCAGCCGGGATTCGAACTCACGACCCTAGCAATGTAAGTACAACGCTCTACCATTCGACTATCCCGGCTCCCCCATACGAAAATACATTCCGTGACGATATGATGATGATGATGGTGGTGGTGATCATTGATGAAGATGATCCAGCGGATGATAACGATGATAATGATGATAGAGACTTGATATAGCGTACGGCTCCACCCTGAGTGCTCACGGCGCTTAGGGAGAGGGTTTTACAAGAAAGAAAGTGTAAAAAAAAAAAAAAAAATGCAGTTGATGAATGAAGAGATGAGAGATGCATAAACGGCAAGGTGAATACGCTGGCGATAGTCCCGACGTAACAGGGCTGATATTAGAGCCAGGTCTCAGACTATCCTGACCCCTTTTCATACACGAGACCCAGAACAGTGAAAAACTCAAATCACGCTCAGAGCTAGTCCGATTCATCTGACGTAGAATGTACCCGTGTCCTGATGGCGGCTGGTACTAATTTTCACCGCAAGATCGTAAATCAACGCTTGAAGCACTCATCTACCCGCGGGGAGCCGGGGTGGTCAAATGGTAGAGCGTTGGACTTCTAATGCTCGGGTCGTCGGTTCGATCCCGGCTGGGGCCAAATATTTGTGCTGGCTTTTTCATCGTTGCCCTGTCTTTGATATCACCCTATGTGGTGGAAAAGGACGTTAAACCCCCAAACCCCCAACACCCCAACTCATCTACCCGCGCGCAGACAACTTTTCAACAGTAAGATGCATTCCTTTTCAGGTTCTTCTTCGTTTCAGCTTTACCTTGTTGTTCCCTGCTGCACCCACTTGGGTGCGCCACGGAAAGAAAATTTTCAAAACCGTGTTTTCCCAATAATGCGCTACAAACTCTAGTCTACAGTGTTTGTAGTAAGCTTATACGAACAAGTCCGAGACTAGTTTGACGTGGCTGATACTAAACGGTTAACAGACGTCTGAAATACTGTTGTTTTTTTTTTGTTTTTTTTTTCCATGTTCCGAAAATACCTGCCATACGAAAATAGATTCCGTGACGATATGAGACGGCAGAAACGGCGAGGTAAGCACGGTGGCGATAGACCCGACGTAATAAGTCTGATATTAGAGCTAGGTCTCAGAATATTCTGGTCCCTTTCATACATCAGACCCAGATTAGTGAAAAAATCAAAACACACTCAGATCTCGAACTTTCTGGCATTCTAATCCCTTACCTCCAGCTGAGCATGGCGGCGTTTGGACTCCTTCAGATCCTGTTCCATACGTTGTAACTGCAGCAGAAGGTCCTGGTCCTCGGATGAGTTATTCAAGCGGAGTCTGGTGGATTCCAAACTGGACTCCAGCGCCTGACGCTTTCCCTGCTCCTCTCGAACCTGGTCTAGCAGTTGCTGGTGGCGGGAACTGACGGCAGTCGTGGGCTCTTCAGAGTCGTACTCGTAGTGTTCGAGCATGACCACCTGTTTTGCGCACACACGAGGTAGGTTGAGCAACAGGCTGTGTGTGTGTGTGTGTGTGTGTGTGTGTGTGTGTGTGTGTGTGTGGATTCTACTCATGCACTGAGTATGTGCGTGCATGACGTAACTTATGAACTTTCTTATTTTTCTTCTCACGAAGTTTGACGTCACAGTTACGTAACAACAAAACTCGACCCCTGCCTCGCATTCTCGTTTTCAAATCTCGTCAAGGGAAATAGGTATCTTGTCTAGCTCACAGAGTTCAAAGGTCTAGCCACTGATCGAACCTTTTAGCACTGGTGCTGCAATGAACTTCTAAGGGTTTCGGTGGTGGTATTGTAGTGTGCCCCCAACACACGCCGCCACAATACTGTGGTGCCTTCGTATTGCTCGGGTCTCACGTCTGTGCCACTTCCAGATATAACTGTCAGTGTGCTAATGAAGTCGCAAAGACCGAAACACTGGCTACTTCGTACTATTACAGCTGGTACTATACAAAGAGGGCCCTAAATTTCAGTCAGCAAGCCAGCTACGATAATGAGGAGACCGAGATCCACGGTAGGCATGGTGTGTTTAGGGACGACGGTCATTCTGAAACTTACGGCCATTTCTCAACGTCTACCATTTTCATGTCGATTTTCTGCAAAATGGCATGATGCATCACTGAAACCGCAGATCAAAGCATAGAACCAGCCCACAGTAAGATTCGAGTCCTTCATAAAGGTGTTTACGCTTCAGCTGTGGCAAAACATAGCTTCACGAGTGAATGCTACACAAAATTTTGATGTGGCCTCTGAGTAACTTACGTGACGCATCGTCGTCAAATTAATTGATTTATGGTCGCTTGAATTTGTCACACTTTTGCATACGAATGCTTCAGCTGATAGAAAATGTAGAGTAACTGATACTGGGCCAATTTTGGCGTGTTGTCTGGACTGAGATGGCGTGGCGCTTCCGAATGTTCGATTCCAATAACAATTCAATCACTGCCAATGCCTCTGGTTACTTATTAATTAACGTTGAACACATTTCTTTCAATTTTGAGCATTGAAATGGTTGAGAATGCAAGCTACGCCTTAGCTACCCCAAGGTCTATGTTTATGAACTGTGTTTTTAAAGCATTGTTACCTCTAGAACTTCACGTCTTCTCGACCTGCTGCGTGATCGTTTCTGCTTTCCAGATGTGGCTGCCAGCTGCCTGGTCTCATGTCTCGCTGCCCTCTGTGATGTTTCTGCAGTGTGCACTTCTGCTTTTTCCAGCGCTTGCCGGTTTGCTATGTCTCTAGCTCTCATCTCTGCCTCTTCTCTGGCTTTTCTCTCTGCTTCCTCTCTCGCTTTCCTCTCTGCTTCTCTAGCTGCCTCTTCTCTAGCTTTTCTTTCTGCTTCTTCTCTAGCTCGTCTCTCAGCCTCTTCTCTAGCTCTTCTTTCTGCTTCTTCTCTGGCTTTTCTCTCAGCCTCTTCTCTAGCTCTTCTCTCTGCTTCTTCTCTGGCTTTTCTCTCAGCCTCTTCTATAGCTCTTCTCTCGGCTTCTTCTCTGGCTTTTCTCTCAGCTTCTTCTCTAGCTCTTCTCTCAGCCTCTTCTCTAGCTCTTTTCTCTGCTTCTTCTCTAGCTCTTTTCTCTGCTTCTTCTCTAGCTCTTCTCTCAGCCTCTTCTCTAGCTCTTTTCTCTGCTTCTTCTCTAGCTCTTTTCTCTGCTTCTTCTCTAGCTCTTTTCTCTGCTTCTTCTCTAGCTCTTCTCTCTGCTTCTTCTCTAGCTCTTCTCTCTGCTTCTTCTCTAGCTCGTCTCTCAGCCTCTTCTCTGGCTTTTCTTTCTGCTTCTTCTCTAGCTCGTCTCTCAGCCTCTTCTCTGGCTTTTCTTTCTGCTTCTTCTCTAGCTCGTCTCTCAGCCTCTTCTCTAGCTCTTCTCTCGGCCTTTTCTCTAGCTCTTCTTTCGGCCTCTTCTCTAGCTCTTCTCTCGGCTTCTTCTCTAGCTCTTCTCTCTGCTTCTTCTCTAGCTCTTCTCTCGGCCTCTTCTCTAGCTCTTCTCTCTGCTTCTTCTCTGGCTATCCTCTCCGCTTCTCTGGCCCTTATCTCAGCTTCTCTAGCTAATCTCTCGGCCTCTTCTCTGGCCCTTCTCTCAGCTTCTTCTCTTGCTTTTCTCTCTGCCTCTTCCTTGGCTTTTCTCTCTTTTCTCTCAGCCTCTTCTCTGACTCTTCTCTCTGCTTCTTCTCTGGCTATCCTCTCCGCTTCTCTGGCTCTCATTTCAGCTTCTCTAGCTAATCTCTCGGCCTCTTCTCTGGCTCTTCTCTCAGCTTCTTCGCTTGCTTTTGTCTCTGCCTCTTCCCTGGCTTCTCTCTCTCTTCTCTCAACCTCTTCTCTGACTCTTCTCTCTGCTTCTTCTCTAGCTAACCTCTCCGCTTCTCTGGCTCTCATTTTAGCTTCTCTAGCTAATCTCTCTGCCTCTTCTCTAGCTTTTCTCTCAGATTCTTCTCTGACGCTTCTCTCTGCTTCCTCTCTAGCTCTTCTCTCTGCCTCTTCCCTAGCTCTTCTCTCGGCCTCTTCTCTAGCTCTTCTCTCAGTCTCTTCTCTTGCTTTTCTCTCTGCCTCATCTCTAGCCCTTCTCTCAGCTCCGTCTTTGCCTCGATCCACATCTTGCTTCTTGTTTCTTGCCTCACTTTTAGACTTCCTCTCCGCCTCTAGTCTGACTTTTATTACAGTTAAGTCGGTAGAGTCGCGGCTTCGTCTCTGTGTGGCGTCTCTAGCTGCGACTCTCCTCTCGTCTTCTCTGGCTCTTCTCTCTGAATCTTCTCTGGTTGATCTCTGGGCCCCTTCTCTAGTCCTTCTTTCTCTTTCTGATTCTTCTCTGGCTTTTCTCTCAGCGTCTTCTCTGACCAGCCTTTCAGTCTCTTCTCTGACCCGTCTCTCCATTTCTTCTCTTGCTCTCGTTTGTTCCTCTTCTGAAAAAAAAAAAAAAAAAACACACACACACACACACACACACACACACACAAAAACGTTCATATAGCTTATGTTTAACTAATGACACCTTGAAACGGAAACGGTAATGACTGCGAAGTGGTTACAAGTTAAGCAAATAAAAGCGACACAAAAGGGACAGAAACCACTTAACTTTGACAAAGGACGGCACAGGTCGACGTTTCGGCTTACGCCTTCTTCAGGACATAAACAAATGGGCTTATGTTTATGTCCTGAAGAAGGCGTAAGCCGAAACGTCGACCTGTGCCGTCCTTTGTCAAAGTTAAGTGGTTTCTGTCCCTTTTGTGTCGCTTT
Source organism: Batillaria attramentaria (assembly GCA_018292915.2). Classification (NCBI taxonomy): domain Eukaryota; kingdom Metazoa; phylum Mollusca; class Gastropoda; family Batillariidae; genus Batillaria; species Batillaria attramentaria. The sequence continues at coordinate 345,039 of JACVVK020000486.1, read as the reverse complement.
TATTTGTTTAATGACACCTTGGCTTTTGAAAAAAAAAAAGTTTTTGCTAGGAATTGCCAAGGCTGAAGAATTCCAACTTTCTAAGTGTCGCAAGTATGGTGTAGCAATGTCGCTAGTGAAGTGTAGACAGTGAAACCTAGCTTTGACGTCAGTGGTGTGCAGGAGTGTCGCAGTGTAGGCTGAAGCAACGTGTCGCAAGCGAAATCTTGATGTGTCATGAGTGGGAAGTAGCCGTGTACAAAGAGATGGTCAAAGTCAACTACCAACGTCATCTGAACAACAGTAACAACTGTTAACTCTTGTGTGTGTGTGTGTGTGTGTGTGTGTGTGTGTGTGTGTGTGTGTGTGTGTGTGTGTGTGTGTGTGTGTGTGTGTGTATTTTGCCTTCAAGTCTTTCCTTCTTTTTTGTGATTTGATATTGTGGTGTATTTGTCATAATTATCTTTGTCTTTCTACTTTGTTATATGTAAGATATAAATAAAAAAAATCAATTAAAAAAAACCTGTTAACTCTTAAGAGCTCGAGCCCTGCCCACTATCATGATAAGACTGGTTAAAAAGGACAAGCCACTGCACACAAGTAGCAGCCACTTCAACCCACTAATTTACGCAAGACGCGGGTCTCCCCGCTAGACCCAAGACCGCTGCAAATTACATAATATCAGTGGTATGGTATGGTATGGTAGACTTTTCCTCGGCGCACATATCCATCTCTACTGAAATGCTCACGGCGCCGCAGGGCTGGAGGACGAAGCAGTGAAAGCCTGCTGCCGCTAAGCGCTACTTTATGTGCAAACCTCCACCCTGCTATTCACTCTGGTGCGTGCGACAGTATTTCTGTTTTACCACGACACCGGTCACAGCCTACTCTTCTTCGAAAGATGAACGTGGGATTTTTAGCGTGCACACTTGATGTATGTGCGTGCGTGCGTACACGAAGGCGAGACAGGCACCGTAAACGACTCAAAACGAGTCTGCACATGGATTTGACTCGATATGATAAGGAAAAATCCCACCATATTCCTGCCCACCGGGGACTCGAACCAGGCAGCTCAGGATCCGAGGTCGGATGCCTTAACCACTAGACCAAATCCCCTGTCAGTGGCTTGAAGTGGCTTCTAGTGATTTGAAGATTTAAAGTAAAACTGCGGGTTTTCCTTTTTTTCTCTTTTTTTCTTTTTTTCTTTCTTTTTCTTTTGAAGGCTCTATGCGTACGACTGGCATACAACTGCGTGTAGAAAACTTTTCATCAAGTGCGCTGAATTTGAGCATCAGAATCAGACACTTGGGTCACAGTATAACGTCTGAGACCATTGTGGTGACTCTGGCCAGTGTATACGTTGTTCCAGATGCGGGGGAGCCGGGGTGGTCGAATGGTAGAGCGTTGGACTCTCAATGCTCGGGTCGTGAGTTCGAATCCCGCCGGCTGGGGCCAAATATTTGTGCTGGCCTTTTTTTCTCGTTGCCCCGTCTTTGATATAACCCTTATGCGGTGGAAAAGGACGTAAAACTCCCAAACACCCACCCACCCTGTTCCAGGTGTGTACCGCCTACTGAGCAGACGAAGTTATCTGGCTGCGGACTGAGGACCAGCTAGACGGCGCTGATTGGTTGCTATTTTTATCAGCTTTTCTGAGTCCTAATCTGTCCAAAAATGGACCGCAGGCTCTAAGAAAGTCGTATTTCTCTAACATTGGAAGTCACAAAGTCGCCAAAACAGTCGCAATGGCCAAATGAAACATACTTCTATCTGGCAAACAGCCTTAGTGCTTTGAAAACGGCAATTTTCCATCTCAGTGGCGTTGCGGACACAGAGGCTTTAACGGGAAGAAAGGAAGAAAGCATTTCTTGCCTCTTCGTTGCCGTTCTGCTTCCTCCTGCTCCTTCTGAGAGTACCGCATCCTTTCCTGGCGTTCGATTTCCGCAAGCTGCAAGTAGACAATAATAATGATGATAATAAGCTCATTAATGTAGGTGCTTCATCCCAAGTATCTGGCTCAAAGCGCCGCGAGGTAAACCCAACACGCACGCTCACGCGAATCTCAGGCATTCTCTCACACACTGGCCATGAACACATTACAATGACGTGGTGCGAAGGGCCAGCTGAGCAATTTAAGTTTCGAAATTTAGAATCGCATTTATTTTTGAAGTCTGTGGGCTGAACATTTCCAAAGCAGAGAGGGAGGAAGCCGGAGTACCCGGGGAGAACCCCCGATGGTCGGCTCGAATGAACGGTGCCACATACGAGAAAGAAAAATTCTTCGCCCCCGAGTGGGACTCGAACCTGACCTCTCGCACTGGTGACTGACGAAGTCTTAATGTTGGTATGTATGTAGGTGTCAGTGCTTGTATGTATGTATGTCTGACTGTATGTATGTATGTATGTATGGATGTATGTATGTATGTATGCACGCACGCTTTTATTTGTGTTTATTTCGTTGATTATTTATCTGTTATTCATGTGTTTATTTATCACCTTTTGTATACAATTGTAAAGCGCCTAGAGCCCCGGCTTCGGAGATTAGGCGCTATAAAAATCCTCATTATCATTATTATTATTAACCGCTAGACCACCGACAGCCCCAAAGAATGGTAGGGTTTGATACCAAATCCACCAAACCAACATCAACACTAAAACACCACCACCAACAACACCACACCACCAACACCCACAACAAACAAGCAAACACAGTAACCTACCTGGCGCATCCTCTCCTCCTCCTCTTTCTCTCGCTTGCGCCTGTTCTCCTCCGCCTCCTGCTTTTCGCGCCTTCTTCGCTCCGCTTCCTCTCCTAGGCGCCTCCTCCTCTCTTCCTCCAGGCGCGCCCTCTCCTCCTCACTCATGGCCATGGTTGACTGGGCGTCGTCGTACGAGCAGATTTTGAAGATGGGGACGTACCTGATTATGAGAAACAAAATGAAGAATACTTCATGGTACTGAATATAATAATAATAACAAGTATTGTATAGGCGCTTTTCCCAATTTCATGAATCGGCTCAAAGCGCCGCGAACTGAACCGAACGCACGCTCACGTGAATCACACGCATTCTCTCACACACTGGACATAAACACCTTACAATCACGTGGTGCGAAGGATCAGCTCAGCTATTTGAATTTCGGAATTTAGAATTGCGTTTATTTTTCAAATTTGGTGGGCTGAACATTTCCAAAGCAGAGGGGGAGGAAGCCGGAGTACCCGGAGAGAACCCCCGACGATCGGCCCGAATGAACGGTGCCACATACGAGAAGGAAACATTCTTTGCCCCGAGTGGGACTCGAACCTCCGACCTCTCGCATTGGTGACAAGTCTCTAAACCACTAGACCACCGACCGCCCCATTCTCAGAGTCCTCATTAAGCAAAGGGAAAAATCTTTATATGTTCATAATGAGTTCTGAGGGGAAAAGATAGACGTATGGCGGAGTTTTGGACTTTCAATGCTTGAGTTCGAATCCCGGCTGGGGCCAGCTATTTATGCTGGCTTTTTCTTGTTGCCCCGTCTTTGATATATCATCCATACGTGGTGGAAAAGAACGTTAAACTCCAACACCTCTCTGAGGTCTTCGACTGCTGCAAAATGAAGAGCTGTTCCTTATAAGCGCTTTCGACAGGAAGTTTTGCCACAGTGTTGTTGCATGCCTGACAAACGCATCGAGACGTTAAGTGAAAGAAGTAGTCTGTTACTTTTGTGCGTGTTGGAAGGGGGGGGGGGGGGGGGCTGTGTTTTCGTCGTAGGCAGTATGTGTATTCAAAGCATATGTATGTGTATGTCTGTGTGTGTGTATATATATCAAAGACATTACATTAATGTAATGTCTTTGATATATATGTATATGGACTAGGGCTATCTGTACATCTGTTCTCTCCTGCATGTCCTAGGTTTATATTGCCCCGTAGACCAGTTTGCATCCTTTGTCCAACGTTACATTTTTGTTTGTTTGTTGTTGTTTTTTCATGTAGTGCAGGCACACTCAGCCGCGAATTAGTCTTTGTGGCTTGCGCGGCTTTAAGCCCTAAAGACTCACTCACTCACCCCCTGTACATCTGCTCTGTTGGACTGTAACTGTTTCTGTGTCTGTTATGTAAATATGTATTCTTTGTCTGTGTGTTCACGTATTGTGTGAAAAAAAAAAAGAAAACCAGAATATTTTTTAAAGTGAAAGAAACAGTGTGGAAAAGTAGCGTTAACTCTTAAGAGTTCAAGTCGAACCACCCCCTACCCACTGTATGATAAGACTGGTTAAAAGGAACAAGCCACTGCACACCAGTAGCAGGCACTTCAAGCCTATCACGCAAGGCGTGGACCTTCCCGCTGGGCCCGAGACCATTGCAGATTGTGGCTTGAAGTGGCTCCTCGTGATTTGAAGATTTCAAGTTAAATTGCGAGTTTTGCATGGCCTTTGAAGAGTTATAAGCAACAAGTAGACTTTTCCCAATTTCACCACTGACTAAAAAAAGGTGGTAATGTGTCTGAGACAGTCAGTGGCAAGTGATGTTCTTGGCATTCATAATCTTTAGTTTTAACCTTCGCGGAGAAAATGTACGACAAAACTGGCACAGGGGTGTTTTTTTCAGTCAGTGTCGAAAATTACCCTGAAGTGAACGAAAGTTGAAGCCTAGATTTTTTGACGTTTTGGCTTTGATGACTGCAGCTTCGACAGACGTGACTTCGCACAATCGAAAAGTTTATGATTTTTTTTAAATCCTCATGAAGATCTTTAATATATAATTCATTGTGCCGCATGCATTACAAATACCGAACAATGAATGATTAAAAGGAAAATAAATACAAATTGCAGTCTTACTCGACAATGAGATGGCGCAGCTGTTTGTTGAAGATGACGTAGATGATAGGGAGGATGGCGGGAGGGAGAAGGAAACTGTAGCGGAAAATCAGCACGTTGAAGCTGGCGAAGATGTCCACCCAGACGGGCAGCCAGCACAGGATGGAGAACATGGCCCCCACCCCAAGCATGATGCATGTGTTGTGCACGTGTTGCGCCTCAAGGACGACCGATCTCTGACTGCTGACGTATGGCGTTTCGGTGTGGCCCACTCCCCGTTGACGTTGAGTGTGAAGCTGAAAATCATGAAAGAGGTAAAGGGTCAAGGTCAAAGTTAAACAATATTTTTTTGTGCACGTGCTGCGCCTCAAGGACGCCCGAACTCTGACTGCTGACGTATGGCGTTTCGGTGTGGCCCACTCCCCGTTGATGTTGAGTGTGAAGCTGAAAATCGTGAAAGAGGTAAAGGGTTAAGGTCAAAGTTAAACAATATTTTGTTATGCACGTGCTGCGCCTCAAGGACGCACGAACTCTGACTGCTGACCGGCGTATGGCGTTTCGGTGTGGCCCACTCCCCGCTGATGTTGAATGTGAAGCTTAAAATCATAAAAGAGGTAAAGGGTCAAGGTCAAAGTTAAACAAGGGGCACGAACTCTGACTGTTGACATCTGGCGTCTCGGCGTGGCTCACTCCTCGCTGACGATGAGTGTGAAGCTAAAAATTATAACAGAGGTAAAGGGTCAAGGTCATAGTTAAACAACATTTTGTGGTGCACGTGCTGTGCTCTACGGACGCACGAACTCTGATTGCTGACGTATTGCGTCTTGGCGTGGATCAAACATGGCTGACGTTAAGTGTGGTGCTAAACATCATGAGGTCAAGGGTCAAGATCAAATTTGCTTCCTTGTATGAGTGACATCTTCCTTGGTTCCATTTTTGCTCATGAAGACATGATTTCGTAAGCACCTGGAGTGTCTCAAAAGAGACGGGTGGGTGTTTGGAAGCTCCCTCACCTTCCTGAACATCAGGATGAAGAGGATGAAGGTCAGAATCACGGTGATGAGGAAGCAGATGAACAGCATCCCTTGGTACACCATCGCCCATGACAGCCCAGCGAAGGTGGCGGTGAACCTGCAGTAGGTGTAGGCATAGTTGCTGTAGTCGTAGGTGTTCAGCAGAGCTACCACGAACAGCATCTCTGACTCGAGGAGCCCGTCGTGGTCAACGGCCATGTAGATGGCGCTTGCCGGGACTGCGAGCACGCAGCCAATCAGCAGTGTGAACACCATGGCTTCTCTGTATTGGCTTCCGTCGTCAGGATCCTGAGTAATAAATAAATAAATAAATAAATAAACATTTTTTCCCTGAATTCACCAATTGAAATGGCGATGACACAGCAGCAATGGTTCCTGTGAGATCGCCATCGGGGGAAAAAAAACCCAAACAAACAACAACAACGAGGGGGGGGGGGTTTAACGTCTTTTTCCACCACCTACGGGTGATATCAAAGACGGGGCAACGATGAAAAAGCCAGCACAAATATTTGGCCCCAGCCGGGATACGAACTCACGACCCGAGCATTGGAAGTCCAACGCTGTACCATTTGGCCACCCCGGCTACCCGACAACAACAACGCAAAAAACCAAAACAAGACAAAAACGTGAATCATGAAGTGTTCTTTTGTCTTGTTCCGTTTTTCGGTTTTGTAAGTGCGGCTTTGGTGTTGTTGTTGTTGTTGGTAGTCCCACCATTGAAAATTGTACTTATAATGCGGTTATACAACAACAACAACAACGGGGGGAAAAACCCAAACAAACGTGAATCATGAAGTGTTCTTTTGTCTAGTTCCGTTTTTCAGTTTTGTAAGTGCGGCTTTGGTGTTGTTGTTGTTGGTAGTGCCACCACTGAAAATTGTACTTATAATGCGGTTATACAACAACGAAAAAAAAAATGCGTGAATCATGAAGTGTTCTTTTGTCTAGTTCGTTTTTTCGGTTTTGGCAGTGCGGCTTTGTTGTTGTTGTTGTTGTTGTTGTTGTTGTTGTTGTTGTTGTTGCTGGTGGTGGTGGTGGTGGTGGTGGTGGTGGTGGAGGTGGTGGTAGTGCCACCATTAGAATGTGTACTTATAATGCAGTGATAGGCGGTGTATCTTCTGTCACTAGAACAATATATTCATATTCACATTCTTTTAAAAAATGCTGTCGTTTTGAACAAACTAAATCCAGTTTTGTAAGGAAGCACGCCCCAACCAAAACACCGACAACTCTAGTTATTGTTACACATTTTTTTAGTCATACTGGGGTTCGAACCCACAACCATGAAATCTCACCTGTATCCGCTGCACGCAGTAGTAGCAGTGAAGCGCAACCGCGCATAGGAAGATTCCAGAGACGAGCACAAGTGCGTGGCGGATATACTCGAAGAAGATGCAAACGCCGTTATTCGTAACCATGTGGTACTCGTAGGCTATGGTGTATGGAACCACGATGACGCACAGGGCAGTGTGCATGGCCACCAACGTGATGACGAAGTAGCTGAGAGGCAGTTCGAGCCATCTTTTGGAGTACACGAACAGAACTAAGCTGTTGAGGACAATTCCAACCAGAGCGAAAACTCCCAGGATGAACGCAAACCCGAGGACATCGCCTGACCCGTGGTAATGCATCACGCGATTGGTAATAACTCCCGACGATTCTGTTACCTCATAACCCGAAGACATGTATTCTCGAGCGGGCCCGGGGCCGTACAGTATCCCA
>JACVVK020000486.1:172500-332500 GCA_018292915.2 Batillaria attramentaria | reverse complement strand
ACACAACCTACAGAACCTCAAGGCAGGCGTGTGTAGCCAGTTACGCCTGTGCCTTGTCGCGTTCCAATCTTGCAAGTCGCCTGCGTTCGCTGGCTACCCGGTACACGTTGGACACGATCATCAGACCACCAGCAGCTGCCATGGCCGCCCCGCCCAGGAAGAACGCCTCGTCGTATTGCCCGAAGATGTCCTTCAAAAGACCTGAAATATGAGCGGGGAAAGGTAAGGTGTGAACAGGGAGCGTATGCCATAGCCACAAGACTTCCGTGTACTGAGCCGATGAAAGTTTGTTGTCCCCCCCCCCCCCCCCCCACGGGTGACACATCTGGACACAGCACCGCTGCTTTCCATGCGCGAGACCGCTGTACATTGCGTACTAGTAACAGTGGCTTCTAGTGATCTGAAGATTTCAAGAAAAATGCGATTTTTGCATGGGCTTTCAGAGATACTACTACTACTACTACTACTACTACTACTGTAATCTATTAATAAATAATAGTTCTAAGCGCTGAATAAGATCGGCTAAGTCACTGAGTACGTAAGCCACGCGAGCTGGTATACATTTGGAAAAAAAAAAAAATGACATGATGCAGAACTAGAGAAGACTCGTGCTCATCCTAGACGTGCCAATTCTATGTGATTACAGTGAATTTAAAGAAGTATCAATAAACTGGACTTTTTCGTGATTTTTGGCCCAAAACGGCCTGAGGGTGGGCTGAGTCCTTTTCCACCACGTAGGACGGGGCTACGAGGAAAAAGTCAGCACAAGGTTTTCGGCTCCTAGCCAGGATTCGAACTCGCAACCCGAGCATTGAAATTCAAACGTTCTACCGCTCGGATATCCCGGTTCCCCCGCAAATGCCCCGAGATATTGTGGTCTACCCATGAAAGAAATATAACAGTGGACTTACTCCTCTCACTGTCATAATTATGTTGTTCTCCGGCAAACCGCCAACGATGTGAAGCTAAACAAAAACGAAATCAAACTCAGTCGTTGGTGCTTCTGAAGTCCACTAACGATAAAATATACAACGATGTGGTCCCATGAACCGACATTTCCGTTTTCCTACAGGTGCTGCAAAACACTATTCCGCCGTTCTCCTAGAGTTCATCCGCAAAGCAGTAGTTCAACGGCACCACACAATCTTACCTGCTAAAGGTGGTCCAATGAAAGTGCCCAGACCCTGGAAGCAGATCATCAGGCCGAAGGAGCTGCTCAGTTTCTCCTGACCCAAAATGTCCACCAGGATCACAGACTTCTGGGATACGTACATGCCAGTCAAGGCCCCGTACAGCCCGAACAAGAAAGCAAACTCGACAAAGTTCGTCATAAAAGGCGACAGAAATGACAACACTGTGATGACGAAGATCACGCCGTTGTAGGCGATGGGGCGAAACGGACGAACCTTCTCAAAATCCAAAATGGCGCCTGCCAGGATTCTGGCGACGGTGTCTGAAATCCCTGATATAGACAAGAGGTAGGCTGCCTGTATTTGGGACAGTCCTTTGGATTTGGCTAAGGCTGGGAGGAAGGTGAAAGCGGATTTGAACGCGGCTGTGAACAAACATATGCTGAAGCAGAAGAACAGAAACGGTGGGATTTTCAACAACGACCATTCAATGAGTTTCCGTTTTGAGGAGCCTTTCCTGTCTCCCTCCACAGGAAAGCAAGTCTGAAAGGCGGATTTTAAACAGACTGTCTGGGACTTCTTTCTAGGATAGGCAGTAGTCTGTGAGGTCTTGAAGTTATTTGGGGTGGGTGTGTTTGTGTTTGTGTGGACAGCATCGTCGATGATGTCTATGTGATCTTCATTGTTTGTCCATTTGGCGTCGTTCAGATTTTTGGTAGTCAGTATCATAGCTTCTTCATCCTCTCGCGTTGATTTCAATCTGTAAAACAAAAGATTTCAGTCAATTACAACAGGAAGATACAGACAAAACAGACAAAGTAAAAATTGTCGATGGGGTTTAAGCATGGCTTGAATTCAGTCACCGTTTTATTTGTTCATTATAAATAGGCATTACTCAAAGATAGCTCTTTTCAGAGACACTGGCAATTTGTCAAACGTCTTATTAGCTTTCTCTGGAGGCTCATAATACAGATGGTATTGAAAAATAACCGTGAAGCAAAATACCACGTACATGTTACGGCAGTTTCGCTATAAGGTGCATCGACAGTTTGTTTCTGTTTGTTTGTTTGTTTGTTTGTTTGTTTGTTTGTGAGTTTCAGGAGCGGCGGGAACTCCCGAACCACATACAAATCCGCCCATGCTGATTTTGCAATGTCTCTGATCGGACTTTCATTTCATTTATACATATTTTAGGGTAGGTTGCAGAACTCCTTAACCCCGCCAGATCTGCTAATTCGGGTAAATTACAGATTCTATTAATTCTCAGTCGAATTCTTCTCTTAAAAAAAAAAAAAAAAAAAAATCTGTTCGGTGTGGGTAGGGAGAGAAAGAACGGGACACAGTGAAGGTGTATCACCTACCTCTGCCCGATGACGATACTGCGGTGTAGAGAGAGAGGCCTGTAGATGGCCGCGACCACACACACGTTAAGCGCGACGCCCCCGAGTATCAGGAACGCGCCCTGGAACCCGAACTCCTCGAACAGAAGTTCTACCACCGGTGGGAGAAGGAAAGTGCCTGCCCCTACCCCCGCCGTGCTCAGCCCCACTCCCAAGCCGCGGTAACGGTTGACGTACATTCCCACGATGATGAGGCCAGGGGCGTAGACCAGACCACGCCCTATACCTGTAATCAAGATTATTCTTGTTTTCATCATCATCATCGTCGTCGTCGTCACCGTCATTATCACCGTCATCGTCGTCGTTGTCACCACCACTGTCGTCATCATCATCGTCGTAGTTGTCGTCGCCATCATCACCGATGCCAACACCCAACTACAGCCAACCAGCAGTAAAGCATCCCAACCATCCAGGAATATCATTTTCAAGCTTATTACGAACAAACGGGGGACGACAAGGAAACAGTTCTTCGGAACAGATTCACACCATCTAGACACAGTGAAGCTGTCGCCTCTTTTTCCACCGTAACACTGCTTCAATTGCTTGCAAAACCAGCCTAGGTGTCCGCTTGAGCACAGTGCGAAGTCACCTCCAACAACGTCTCAGAGATTTGTCCCAAAATAGTGTCCGGCATTTTATTTTAAAGTGACGACGTGATAACGAAGATCTTTACAATACATGTACCTTGCAGGAGCCCGTAGCTGAGAAACAGGAAGGGAACGTTGGGCGCAAAACCGCTGATGATGACACCAGCAGCGAATATGAAGGCTCCCAGCATGCAGGACGCACGGGCACTGAAGCGGTTACTCATGGCGCTTGCCACAGGGCCTGTAGGGCAGAAACAGGTCTGTGCAAAAAGCTTATACTATGTGTGTGTGTGTGTGTCTCTCTCTCTCTCTCTCTCTCTCTCATGTCTCATGTCTAACAAAGTCTCTCTCTCTCTCTCTCTCTCGCTCTCTCATGTTTAATGTCTAAAAGAGTCTCTCTCTCTCTCTAAAAAAAAACTTTTTTCTGCCCCCCCCTCCCCCACCACGCACACACTCGCACGCACGCACACACTGACACACACACACACTCTTCGCCACTCCCCCCCTACCCCCCCCCCCCCCCCCCCCTCACGGAATTCCTATTTTCTACACCCTCCCATCCCATCCCATCCCATCCCACCCCACCCCACCCCACCCCACCGCGCGCGCGCACACACACACACACACACACACACACACACACACACACACACACACACACACACACACACACACACACACTGATGGCAGTGAAGTCCCACACGGGAACACTACACAACTAGGCTTAAGTACAAATCTTCAGAACTGTGATTTAACCACGCATTGCAATGCCTGTAACTGTAGGCTGTACCTACCCATCGTGAGTCTTAGGGTGGAACAGAGAGCACCTGGCCACGCAGTAAGCTGAGCACTCTCGTTAAACTTTTCTGTGAACTTCAGGAACATCACGCCGTCTGATCGCTCGAACCCACCTACACATAAACAAAGATACTTCACAGCTTGGGGGGATGTTCAAAAACGTTCCAAAAAAAAAAAAAGCAACAACAACAATAAAATACAGTAAGACACATGCTCAAATACAGCCTCCGTCATTTTGAGTTGCTGCAGTCGCCGTCTGATCGCTCGAACCCACCTACACATAAACAAAGATACTTCACAGCTTGGGGGATGTTCAAAAACGTTCAAAAAAAAAAAAAAAAGCAACAACAACAATAAAATACAGTAAGACATGCTCAAACACAGCCTCCATCATTTTGAGTTGCTGCAGTGGCTTCAACTAGGGAGAGAGAGGAGAACGGGGGGGGGGGGCAGAGAGAGACAGAGACAGACAGACAGACAGACAGACAGACAGAGGAGGGGGGTGGTATTTGTTGTTATTGTTGTTGTTTGGGTTTTTTTTTTTTTTGTTTTTTTAAACAACGCAGGTGACTCGACATGAAAGACTTGTCAAGTTTCAAACAGCTATGGCAACAAAATTATGCATCGAACAATGAAGCTTTGATTAAAGTCAGAAGGCACTGAAAACATCTCACACTCTTACATACACACACGTATGCGCTTGCATGGAGAGAGAGAGAGAGAAGAGAGAGAAATAGTAATAACGATAATGCTTATATACCTCTGTAACCTATTAATAAATAGTAATTAATAATAATAATACATGGCTTTTATTGAGCGCTGTTCTCCCGCTTCAAGGACTCGCTGCGCTTAAAGCACACACACACACACACACACACACACACACACACACACACACACACACACACACACACACTATTTACATCCCCTCCGCTTACATACAATTTGGCAGTGCAACGAACTCATGATGCACACAGACACTGAGGCTTAACAGAGGTTTAGCTGTCAAGGGCTTGGCGGAAGAGATAGGTCTTCAAATGCGATTTAAACAGAGGCAGTGAGGTCTGAAGGAGGAGTTCGATTGGCAAGGAGTTCCAGACAGTCGGGGCTAAAAAGCTGAAAGAGCGCTCTCCGGCAGTTTTCATGTTACGCTTCGGAATTGTGAGGAGTTTTTTCGCTAGCGGAACGCAGGGTGCGCGACGGTTGATACTCACAGAGTAAGGCCGACAGGTAGGGAGAAAGAGAACTCTCGAAGAAACGGAATGCGGAATAATAGTTCTAAGCGCTTAAATATAAAATAAACTAGCAAGTACCAAGGAAGAATTATATGCATAAATATACAGAGCCATAAGAGGGGAGAGAGGGGGGGGGGAGAAAGAAAGAGAGAGAGAGAGAGAGAGAGAGAGAGAGACTGGCAGGCAGACAGATAGACAGACAGTCACTAATCAAATACCTGTGATAAGATGAGACAAAAAGCCACCGAACACAACACACCACGCCCAACCATGGTCCTGCAGCAAGGCGCTGTTATCGTCTTCTACTTTATCTTCTTCGTCGTCAGTCTTATCGCCTTCACCCCCATCACCGCCGTCGTGACTTGGCAGTTTATCACCAGTACAGATGTCCTAAAATCATGTAAAACGTTAAGAATGGACTATCTAAGTTTACATGCACGAATGGGACTCTCCGGCTAAGACTAAGTGCGTGGGCCAGAAACAGATACAGATACAGATACAGATAACTTTATTGTCCTTAAAGGAAATTTGTCTTTGGCTTCACCGACACGTAAAAATCATGAAGACACTCAAGGAGTTTGGCTTATAAAATCTCTCTCTCTCTTGCCTCTCTCTCTCTCTCTCTCATGCCTCCAGCTGCAGCAGCACCAGAGCTAATAACTTACATAAAAACGCCAGTAATACCAGTAGTAAAATCAGACTATATGACTAAAACATTTGTAAAAGACAGTATGCACTGAACGTCAAAATCTAGGTCTCAACACGACTGGTATTTGCCATAACATCTCTCAAAGTCGAACTAATGTTTAATCTCGTATCATCACAAGTACCACACTGAGGCCACACAAACCCACTGTTCGGCATTACTAGCCTCACAATCCGTTCAGAAGTGTTTTGGTGGTGTCGATTTTCCTACCCCGGCTTAGGCTGATGGAGGGGCCGGGGTGGCCGAATGGTAGAGCGCTGGACTTCTAATGCTCGGGTCGTGAGTTCGTATCCCGGCTGGGGCCAAATATTTGTGCTGGCCTTTTCATCGTTGCCTCGTCTTTGATATCACCCGTATGGGGTGGAAAAGGACGTTAAACCCCCCAAACACCCACCCACCCTTAGGCTGATGTCACACGGAAGTGTTTTAAGTCCGAACAGCGAACATGGTGGGTTTTTTCTCCCGTGTTTCTCACGTGACATGCGGCTACAACATGTCTTTCGACCTATTTTTTTTCCTGCGCGTGTTTTTTCGTGTTTAAAACGCTACCCGTGTGTTATGACCTTTAGACACACGCACAGTTTCAGATTGACAGGATGGCATTAAACCGAAACGCACAGCGTCGTGGTCTTATATAACACGGCTGACTAGGAAAGCTTTGAGCCACTGAAGTTCTCCTCGTTCGCATAGCCAGCAAATGTCAATGCACAACTAGTGCATATATATAGTGAAATGCTATGTCCAGCGTACAAGAAAATTGACAAGCACATATACTGATCCAAAGCAAACGCCATCTGTGAAACCCGAGAAATATTAGATAGCTCTTGAATACAAGCCTGTGCACCTGAGTTGCAAACCCCCATCCCCCCCCCCCCCCCCCCACACACACACACACAAACAGGAAAACAAAAAGGAAAGAATTATTAGGCCTACTACTACTAATAAATGAAACAACAACCATATGACCCCCCCCCCCCACCCCCCAAAAAAAAAACATCATCAGCACCGTTAACAACGCCACCCTACAGTGAGAACAACGCTTTACCTACCGCATCGTTAACGTCCTTGTCCCGCTCCTTCCCGTCCACAAGCGGTTTTCAGCTCAGCGCCCCTTCCCGTCTCCCCATCCTCCGCAGAGGAGGAGGTGAACACACCACAGTCTGTCGTGGGCGAGGTTTCTCCAGAATGCCCATCACTGTGCTCTCTGTCTACCTGCCGTTTGGGCTTGGCCGCCGTCGTCTTCCGAAGTTCCCATGGAAACGCTGTTGTCACGGAGAGGTCACTGTGACCGCAGGAACCTCCAGGAAACTTGTCGTTGCAAAGTGAGGTTACACAGGACACTTTGTTGTTTTTTTGGGTTTTGTGTTGTTGTTGTTGTTGTTGTTGTTGTTTTTCAGTCGATACGCTACAGTTTGTATAAACGCAGCCACCAACTTAATACGATGTTAGTGTCGTCATGGAGATCTCACAGAGGTGTAGTTGCCGTGGAAACACTACACAACACACTTTGTCACGGATAAGGGCTCACTGTAAAAATCACTGTATCGGATGTCGTGGTTATGCATACGTCACCTTAGATGTGTTGTTCCCGTTTCAGTCATGTAACAGTTGCCGTCATGCATCAGCTTCGTCACAGACATAACGTTGCCATGGATAAACTGGTCAAGAAGACGTTGTCATGGTGATGTGTCGTTGTAGGAAATGTCAAAGTCGTGCAGAGGTCATATCCATGACGACGCAGGAGTGAAGACGGAAAGTAGTCGTGGGTACGACGAAGCAATACTGTTGAAACCTAATGGCATACTGTCCTCGGTTTTGTAAGAACAGCCTCCGCTTTTAATGCCTGCTGGGCTGAAAGATATATAATTATAGATACGGGCTGAAATCAAACAAGCACACATGATTTATGTCAGCTCACTCTCCGCACACACTGACTGACTATCAGGTTAGCGCCGAAAAACAAGAATGAAGTGTTCATAGATAGGACATGCACATGTAGTGGGCCACACTGTATCGCCCTTGCATCTGACAGGCGGCAGTTGAAGGTTATACAGGTACACGCGGGTGTTTAACATTTTACCTACATTCTGACCTTGGCGTCTCACGCAATCTTGTTTGCATACGTTACTTACTCTGAGGCGAGTACAGCTAACAGTGAGATCAGATTTATGACACTGTCTGTATAGTGACCCACTCCTGGTTCACGGCAAAATGAGTGACAGTCTGGTTATGATAAAAATTTCACCAGAGGATAAAAAGAGACAATGCAGTGCCGCTTTATTCAAGCCCTCTTCAGGAGCTGCGTACGCCGACACAATAGTTGTTACAGTGAAAAACAAATTCACTAGATTTCATTTCCTTTGACACAACAGACCAGAGAGCGCATAAAAAGCAGTCTATTTAGTGCCTCTGGCATATTGCCTTCGTGTACACACGCACACACAATATCAAGTGTGCATGTTAAAGATCCCATTCCATACGGAGGGACAGCGGAGGGTCAGCAGAATGGAAAACTATCATAAAACTGTAAAATGTCTTTTCCAATGATCAAAACAGAGGGAGATAAGCACCCCCCCCCCCCCCAAAAAAAAAAAAAAAAAAAAACTCAGCTAGACCAGCGTCTAGGTAAGTGGAAATGGCATTTTCCAGCTTGCATCATGGTTTTCATCATAAATTCACATACATTCATGTAAAAAAAATCTAACACATCTGCCTAATAATGACACTTAGCACTTAGCATCAGTAACATTTTGGGCACTGAATTGGTTGGCACGTTTCTTCAAATGAACTGGGAGGTACTTGGCGACATAACGAACAAATCAGTTGTAAAGCAGACTAGACTGACTCCACTCTTAACACAGAAACTGCCACTAACGATTATAACGATATGGCGACTGTCACCTTTCCTAAGGGGTGGGGTGGGTGTTTGGGAGTTTAACGGCCTTTTCCACTGTGTATGGGTGATATCATTATGAATCAAAGACGGGGCAACGGGAAAAAGGCCAGCACAAATATCTGGCCCAAACCAGGATTCAAACTCAGGACCCGAGCACTGCAAGTCGAACGCCCTACCATTCGGCTATTCCGGCTCCCCCATCTTTCCTAGGAAACAATCACTAATGGCATACACGTGCCTACATGCATCGCACTTGCGAAATACGGCACAGACATGAACAAGTCTACAGTTCAGCCTGAAAAATCACGTGCACTCTGGTGCACAGCCGCACGGGTCGGGGACAGTGGTCTGAGGCTGAGTTTTCAGACTGAAACCTGAACTGTGAACAATGAACCAAAAACTGTTACCTTACTGATTCCGTCTCCAATTCCGCTTTTCATTTTACATATCCCACCAGAAAAGTCCCTTTATGAAGTGGAGACTCCTGAACGCTGCCGCGTGCACCACTAGTCAGTCAGTGCAGCTAATGATATGACTGAAGCGAAATTTCATATTTATAATATCACTGTCACTACTGGTTGCATCAGCGTAACGATTTCAGGGGCGCCTGAAGATGTTGGGGGTAGGGGGGGGGGGGCAGAATCTCAGAGGGGGGGTACCGCCAGAGCCAGTGAAAGGAAGGACGTTGCCCGGAGAAAGTGAAAAGCGGGGGGGGGGGGGGGGGGTGATTATCAGACGCCTTTCTGCGAAGTCGTTTTGATATTTCATGCAAGGGCTAAACTGAGTTCTCTGTTGGGTGGGATGAGGGAGAGAGCAGGAAGAGGGGGTAGGGGGGGAAGGGGGGGGGGGCAAGACCATGGCTTTGCCCCGGCACCCTCTGGCCATAGTCACCTGATTTTCCAGGGGGGGGGGGACAAAAAGATACTCTTGCCCCCCCTGCTTGGGTACAGGGGGGGCAGCTGCCCCCCCCCCCCCGATTCCGGCGCCCCTGGATTTCATCATTGAAAGTATCCCTGATTATAAGATTATCATGCTACACACATCTTATTTGACTGAACGGCTGATTTCAATAATTTAAACTGCTGGGTGGGACTGATTGAAAGCCTTCTGCTGGATTACTCCTGTCATTGTGCGAGTCTGTGTGCATGCAGAGAGAGAGAGAGAGAGGTGGTTGTGGTGGTGGGGGGGGGGGGGTGAGGTAATTACTGAGCTATTTGTGGCTTTAAACCACAAAACCAACAAAGAGTATGGACGAGTGTGTGTCAGTGTCCGTGAAACTTGTGTGTGTGTGTGTGTGTGTGTGTGTGTGTGTGTGTGTGTGTGTGTGTGTGTGTGTGTGTGTGCCGTGTGCGCGCGCGCGAGAGAGAGACAGAGAGAGAGAGAGAGAGAGTGTGTGTCAGTGTGTCTCAGTGACCTTGCCAAAAAACCTAGCTGAAGAAACAAGGGAACTGCAGTCACTGAGAAGGTGACACTGGCTGACAACTCTCAAAACCAGGCAATCCTCCTCAGTCTATCAAGTTAAATCACGGCCTGCATGTACATGTATTATATGACAGGACGGACACACACACACACACACACACACACACACACACACACACACACACACACACCACAGAGAGAGAGAGAGAGAGAGAGAGAGAGAGAGGTGACATCATTTCGAAAGAGTCCTCTCTCCCATACAAATCTCTTTTTCTCTTATCAAACGAAATTTATCGGAATCAGTAAGATGTGAACTCGAGACACAGTGCCCTTCGCTTACGCAATACTTCTGTTGGGTTGCTAATCTTTTTCAGTCCAAAGACACTGACGTAAGGGTAGTAGCTTAATAACAAAAAATACATTACGCATACCTTCACTGCTCCAGCAAGTCACGATGACTGACATTATGTTGAAAATTTAGTAGCCACGGAAACACTACAAGCACCGAAAAAGTCGTCTGCCTCCGTTCCAAGGGAAATAAGGGTCCTACTAAACCATGCCCGGCCATGGCATGCCTGGTTATGCCTGAGCCTTTGCCCGGTTATGCCCGGGGCTGTCAGATCGCTTGTAGGCGATAGCCGAACGATTAGAAGATCTCATGAATGATTGTGTCACTCTGTGTGTGTGTGTGTGTGTGTGTGTGTGTGTGTGTGTGTGTGTGTGTGTGTGTGTCTTTTGTTCTATCATGATATACTGACTTTTTTCTTTTTCTCCCCACATTGTTTGCCTGTTGTAGCTGGTCTCTTTTTTCTTTTCTTTTTTGGGTAGCAACGCAAAAATCAAATCTTCCGTTGGAAAATAATGTGCATTTGTTCCACATTTGTTTTCTCACTCACACACACACACACACACACACACACACACACACACACACACACACACACACACACACACACACACACACACACACAAATACCCACAAGTACATGATACAGGTACATCAAAAACTTGAAGAGATAATGGCAGTCGAATAACAACTCAATCTGAATACTGACTCAGTAAGGGAACCAAAACTACGAAGGTAGGTAGGTAGGTAGGTAGGTATGTACGAACGTATGAACATCAGTATGTATGTATACACATGTATATTTAAGGAATAGAGTAATCTACGACGATTTCATTCAAAATCTCTCCAAATTCATAAAAGTTATGATGTGGGTGGGTGGGTGTTTGGGAGTTTAACGTCCTTTTCCACCACATGGCGGTGATATCAAAGACGGGGCAACGATGCCAGCACAAATATTTGACCCCAGCCAGGGATCAAACTCACACCCGAGCATTGGAAGACCAACGCTCTACCATTCAGCCACCCTGGCTCCCCCCATAAAAGTTAGGAAAGTACTTCATGAAGCAAAATTAATCTGCATTCTGTTCAACATAAACATAATGAACATAAACATTATGAGCATAATGCAAACAAGAGGCAAAGCCATCAAGGCTCATGTGTGAATGACACTGGTACCACTGCCTGTCATCATGCCAGGTTTCGTGACCCTGACCTTTGTTACATAAGAGAAAATGCAAATACACTGTAGATTAAAATTTTGCATTCTATTCCTGTGACCTTAACCTCCAGCAGAGGTCATTGAAAAGAAATCCCTGGATAAGTCTTGTGGTTGTCTAACATCTTGTAAGATTTGGTGCCTCTGGCATTTTGTAGTTCGTGAGAAAATACCAATGTTAAGATTTTAGATCTGAAATGGTCATTGTGACCCCCATGAACTTAACCTTTGGGCAAGGTCACTCGAAGGGGTATTTTTGGAAAGCCCTTACCACTACCTCTCATGATGCCAGATTTCGTGACCCTGGGGTTTGTTATACATGTATCAGAGAAAATGCAAATAGATTACAATCAGTTTTGCATTCTATTCCCGTGACCTTGACCTCCAGCAGAGGTCATTGAAAAGGATATTCCTGGATAGGTCTTGTGGCTGTCAATCATCTTGTGAGATTTGGTACCTCTGGTGTTTGTTGTTCCCGAGAAAAATGCCAATGTTTAAGGTTTAGGACCTGAAATTGTCATTGTGACCCCTGTAAACCTAACCTCTGGACAAGGTCACTCAAAAGGGTATGTTTCGAAAGCCCTTACCACTGCCTAGCAGCCTGCCAGATTTTGTGACCCTGACCTTTCTTACATCAGAGAAAATTTAAATACATGTAGATCAAAATTTTGCATTCTATTCCTGTGACCTTGATCTCAAGCAGAGGTCACTGAAATTGAAATCCCTGGATAGGTCTTGTGGTTGTCTATCATCTTATAAGATTTGGTGCCTCTGGTTTTTGTACTTCCCGAGAAAATGCCAATGTTAACCTGAATATTCTCGGTTTGCATGTATACCCACAAGTACATGATACACGCAGATGTTAAACTTGAAGAGATGGCGGTTGAATAACAACTGAATCTGAATACTGACTCAACAACAAGAAAAACAAAACTAAGAAAGAAACTAAAGCAAAAACCATCCAACAGCATATCTGATGATGATCCATCAAACTTCATGACTCACCATATTGAAACTCAGCAAATAAAACTTACGCCTACCCCCCCCCCCCCAAAAAAAAAATAAAAATAAATACAATAAATAAAAATAAATAAAATAAATAAAAATAAAATAAAATTACTCACAAGCCACTCTCTCTCTCTCTCTCTCTCTCTCTCTCTCTCTCTCTCTCACACACACACACACACACACACACAAATAAATCAAGCACTCACACACACACACAACACACACACCACACACACACACACACACACACACACACACACACAGTCCAAAGCACTCATGCCCATAAAAAAATAAAACTCACAAACACATAATTAAATATATGAAACACTTGCACACTCGGCATACATAAAACTTAATTCTCTCTCTCTCTCTCTCTCTCTCTCTCTCTCTCTCTCTCACACACACACACACACACACACACACACACACACACACACACACACACACACACACCTGTACAAAACTGAAACCCTCAAATACATCAGTCTTACTGAAACACACTCACACACACGCACACCTACAGCAAAAGCAGCGGGCACAGCAGTTCACAACACAGCGAGTAAACCATCAAACATCAGACACAAGAACAGAGAACACACAGAATCATTCATGAGATCTTCTAATCGTTCGGCTACAAGCGATCTGGCAGTCCCGGGCATAACTGGGCAAAGGCTCAGGCATAACCAGGCATACCCGGGCATGGCCGGGCATAGTTTAGTAGGACCGGGAAATAACGCTAGTCCACAGAATGAGTCCGGCTGAATGCTCTCCTCATGATGTTGTGATCGCGATAAAGAGTCTCACGATTGCTTCTTTTCACAATGGTTTGTATTCATTGTTTTCATTAGTATAAATAGGTCTGTACTACCAGATTACCCAAATGTTTTACCGGGAGGGTGTGTGTTTTTTTTAAATTTTATTTTCAGGCCTTCATAATGCAGTTAAATTCGCTATACTTTTCACAAATTCTGCTTGTGTCACCCAGTGATTCAAAGAGATTGTCCAGTGCAGTAACCGCGTGCTCCTCAGATTACCCAGAGGATCATATAATTATGATTGTGCGCAATGTACATGAAACATTTACAAAGAGAGAATGTAACGTGTGAGTGTGTTTCACTGATTCTTAGACTTTGAACAGAGAACAACTGATGTAGAAAAGCCAAAATTTTGACAAAATTAAAAGCAACTCAGTGTAAGACTAAGAGGAACTGGCCATATGCGTATGTTATAATTAACAATATGTTTTCCATATATTTACCATAAAAACATGGTACAATTGTCATAAATGTTATAATAATCTGCATGTTGAAATTTCTGTTGACGATTCAGGGCACACCGATCAAAGATGTCACCCTGCCTGACAACGCACCCAAGACTCTGCTTCTGCAGAAACACACAGACTACATTGCTGCTTATGGAGAGAAGAAAGATGACTATGTAAGGACTGGTGTATATAAAAATCCACCTGTAGATTGATATGCACTCAGACAAATTGTACTTTCTATCATTCTGATAAAAGCAAAATAAAGGTAATGGCCATCAGATTAATTTACAACTTCGTGAATGGGTCAAATTACTTTTGTGCCCAATTACTGTTGTTACTTTTTGAATTACAGTCAATTACAAAGTTACCTGTGCACTTCATCGTTTCATTTGGTCATACAAACATGCACTTGTACAGGGATGGATTTACTCAAATATGCCAATGAGACATTGTCTCCTTGACCAGTCATTTTTATGAGACATTTTCATTTTCTATGAGACAATCAAGTTCACCCGCATCACTCTGTCACATGTCTGTGCCGAGAGCCTGTTCCTAAGTGCAGTGACGTTCAGGTTCTTGAACGGAAAAGGACCTCTCGATCGCAGAACTGAAAAAACTGATAACGCGCCAATATTTTTTGCAACTCTTTCGAGCGAGAGTTCCTGGCAGCGCGCGCCTCATCACTAATATTAGATTAGTGTAACAGACTCTATGACTGACACGGACAGCGCATCTCTGCTTCGCGTTGTCAAGTGCCCTTGTGAAGTCATGTTCGTGCGACATATAACGCATTTTGTGAAATTTCTATGCGACATTTTATCAAAATATGAGACATAGTCGCACGGCGCGCGAGAAAATCGATCCCTGCTTGTGTCTCTGTATGCACCTACCACATTCCTATGTGAAATTTGAGTTGGTTGTCAGTGCAGGTCTCTCTGGTACTCTAGCTGACTTCCTCCCCCTTTGCTCCAAGAATGTTAAGCCCACATAAAAAAAAGAAGAAATAAATGAACCTCTAGGTCTTAATTCTGGAACTTGAGCAGCAAAGGCTGACACTTAGCACCACAAGATTATGTTGTGATGATATAAGTAAATTCACATGAGCATGCCTTTTGAGTTCACTTAATAATATATATACAGAGTTTTTATAATATTTAATAATACTAATAATACAAATTCCAAGGACTCGCTGCGCTTAAAGCACACACACACACACACACACACACACACACACATGCTATTTACATGCCCTCTTACATACAATTTGACAATGCAACGAACTCATGGTTCATTGTGCATAGAAGCAAGCAGTTGTGTAAAGCACCTATATGGTTTGCATTATTATTATTATTATCTAATCTTCTGTCAATTAGGAGTACATTATGACGGAGTACCTCAGGATGAACGGCATGTACTGGGGTCTCACTGCCATGGCTCTGGGAGGACAGCTGGAGCGAATGGACCGTGATGAAGTGATCAGCTTTGTCAAGGCGTGTCAGACAGAATGTGGGGGCGTGGCGTGCAGCATCGGGCACGACCCACATTTGTTGTCAACACTGAGTGCTGTTCAGGTTGTGATTATGGTCTTGCGTGTGCATGTGCGCTTGCATTTCTGTGCATCCACAATTTAGTCCAGGGCATAATGTCCTAAATAACTAAGTAACTAACTCGGAGATGCAGGAATGAGTGGCCTCGTCCTCAAACAGAATAAAAATAATAAATAATATTTATAGGGCGCCTATCCCCAGGGAACGAGCTCTAGGCGCCTTACAATCTAAAACCGAGGTTTAAAAAAAAATTCATAAAACACCACATTCACTCCTTGTACACAACGTAAGAACAACTGTAAAAAAGTAAAAGAGCCCCCCCCCCCAAAAAAAACAAACAAAAAAAAAAAACAAACAAACAAACAAAAAAACAACTACGTAGAAATGATAAAGGACAGGCAGACAGAGACACTTAAAAACCAAGAACAAGTACCCGTTATACTATGAGACCCAAAACAAAAGGATAGATTAGAATGAGCCAGATGAAACCTTATAAGATAGCAGTGGTGAGGACATCTCATCCCAACAGAGCTCTTTGTATATATATTTATTGCCATTTTCCTCAAACTGTTTCATCAATGCTTTCTTGTTTCATCAGATCTTGACGCTGTATGACTCCGTGGACTCTTTGAATATTGACAGTCTAGTCAGTTGGGTGGCAGGTCTACAGCAGGACGATGGCAGTTTCTTCGGGGACAAATGGGGTAAGTAATGGATGACTGACAGGTCTGAAATTGATCCTTTCAGTTTCCTACCTAAGTTGCCCTGCATTTGACCTGAGCCTGAATGCATATTGGAGCATCGTTTTGCCAATTTGGGAAGGGCTGCTGTGAATTCTTTCAGAGACAAAGAGTCTACTCAAATTCTAGGCTTTTACTGTCTGTGTTTGAATTACAGTATTTTCAAAAGAAATAATAGACTAGTTTTTCGTGTAAGAATATTATTAAACACACTGCTGTGTGAATTAGCTGGCTTGCAAGAAATTCACAACGGCAGAGGTTGTGCTTATCAATGTTTCTTTGAAGTAAATGTTCTATTCTTCTTGCAGGTGAGGTTGATACTCGATTTTCATTCTGTGCTGTCGCCTGTCTTTCACTCTTGGTGAGTCAACCCTCGGTTTTCGGTCAAGTTAATAATAACTGTTTAGTGCAGGCCTCCATTGCACTTTCTGTCACCTTTCAAAATGAAAACTGGTGTTCACTCAAGACAGGTACTCTTGAAATAGAGAAATCAGCAGTTTTATGTTGTTCACTTTATCTTGATGAATATGTAAATATATATTTATCAGGGCTTAAAATCCTGAATGAACCTTCGGATAAGAGCCCCCCCCCCCCCCCCCTCACCCACCCACCCCCAAGAAATAAAAAAGCATTTCCTCCTCTGGAAGCATTTAAAATCATGCCAGAATGCACCAAACTGCACATATTTTCGTCTGATTCTGAACATTTCCCTCCCTCAAAAGTGTTTCCTCTGAAGTGCTTCAAAATCAGGCCAAATTGCACAGATTTTTGTTTTTTTAAACATTTCCCTCCCCAAAAAGTGTTTCCCCCTCTGAAGCACTTAAAATCATCCCGAAATACACTAAATTCCACAGAGTTTGGTCAATTTTTATCATGGACATTTTGGAGAGTATGCCAGTGAACACCCCTAGCATAACACGTCTGCTTTGCAGATGCCCACTTGTGGTTTTGTGACTTTGTCGCTAAATGCTATAGTTTTCCTTCTTTTGGATCATGAACTATTTCAACTTCAGTTGAATTTCAAGTCCCGATTTATTGATCGTTCATAATTTATTTTATTTCAGGGTTCGTACGGGCATTGAATGTCTTTGAAAGTCTTGGAATTTTGGAGACCCTTTTTCAAGTCTTTGAAAGTCTTTAAATTTCGATGTTTTGAAAAAATGTCTTTGAAAGTCTTTGAAAAATTGCGAAATGATTTTTTTCTTCCCACGACCGTATTTTCGGGCCCAGCTCACTGTTTGCGCATCTCTGGCCGTGTCACTGTGCCTTTCCTTTCGCTCCACTCGCGAGTCGACTCTGGTTGGTCACAAAGCGCATGCGGTGACACATTATTAGGATTGCGAGAGCAGGGTCTTTGAATTTTTAGTCTGGGTCTTTGAAAAGTCTTTAAAAAGTCTTTGAATTTCGTTCTCAAAATCCTGTACGAACGTTTTTGTTTTAACATGTTCTTTGTCATTTTCGTGACAGGGTCGGCTTGATGCAATCAACGTGGATAAAGCAGTGGAATATGTATTGAGCTGTATGAACTTTGACGGAGGGTTTGGATGTCGGCCTGGTAGTGAGTCGCACAGTGGACAGGTAAGCAAAGCATGCTTTTTTGTTGCTGTGTGTTTGCTTCTTGTCAGTGTTTCCCACAGCTTTCAAATCAAAGAGTCACAGGGACTCTTTAAGTCAGATTTTGGGAGTCCCTTTTGAAATTTTGAGAGTCCCTTTATGAATAGTGATTCACTCCCTTTTAAACAGACCGCCGCCAAGATCGAGAAACAAAATGTGAGGGTACATAAATGCACCGATGAATTCAAGGGACACCACCCCGCAACACGCGAACAGAGGTTCCGCAGTGACGCACTGGGTGCTCAAAGTACCGTCAAAAGTGGTCAGGCACGATGAAAAAACTGTGCGTCCCTGTTGACGCACATGTATAAATCCTGAGCGTCCTTTTCAAATTTTAAGAGTCAAAAACGCACAAAATGTGCGTACTGGGAAACACTGCTTGTGATGTAAAATTTCGTTTTGTTTACACTCAACCCATGCGACTATAAAGAGCTGATCAATACACACAGGTGTGTGTATTTGTATGCACAAAACTTTTAAATTGATGCGCGGTTTCGGTCTTGCCACAACAGACAGTATATTTCCAACACTCCCGGAAACTTGATGAACAAAAAGCGATCTGTAACTAGCAGCCGACACGTGCAGCATCGCATTCCTGCTGAGTCGTCGTGCAAAACAGACAGAATCTGATTGGCTTAAGCACTCTGGGACACTTATTGTCCTGTGATAATGCTCTATGTGGTTAACATGTGGGTTCCTTGCCTTGCTGATTCGCAATGGCTGACACGCTACAATGAACATACATTTATCTCTCTTACTTGAATACCTTTGTAAACAACAACAACAAATGGTTTTGACTGACGTACTCTTTATACCAAAAGACCATGGGCCCTCAAAATTTACAAAAAGACCCTCAAAAATGTGGAGAGGGGGTCCCAGGGACGCTTGCATTTTCACAGGGTGCACTGCTGATTATCTCCCCTTGCCTGTGAGGCAGTCAGAGTACACGAACTGTGTGCACTAGCGTTTTCTTATGACGAGCTTTGGAACATATGTTTACGTTAACAGTCTGGATGCTTGTGAGGAGTTTCACGTCAATTCTCTCGACATCGTAAAGTATTATTTTGTGGTTTTCAGATTTACTGCTGCGTGGGACTGCTGGCGATCACTGGACGTCTGCACCATGTGAACGTTGATCAGCTGGGCTGGTGGCTGTGTGAACGACAGCTTCCCTCTGGCGGCCTGAATGGTAACAACATCCGTTTCACAACCCATCCTTTAACATATGTGTATCTAGGCTCACCGGCCTCCGTAGTGTAGTCGTTAGCACTTCGGGCCATAGACCGAGAGACCAGTGTTCGAATCCCAGCTGGGTTGGTGGCTGTGTGAACTACAGCTTCCCTCTGGAGGCTTGAATGGTAACAATATCCCTTTCACAACCCATCCTTTAACATATATATATATATATATCTAGGCTCACCGGCCTCCGTAGTGTAGTGGTTAGCACTTCGGGCCATAGACCGAGAGACCAGTGTTCGAATCCCAGCTGGGTTGGTGGCTGTGTGAACGACAGCTTCCCTCTGGAGGCTTGAATGGTAACAATATCCCTTTCACAACCCATCCTTTAACATATATATATCTAGGCTCACTGGCCTCCGTAGTGTAGTGGTTAGCACTTCGGGCCATAGACCGAGAGACCAGTGTTCGAATCCCAGCTGGGCTGGTGGCTGTGTGAACGACAGCTTCCCTCTGGAGGCTTGAATGGTAACAATATCCCTTTCACAACCCATCCTTTAACATATATATATATCTAGGCTCACCGGCCTCCGTAGTGTAGTCGTTAGCACTTCGGGCCATAGACCGAGAGACCAGTGTTCGAATCCCAGCTGGGTTGGTGGCTGTGTGAACTACAGCTTCCCTCTGGAGGCTTGAATGGTAACAATATCCCTTTCACAACCCATCCTTTAACATATATATATCTAGGCTCACTGGCCTCCGTAGTGTAGTGGTTAGTACTTCAGGCCATGGACCAAGAGACCCGGGTTTGAATCCCAGCCGAGGCAAGCAAGATTTTCCTGCCTAGGTCGGCTCCTACCCAGAGCGGGTGTGCTAAGGGCCCAATGGGGAGGCCGTTGCTACACAGCCGAGATTCACCCACTTCACATAAAGTGGCTTGCACTGACAATTTACTGTTCTGCTTCTGTTACAATATATATAGTTATGTTCCTGTCAGTGAAGTTTACCAAGAAGCATGTGGTGTACTCATTCACAGGTCGACCAGAGAAGCTGCCTGATGTGTGTTACTCCTGGTGGGTGCTGGCTTCCATGGCAGTCATTGGCCGTCTCCACTGGATTGATAAGGTGTGTCCCAAAGTCCAGTTTTAACAGTTTCATTTTTTAAATTTTGTTGTTGTTGTTTAGCGAAGAATGCAGCACAGTTTTGTTTTCCTTTTGCCTCACCAAGATGAACATGACATTATAATCTGTTTATTTTATTTTATTTATTCTCTCTTTTTTTTCTTTTTAAAAAAATTTTCTGCTGTCTGTCTGATATCTTGACTTGCTAAGTGCATGTCTTCTTCAACGTCTGTCTGTGAAAATGAACGGCATGTCTTCAACATCTGTCTGCAAAAATGGGGGAGGGGGGCATCAATTCTAGTGCATTGAATCTTCTTTTTCTTCTTCTCAGTCGCCGTTATCACACTGGGAGACAGGTACTTGAGATCAATCTGGTGGTCTTCTGGAGTTCTTCCACCGGCCCGTACAGCTTCTGTTGCAGGGGGGCTGGTTGTGGCCAAGTCGCTTCCCTCAGGGTCTGGAGGTTGCTGCAGTCTTGTAGGATGTGTTCTGTGGTGCATTGAATGAATCAGTGAATGTCATAAACATCATACATGTACTATACTACTAATCTTCGCTCCCATTTTGTCTACAGGAAAAACTGAAGGCGTTCATGCTGGCGTGTCAGGATGATGAAACTGGTGGCTTCGCCGATAGACCGGGGGATATGGTTCGTAAACTTACAGACAACTAACCATTTGCTTCAGTGCTTTCCATGTGTATGTGATGGAATATGAATTGTAAATGTAATAATGCAGGGTCCATACAGGTCATGGAATCCTGGAAAAGTCATGGAATTTGAAAATCGCTTTTCCAGGCCTGGAAAATTATGAAATTATCTCAAGAGTCATGAAAAGTCATGGAATTTCAGAATTTTATTGAAGCCATTTTCAGCCAGCCAGTGAGACGGTCAGCTTGGTGATTACTCGCTGGATTGTTCGCCAAGTATACCAACAAACTGCCTTCCCATGAGGCTTATGGCTAACTCTGAACATTGGTCTTGCTGACTGCGATAACTTGGGTAAGCTCGGATTTTCTACCCTCGTTTGTGTCAGTGTAAAAGAGTGCGAGGAAGTTGTCATGGAAAACAGGAGAGATGGCCTGGAAAAGTCATGAGTTTTTGAGACTGTGAACCTGTATGGACCCTGAATTAATGGCACGTTGACTGTAACTTATGCCACCTGTTTTGATGTATGCAGGCAAGAGGGACTGTGTGTGTGTGTGTGTGTGTGTGTGTGTGTGTGTGTGTGTGTGTGTGTGTGTGTGTGTGGTTTCCACTGAAAATACAGAGTACTCTACATCAGTACAGTACATGGGTTTCATGTCTCTAAGTGTCAGCGCAGGACTCACAATCAGGCTCCACATGTAGAAGTCGGGGTTAGGGATTTTAGCCCCGGGTTAGAGTCTAGCCTTGAACTAAACTAGCTCTAGGGTTAAATTTTCTGTTGTTTTTTTGTTTTAAATCAGGAAGCTGGTCCATTCCAGCAAGACGCCTAAGCCGTTATAGAAGGATTTATTTATTCCTTTCTTCGCCTCCTCTTTTATATAATTTTGTGTTTTGCTTTCTTTTGTCCTAGTCTGGGTTAGGCCCGTAGTCGTGGGTTAAATTAACCTCGACTTTTACATTCGGGGACTGATTGCTAACAATCTGTCGCTTCAAGCTGGGAGAGTTGGAGATACTGGTTTTGTTCTCTGTGTGTGTGTGTGTGTGTGTGTGCTTGATTGACTGATTTGTTATCGTGATGTGTAATGCCATTCCGTAGACAGGTCTTTTATGGAGCAGAGTAGATTTAGTCCCCACCTTTGAAATTGCAGTCAAAACACACTTGTTCTCAGCCCAGCAGCAGTAATGAGGGACTGACAGAACTTGTGTGTGTGTGTGCGCATGTGTGTGTGTGTACGTATATGTGCCATACGTGTATGTATATGTGCCACAATTGCTGTGTCTTTTATTGTTCTCTCTGGTATTATTTGCATGCCATTTTATTTTTCTTGACTTTGTAAGCACTTTGAGCTCGCCGAGTATAAGCGCTCTATGAATATCCATTACTGTTATTATTCAACTGCAATCATCAGTATATTGTTCCAGTATTTAGTAGTAGTAGAATACCCAGTACTTAGTTTTAACCTGCGTCTTTGTGCAGGTTGATCCGTTCCACACCCTCTTTGGTCTGGCCGGCCTCTCCCTGCTCGGCGATCCTGCTGTTCAGCCTGTGAACCCCGTCTACTGCATGCCCGAGGATGTCATTCGGAGACTTGGACTTTCCATATATGAAGACGATTCTTGATAGTTTGAATTAGCGTCATTCTAATTTATATTTCTTCATTCCGTGACTGTGGTGTGAATGAGTAACTGTAAGGCTGTTAATTGTCACATGCGTGATATTTTACTGGTAGTCTGGAAAAATTAGGGCAAAGGCATGTTGCAACCGTATGTCACATAAGAAAGACAGAAAAACGCAGTGTTCAGTCATGTTCTATGTTTCTGCGGTCTAAAATGTCTCCCGTGTGACAGCAGTTTTTTGACAGCCAAATGGCATGTTTCTTCTAATTTTGGGGGCATTTTAGATTTCTTTTAAAATTTTTTCGATCAAAATGCACCAGACTGCACCGATTTTATTCTACATTTTCTTCTTTTTTTTTGGGGGGGCGGGGTGTCCCTGGACCCCCAAACTGGGGTGCTTTTGGCAATACGCAGTGGTGGCTTTGCGGCTCCTTTACTAAAGTACCAGGTCTTGGGAAATTTCTTGGTGATAGCCCTGCGTTTACCAGATGGGCCGAGGTTTGGTATGCGGTAGGTGCTAGTAACCAACCAGTACATGGTGGATATCTGAAGGACATTTTGCCAGCCAAACCATCATTTGATAATATCAAATGACGGTTTGGCTGGCAAAATGTCCTTACCCACTGGCGGGTTTTTATGGTAGTCATTGACAGTTTTACACAGGTACTTCTAGACCACCATTACTCTTTAAAGCAGATATGCTTATGTTGTGTGGCTGAGCTGTTTTCTTCATGTGTAGCGTGAATGAAAATGCTTGATACGTGTACATACATGATTTCATGTACTTGCGAGACTATGTACTTGTGAGACCATATTTGCATTTTTGGTCGTGTTGGGGTAAATTTCCTTTTTGTACGGTACATTGTTTATGTAGAAAGGCACCATTGTGGATGGGTGGGTGGGTGTTTGGGAGTTTAATGTCCTTTTCCACCACGTACGGGTGATATCAAAGACGGGGCAACGATGAAGAGGCCAGCACACACCATTGTGGAGTGTGGTTATTCATGCAACCATTCTGGTAGACTTTAAAAGTTTTGGTGTCCTGAGGATGATCCTGAATAACTGCCATTAGGAACGCCATTGAAATAATGTTGGTGTAATGTGCAATTTCTTAGGAGCCACACTTCAAGATCTTTGCAACGTATTAAAAATAGTGCACTCCCTCCATTAGAGAACTACCTTTGCTGTTACAACATGCAGTAAACGATCAGAAACTGTGGGGTGAGTTATGTAAGATGCAAATGTTTGTGTAAAATTTATGTAAAATGTTTGTGTTTGTATGCTTGGATAAACACACACACACACACACACACACACACACAATTAAAAACACAAGTGTTGAGAAAAGATTTATTACCTCAACCAAGCACATCTACAAAATAGAAAAAGACAGTAAATTGCTTTCTTTGTAAATATACAGAATGTACACATCGACAAAATACTGCATACCAGATGTAACATCAAGATCTGCCAATACTGTAATTTTACACTGCATGGTTGTAATTTTACACTGCATGGTTGGCATATATGTGTTCGTTGTGCTGTTGCACTGCAATGATGGTAAAATAAAACTTCCACCAGTTGTACATTTTATTTGGACCAGAGTACACAACAGTATGATGACTGAATGATGGATTACAGTACATGCATAAAAACTTTCAGCTGGTGCATTTGCAAATATTATTTGCATAGTACGCAAGAGGATTGCATAGCATTTCCTGTCGGTAAAATTCTGATGTTCTCTCGTGGTGTATTGGTATTTGTTCATCTTAGTATACAATA
This sequence comes from Batillaria attramentaria, assembly GCA_018292915.2. Taxonomy (NCBI): domain Eukaryota; kingdom Metazoa; phylum Mollusca; class Gastropoda; family Batillariidae; genus Batillaria; species Batillaria attramentaria. The sequence goes on along the minus strand of JACVVK020000486.1, from coordinate 308,248 downwards.
CATTATCACAAACACACAGAACCTAACACAAATCAAAATGGCAATACTACTACTAAAAATACAACACTTTGCTGAAGAAAAAATAATGATTAAAACTGATGATAATCCTTTTGGTTCCCTGTGACATATCTCATTCTGCCCCTAAGTCTGAGCCTTCTCTCCACTGTACATGAGACACTTACAACCTTCTTCTTCGATGTTTACCCTGTACGTTCGGAGAAATGCCCTCCATTAAGTACACTGGAGCGTCCTACCCTGAAATCCGTCACAAAATCCAAACAGTAAAAATCTTGTGTCCATCTTACCCACCATCAATGGTACTATGTACAGTACACTGTATTTATGAGCTCTACCACACAGAATGCATTTCTCTAAATGATGTATATATATATATAGGCAAAGATAAACACATTTCATGCAAAGCTTAAATGAATGAAAACTGTCACATATAAAGCAATTTGTTACCGGGCCTGGTTAATGCCGGGATATTTATGACAGGAAGCGTGGAATGCGGCCCTGTCCCGCAGTCCCAAACCACATGGACCTCCATAGCATCATCTTACTATCATCCTCATCTCCATCATCATGCATAATAAAAAATAAAAAATTGTACCAGCTTCCGAGTCCTCCGTGGGTTCCACCCATGACCTGGGAGGAACGCCACTAAAGCTGGCAAAGAGTTGGGGGCAGCAAAAAAAAAAAGAAAAAAAAAAGAAGAAGTAATTGAGTGTTGGAAGCATGTACTTAAGTTCTAAGCAGACCAGGTGAGTTGTGCGGCCGCGCCAGTCTTCAGAGCGACGAAACTTGTGATGGACGTCGTGTAAAGGCTTCCGAAAGTCTTGACTGGCCATGGTGGCGATTGTGACCAGCTAAGCTGCCTGCTGGTGTGGTTTTCATTGGTCACTGTTCTATGAGCTTGGCGGCAAATGAAAATATCCTCCCTGGCTGTAACTGTTTTTGGCCGATGTGGCACGGGTGCCCCTTGACACGTTCGGTCGCCAGGAAACGCTGTTATGGACTAATTATGAATGACTTAGACACAACCAATCCCCAAACATCGTCACTGACTGCCACACCAACTTTTTTTTTTTTAAGCAGTGTATCAGAAAACTGTTTTTGCCAAGTCTGAGATTTCAAATTTCAATAGACACTGTTAATTCCTAAAACTAAATATGTACATATATATATATGTGTGTGTACGTACTTGAATTTTATATCAAATTTCAACTGACTGGAAAGTCTGGAAATGGAATTCTAACATGTAACCTAAAGACTGTAAATGAACTGGAATTATTCGTATACAAATTTCATTTGGGCATGACCACCACCAAATCATAAACCACCACCAAATCATACATGTACACGGAATGAATAATGACACAAATTAAAACTAGACCTATAAAAACAAAAACAAAAACCTTATCAAAGTACAAAAATTGTGCATAGCACTGTGTCTAGATTCCACAGTACAGCACCATCTAATTTTTCCTTCCTGCATGCATGATAGACAATTATTCTTCCATTCTGCGCCCCCCCCCTCCCCTCCCCCCCCCTTCCCATGTGGAATGGGATCTTTAATGTACACACCAGGTATTTGTATGTGCATGTGTACATGAGGGTGGGTCAGACACTGTAAACGAGTATGCCTGTAAATTTGGGTCAATTTGATGAGGGAAACTCCCCCAACCAAAGTCCTGCCCACCAGGGGATTCCAACCAAATCGTGCCTGCCACATTGGCAACCTGCACACGTTATTTTTATTCTGATTTCATTTGAAGTGTTTTGTGTTTGTTGTTGTCCCCCTTCGAATCCCCCCACCCCACCTTTCACTGTTATTTTTCGGCACCTGCACCCTTTCACTGTTAATGCTTTGTGTGGATGAACTAAATCCTCTCGATTAAACAACTATCCAAAATGCTGAAGGACATGACAGATGCAAGCATCTTGTGCTACTACAACACATGTACCCATTACATTTCTTAACAGCCCCCTCCCGCCTCCAACAACCCCCCCCCCCCCCCCCCCCCAAGAAAAGAAGAAACAATAAAATAAATAACTCAAACAACCCCCAAAATGAATGTGGCTCAAGGTCAAGCACACCCATACTTGCAAGCTCCTTTCGCTTGTCTACACTTCATGTACATTGTCATCCTGATTGGCAGGTCTGTAAACCACTGTACCTCCCTGGGCCTCATCTAGCTGTTTGCCAGTACACCTGCTGCATATGGTGCATATGGTCAGTACTGCTTGCCTCAAACTAGCAACTAAGCCTGAGCAGCTGCAGAATCTTCTGATGCCTGGGAATTTTCTAAGCAGAACAACAACACCACCACCACCAACAACTGCCACGATACCAAGCGGTACAATAATTGAAACGTAGGGAGTTGTGTCCTCTGTCCCATTGTTAATTTCGGTCCCATTTTCGTTTGAAACGGTGGATGGCTCAAGACCTGGTGTGCTTTTGCTAAGTGTGGGGGAAGGTGATGAAGCATCACTGGTGAAGTTATTCGACACACAAGTGTATTCAAGTTCAAGGTTCTCGCACACCTGGCCAGTGCAGTTTGCTGGGGGAGGTAGAGCCCTCTGTACTGTACCGGGCTCACAGAGCATAGGCACACAGGAGCAGGGGTCATTATCGTTAAATATATTACAATCTGGGCTTGACGGCTTGAAACCCATCTTGCAACGACACTTGTTGTCTTCCACTGTTCCTCCTAATCTCTGTATCTCTTCTCCTTCTCCGGTACATGTTGACTTCCTCCGAGAACACTGTTGATACACAACTGTGGTCGAATTGCGGTAGTTTTCTTCAAAAGTTCCGACCTCACAAGGATGATCCTCGTAGCGGAGGGAAACGCCAGAAGTGTTCAAAATGGGGAAGTGTCCTGGTGGTACTGAGCGTTCTGGTAAGCACCCAGCAGCCATCAAGGTGTTACTTTCATCCATTTGACAATGTAGTTTTTCCCCTCGTGGACAACATTTCTCATGGATTGTGGTGACCTTAGATTCTGACAGCAACCCATCAATATTTGGACATTCATTACGAGAAACGGTGTGATAGTTTTCTTTTAGGAAATCCATGCAGGTTTCATCAAGGAAGAACTTTTTCCCGCTGGCACCTCCAATCATGACGATGTTTCCAATCAGGAGAAGCGTTAAAATTATGTGTCGGAGATTTGCTTTGAAGTTGGTGGCAGTCAAAGGTGGGGTGTTGTTGCTGGCAGACATCTGCAGGGTGTTGGCAGTAGAGACAGGTGGGGAGTAGGCGGTAGAGATGGGTGTGGTGTTGACAGTAGATGTGCATGGGGTGTTGGTGGTAGAGTTTGCTGGGGTATTAGCAATAGAGGTGGTTGGGGTGTTGGCAGCAGGCATCAGTGGGGCATCAGTGGCAGAAATCAGTGGGGACAAGGTGGTGGAGATAGGTGGGGTGTTCGCAGCAGACATCGGTGGGGCATCAGCGGCAGAAATCAGAGGGGACTTGGCGGGCGGGGCATCAGCGGCAGAGATCAGTGGGGACGTGGCGGCGTAGATAGGCAGGGTGTACGCAGCAGACATCAGTGGGGCATCAGCGGCAGACAGCAGTAGGGACTTGGTGGGTGGGGCATCAGCGGCAGAAATCAGTGGGGATGAGGCGGTGGAGATAGGTGGGGTGTTGGCAGCAGACATCAGTGGGGCATCAGCGACAGACAGCAGTAAGGACTTGGCAGGTGGGGCATCAGCGGCAGAAATCAGTGGGGACGTGGCGGTGGAGATAGGTGGGGTGTAAGCAGCACACATCGGTGGGGCATCAGCAGCAAAAATCAGTTGGGACTTGGTGGTGGAGATAGGTTGGGTGATGGCAGCAGACATGGGTGGGGCATCAGCGATAGACAGCAGTGGGGACTTGGCGGGTGGGGCATCAGCGGCAGAAATCAGTGGGGACGTGGCGGTCGAGATAAGTTGGATGTTGGCAGCAGACATCAGTGGGGCATCAGCGACAGACAACAGTGGGGACTTGGCAGGTGGGGCATCAGCAGCAGGACTTAGTGGGGATGTGGCGATGGAGATAGGTGGGGTGTAAGCAGCATACATCGGCGGGGCATCAGCGGCAGAAATCAGTTGGGACTTGGAGGTGGAGATAGTTTGGGTCTTGGCAGCAGACATCGGTGGGGCATCAGCGACAGACAGCAGTGGGGACTTGGCCGGTGGGGCATCAGCGGCACACAGCAGTGGGGACGTGTTGGTGGAGAATGGTGAGGTGTTGGCAGCAGACATCAGTGGGGCATCAGCGGCAGACAGCAGTGGAGACGTGTTGGTGGATATAGGTGGGGTGTTGGCAGCAGACATTGTTGGGGCATCAGCGGCAGAAATCAGTGGGGTTGTGGCGGTGGAGATAGGTGGGGTGTAAGCAGCAGACATCGGTGGCCGAACCTGAGTGACTGCCTGGATGCCAGGCCCAGGGCTGGACTCTCGAGAACGAACTGTGACATTTAAGTCACTTAAATCACTAGCAGTATCACTAGGAAACAAATCATTCTGACACTCATTGTCGTCGCCAAAATCTGGTTCCACTTTTTTCACCTTCCTTTGCTCTTGCAAAGAACGACCAAATTTTTTTTTCATGTGGTCTGTATGCAAGCTTGGGAGTTGGCCATCTCCGGATGGTCCTCTTTGTGTGGCACTGGGCCCCTCCTCACTTGCTGCACGATTAGGAACCTCGCCTGACATGGCCATCTTGGACATGGACATGGCCGCCCCTATGATGCAAGTCGAAGGGATGTCAAAGCTTGGTGAGTGTTTGCATGCACACCTGCACAGATATAGTGATGAAAACTGATCAGACCTTCCAAAGGAGCAGAGTAAAACAATAAGGCAAACACTCATGGGTTTAGGTACATGGTCTGAGAGTTCTCTATACGAACAATTCCCCTCTGCCAGCAATGTCCCTTTCTACCCTAGAAGTCCATGAGGTACACCACGCAAGATTCCTACTTTAAAAGCACACACCTGATTCTGCACCCATGACATAGAGGGATGGTTATAACGTATAAATTTGCTGTTTATTTTTCATTTAGTGCAATTAATCCACACATCAGAATCAGTCATTAGGGACAAAGCATGGCATCTGAAGCCATTGTGGTGACTGTATATGTTGTTCTATGTATGTAGAAGCATACCGCGTACTGAGCAGATGATTATATTCGGTTGCGGACTGAAGACCTACCAGAGTGCCGAGTGGTTGCTATATTTAGGGACTTTGTGCAAATTAGCACGTAGTACAGATATGGAAGCATTAGGCTGAGGAAAGTCATATTTCTCTACTATAAGACGCCATCAAGTTAAGCAAATGGTTTAATTGGAGCTTTGTAAGTGGCAGTCTTTCCCCTCACAACTCATTACGACCTTAAAGACTTGAAACAAAAATGCGGTCGCTATTGCATTCAGCAAAGATTAAACGATTGAAAATAGGGAAAACTGAAAAATTTCCTGGACACACAATTCATCTCTGTTGGATTAATTCCTTTGTAAAATCAAGAAAAAAACCAAAATCACTTGATTTCATTAACACCATAAGATATATATATATATATAGAATGCTCCATATGTGCCTGGCATCAGTTTGATGTAAAACTTCACTTGTTTATACATGTACTACTGCTACTCTTGCTACTTACTTGGGCAGCTGGAACAGCTGAGGCGCTGCGGCACCACACTGTCAATACTCGTTTCGTCAGTCAAATCCTTACTGCAAGTGGACAGTCTGTGGTCACTTCTCTGCGAGATGATGATGTTAAATCTGCAAAACACCCCACCAATCAAGTCTTTCACTGCCAAAGGTGACTATGCTAATTAAAATCATCCACCTGTTTTCCTGTCACAAACGGGCCTAGTCAATAAGAAAGTTTTACTTTTGGCCCAGTCCCATACTTTTGCAACTTTCGCAGGCTTTTTTATTCATAGTTATTCCTATTTTTCTGCCGGTCATCTGAAGATCCAACCGGTCACCTTTACCGGCAGCCCAATTTGTTCCGGTATTTTCAGTTTTCAAAATGGTAATTTACCGGCTGTAGCCGGTTAACGCTATCTCTAAAAATGGGACTGTGCATGACACTGTAAAAACCTAACCTACCTGCTAACTGAAGCGTACCTGCTACGTGAAATTCTAGAGGTCATTAAAGGGCAATTCATACCAAGCAAAAACAGGACAATGACAGTATGAGAAAATCATAAAATGCAACATTATAGCATTTATACATAATACCTACCACGTACTGGAAGCAGGGATGAAAGCAATGACCGATTGGTGAAGTACAGTCTAGCTGCATATAACTGCAACACAAGCAAACATATCAGCTGATGAAATCATAATCATGCAGAAACGAACACCGGTCAGTATCAATGTATGAACAAGAGAAACATCCAGCTAAGTAGCATATATCATATACTGTCCTATGAGCTCCAAACTAACTTAATTTTTCTCACCTCTAAGCGAAATCTAACATTTAGGATTTCACAAGAAAATGGCAGATGGGTGACCCTGATGACAGGATATGACCTCACTTCACATAAGGCAAAAAAAAAGAAAAAAAAAGTTGTTGTTTCTGGTAACATGGCTAAAAAAAATAGGGTCGGTAGGTAGGTAGGTAGGTTTTTTTTTTTTTTTAACCCCCCCCCCCCCCACACACACACACATCCAAGAACAAAGAAACAGAGTATTAATAAGAAATGATGCTCTCTGAATGCCTAATATTTCCTGGACACATAATTCATCTTTGTTGGATTAATTCCTTTTGTAAAATCGAGAAAAAAAACCAAAATCACTTGATTTCATTAACACCATAAGATATATATATATATATATAGAATGCTCCATATGTGCCTGGCATCAGTTTGATGTAAAACTTCACTTGTTTATACATGTACTACTGCTACTCTTGCTACTTACTTGGGCAGCTGGAACAGCTGAGGCGCTGCGGCACCACACTGTCAATACTCGTTTCGTCAGTCAAATCCTTACTGCAAGTGGACAGTCTGTGGTCATTTCTCTGCGAGATGATGATGTTAAATCTGCAAAACACCCCACCAATCAAGTCTTTCACTGCCAAAGGTTACTATACTAATTAAAATCATCCACCTGTTTTCCTGTCACAAACGGGCCTAGTCAATAAGAAAGTTTTACTTTTGGCCCAGTCCCATACTTTTGCAACTTTTGCAGGCTTTTTTTTTTCATAGTTATTCCTATTTTTCTGCCGGTCATCTGAAGATCCAACCGGTCACCTTTACCGGCAGCCCAATTTGTTCCGGTATTTTCAGTTTTCAAATTGGTAATTTACCGGCTGTAGCCGGTTAACGCTATCTCTAAAAATGGGACTGTGCATGACACTGTAAAAACCTAACCTACCTGCTAACTGAAGCGTACCTGCTACGTGAAATTCTAGAGGTCATTAAAGGGCAATTCATACCAAGCAAAAACAGGACAATGACAGTATGAGAAAATCATAAAATGCAACATTATAGCATTTATACATAATACCTACCACGTACTGGAAGCAGGGATGAAAGCAATGACCGATTGGTGAAGTACAGTCTAGCTGCATATAACTGCAACACAAGCAAACATATCAGCTGATGAAATCATAATCATGCAGAAACGAACACCGGTCAGTATCAATGTATGAACAAGAGAAACATCCAGCTAAGTAGCATATATCATATACTGTCCTATGAGCTCCAAACTAACTTAATTTTTCTCACCTCTAAGCGAAATCTAACATTTAGGATTTCACAAGAAAATGGCGGATGGGTGACCCTGATGACAGGATATGACCTCACTTCACATAAGGCAAAAAAAAAAAAAAAAAAAGTTGTTGTTTCTGGTAACATGGCTAAAAAAAATAGGGTCGGTAGGTAGGTAGGTAGGTTTTTTTTTTTTTTAACCCCCCCCCCCCCCCCCCCCACACACACACACATCCAAGAACAAAGAAACAGAGTATTAATAAGAAATGATGCTCTCTGAATGCCTAATATTTCCTGGACACATAATTCATCTTTGTTGGATTAATTCCTTTTGTAAAATCGAGAAAAAAACCAAAATCACTTGATTTCATTAACACCATAAGATATATATATATATATATATAGAATGCTCCATATGTGCCTGGCATCAGTTTGATGTAAAACTTCACTTGTTTATACATGTACTACTGCTACTCTTGCTACTTACTTGGGCAGCTGGAACAGCTGAGGCGCTGCGGCACCACACTGTCAATACTCGTTTCGTCAGTCAAATCCTTACTGCAAGTGGACAGTCTGTGGTCACTTCTCTGCGAGATGATGATGTTAAATCTGCAAAACACCCCACCAATCAAGTCTTTCACTGCCAAAGGTGACTATGCTAATTAAAATCATCCACCTGTTTTCCTGTCACAAACGGGCCTAGTCAATAAGAAAGTTTTACTTTTGGCCCAGTCCCATACTTTTGCAACTTTTGCAGGCTTTTTTTTTCATAGTTATTCCTATTTTTCTGCCGGTCATCTGAAGATCCAACTGGTCACCTTTACCGGCAGCCCAATTTGTTCCGGTATTTTCAGTTTTCAAAATGGTAATTTACCGGCTGTAGCCGGTTAACGCTATCTCTGAAAATGGGACTGTGTATGACACTGTAAAAACTTAACCTACCTGCTAACTGAAGCGTACATGCTACGTGAAATTCTAGAGGTCATTAAAGGGCAATTCATACCAAGCAAAAACAGGACAATGACAGTATGAGAAAATCATAAAATGCAACATTATAGCATTTATACATAATACCTACCACGTACTGGAAGCAGGGATGAAAGCAATGACCGATTGGTGAAGTACAGTCTAGCTGCATGTAACTGCAACACAAGCAAACATATCAGCTGATGAAATCATAATCATGCAGAAACGAACACCAGTCAGTATCACATGTATGAACAAGAGAAACATGCAGCTAAGTTGCATATATCATATACTGTCCTATGAGCTCCAAACTAACTTAATTTTTCTCACCTCTAAGCGAAATCTAACATTTAGGATTTCACAAGAAAATGGCGGATGCATGGGTGACCCGGATATGACCTCACTTCACATAACCATAAATAGTATTTTACATCATCTGTTCGATCTTGATCAAGATTTTCCTTCTGTCCTCTTTATCGTTAATTAATCCACCCTGAATTTGGCACACCTAGTGGAATATATTACTTCTTCCAAGGCCAAAGCCTGCAATACAAAGATGTGCACAAGATTTCATCATTACGTAGCACATGCAAATGGCCGGGTCATATCCCATCCCGGCGGTTACACGTACATAACCTGAACAAAGCGATGAACTATAAGAAACTATTGAGACTTAAGTGTGAACTAAAACTAAGTGACCACTTACTGTCATGCACATGCAAAGCTGATGTAGCGTCTTAATGGTTCTGTGCAATAGCTAGGATGTGACTTGCATGAACAACTGTATGAAAGCCACCCAATCCTGATGATCCACGTGTTTCAAAAGGCCAAAACCCAAAAAGCCTGCTGGAAAAAAAAAAACAACGAAACAAATCAACCTTAAAACTGTCACACTTTTCACAAAATTCAAGACAAGCAGTCTGATTCCACCGATCATATTTGTTCTTGAAAGGTAAGATTTTTGCCTGATTCTGGAGCAGATTAATTTCAACCTAAAAGACACCAACATGGTATGCGGGCATACACAGTTCCTTCCACCTTTTCCACAAGATCAACCTTGACTTCCAAACAGAGCTATAGAGTGTATTGTAATATGATACGCTAGCTAGAGTGAGCGGAGTATACACCCATGCTGTCTGCTCTAAATGCGAACCAGCAAGAAGGCTCTGTGCTGTGTGCACATTCAAGGGTCGTGATCTAATAAGCACACGCTGATACGCCGAGAGGCCTGGAGAACCCTTGTCGGTGGCCTATGCCCCAGAAGGGGCAAAAGGCGAGAGTAAGTGAGTGAGTGAGTGATACTGTGTACTGCCTCAGTGTAAAGTTAAAGTGCCCTGAGTCAGTAAAGCCTCTGACATTTAGTGATACTAACAGACACATACACTACAGGGGGCAAGCCCAGGGGGCTTTGTGCTTGGGATTCTGCATTGATACTGAAAGTACATCAGTAAGAACAACAAATATATGTATAACATTTATTGTAATTACTCAGCTGCTACCAATACTGTAACTATCATGGGGGGGGGGGGGGGGGGAAGGGGGAGGGGGCTCAATATGTATCCAGATCATACTTACTTATGTTTACTCCAGAACATCTGCTACGCCAAGTGTAGAAACTGTTTGAAAGTATGTATTGTACATCTATTAGTCTCATACATTGTAACACAACACCTTTTTTTTTTCTTTTTTTCTTTTTTTCTCTCTCTCTCTTTTAATTTGTACATACTTTGGAAGTCCGGCAGTGGTGTCATGGGTGGGGGTTGTGGTGGTCTTATATAGCTTTGCACATTTTCAGTGAATTTAGTCATTCAAAAAGTCTTGTTATTTTTCGTGCGCCTGTGTGTGCCCTGCTGCTTTGCTGGCTTCCTTACGACAGTCCTGGGGACCCGTAGGAGGCAGGACACACGCAAACGCCATCCACCACTGACACTGGCTGAGTCGCCGGAAATAGCCTCTCAAAGAAAAAATAAGAAGCAGGAAATACTCACTACTAGCAAGCAGTTCGTCATTCTGAATGAAAGACAGAGCAACCATGGTAATCTGGCTTCCAATCTGAAACTGCGCCACCCAAGTACTCCTTTATCTCCACTGCAGCAAGCTAACCGCACAAAATTTACCACCAGCCTGTGGCCTAACGAGGTACGGTGTACTTGTGGCGGAGCAATCAGAAACCCCGGGAAGGGGTGGGTGGGGGGGGGGTGATGCTGTCCCTTTGAACAGATTTACTGCAAAATGCGCATAAAGTACACGAACCACCAAACCCCCTGACGTACAATCGGTTGGAAAGTGCGTACACATGTACAACCACAGTAAAATACCGGTATTCATACGGCGTGAGCTTCAGTTATCAGCAGTGTTGAGGGATTGGGCTGTTATCAGGTGTAATCTTGTGTGGTGTGTATTAATTTTCTGTCTGTGTGTTGGTCGCATACATGGGTAATTCCAACAATACTGTAAAAAAAAAAAAAAATGGACGGTCAGTTGCTCATGCTTCTCAGTCTCCAAATTTGTTTTCGCCCAAATGCTTTTGTTAAAGCAATGTGTGCCTTTTTCTAAACATAGTGTTTTTCCACATGAAGCAGAAACTGCGGCTGGGTAACATGGAGACTACAAAGGGAGCATGCATGCACAACTGAATGTCCATTTTTTCACAAATATTTTGGAATTGCCCACATCAGAATTTCTGCCCACATCACCACAATTGAATTGCACCAGTGTGTAGATCACGGTGACCTTAAAGATTGCTGTTGACCTCTTGCTCTTGCTGGCAACTGTAATACTTAAGGCACCATTGTAGGGTGTGGTGATCCGCACATGCAACCATTGTGGTGGACTTTAAAATTTTTGGTGTCCTGAGGATGATCTTAAATAACTGCTATTACAAACTTACTTACTTACTAAGGCCCCTGGCTCCACGTGGAGCATACCTGCCATCGACAACCCTTCGCCATCGCACTCTGTTCTGGGCTATTCTTGCCACTCCAGTCCAGTTGGTCCCCTGCTTGTATAACTCTGCCTCAGTGTCCCGCCTCCAGCTGTTGCGAGGCCGGCCTCTCTTCCTTTTCCCCTGTGGGTTCCATGTCAGGGCTTGTCGTGTGGTGCTGGATGCTGGCTTCCTGAGGGTGTGTCCAATCCAGCCCCACTTCCTCCGCAGGATCTGCTTGGTCGCTGGTTCCTGCCCTGCTCGCTCCCACAGCTCTTCGTTCCGGATCTTCTCTGGCCATCGGATGTTGAAGATGCGCCTCAGACAGGTGTTGAGAAATGTCTGGATCTTCTGCTGCATCGTCTTCGTTGTCCTCCATGTTTCGCATCCGTAGAGCAGAACTGACTTCACGTTGGAGTTGAAGATGCGAAGTTTGGTTCTTATGCTGACAACTTTGGATGCCCAGATGTTCTTCAGCATGACCATTGCTGCTCTTGCCTTGCCGATTCTGGCTGTGACGTCTCGGTCTGTGCCTCCCTGTCCATCAACCACACTCCCCAGGTAGACAAAGGACTCTACCTCCCTGATGGGCTCTCCACCGACTGTGACTGGTGTGTTGGCAGTGGTGTTGATCTTCATCAGCTCGGTTTTCCTCCTGTTGATCTTGAGCCCTGTTCCGGCTGATGTGGCTTCCAGGCATGTAGTCTTGTCCTGCATCTGGCTGTGGCTGTGAGACAGGAGCGCCAGGTCGTCCGCAAAGTCGAGGTCATCCAGCTGCGTCCAGAGTGTCCACTGTATCCCGTTTTTCCTGCCTGTTGTGGTGGTCTTCATGATCCAGTCGATGACCAGGAGGAAGAGGAATGGGGACAACAGGCATCCCTGGCGGACTCCGGTCTTCACCTCGAAGCTTTCTGACAACTGGCCGGCATGGGCAATCCTGCAGCTCAAGTCTTTGTAGGTGCACTGGATCAGGGAGATGATCTTCCCGGGAACTCCATAGTGCCTTAGCAGCTTCCACAGCGCCTCTCTGTCTACACTGTCGAAGGCCTTCTCATAGTCTATGAAGTTGATGTAGAGGGGGGAGTTCCACTCCAGTGATTGCTCAACAATGATGCGTAGGCTGGCGATCTGGTCAGCGCAGGACCTGTTCCTGCGAAAGCCCGCCTGCTGGTCTCGGAGCATAGGGTCGACTGCCTCTCTCATCCTCTCCAGTAGAATTCTGTTGAGAACCTTGCCTGGCACTGACAGGAGCATGATCCCTCGGTAGTTGCTGCAGTCCCTGAGGTCCCCTTTCTTTGGCAGCTTGATGACGATCCCTTCTTTCCACTGGGCTGGCACCTCTTCCTTCTCCCAGATCTTGCTGAATAGGCTGTGCAGCATGTTGACGGCTGTCTCTGTGTCTGCTTTGATGGCTTCTGCTGGTATCTCGTCCGGCCCTGCAGCTTTCCCATTTCTCAGTGTCATGATGGCTTTCCTGCTATTACAAACGCCATTGAAATAATGTTGGTGCAATTTGCAAATTGTTAGGAGCCGCACTTCAAGATCTTTGCAACATATTGAAAGTAGATAGTGCACTTCCTCCATTCTGCCTTTGCTGTTACAACATGCAGTGAAGATCAGAAACTGTGCGGTGAGTTATGTAAGATGCAAATGTTTGTGTAAAATTTATGTAAAATGTTTTGTATGCTTGGATAAAAAATATTTTTAAAAACACAAGTGTTGAGAAAAGATTTATTACCTCAACCAAGCACATCTACAAAATAGAAAAGACAGGACATTGCTTTCTTTGTAAATATACAGATTGTGCAAATCAACAAAATACTGCATACCAGATGACGTAACATCAAGATCTTTCAATACTTTTTACATTGCATGGTTGGCATATTTGTGTTCGTTGTGCTCTTGCGCTGCTGTGATGGTAAAATTAAGACTTCAGCCAGTCATACAGTTGGACCGTAGGATACAACAGTATGATGACTGAATGATGGATTACAGTACATGCATAAAAACTTTCAGCTGGTGCATATATTATATGCATACGATGCAAGAGGGTTGAGTGAAAGCTGCATGATACTCCTTTCTTACAACCCTCTTAGATGTTCACCCTGTATGATTATGAAAGTACCCTACCCTGAGTACATTGAAGCTTCACAAAATCAGGACGGTCCACACAGTAAAAATCTGCTCATTCCCCAGAGGCAAAATGGACAATACTGCCACTGACATCATAATCTGATTGTAAGTTGTAACGCTATGAAATTACACTTGATGTGGGAGATCACTGACATGACTTGTGACCATCCTACTCACCATCAATAGCACCATGTGCAATATACTGTATTTATAAAAGGGTCCATACAATCCTGGAAAAGTCATGGAATTTGGAAATCGCTTTTCCAGGCCTGGAAAGTCAGAAATTATCTCAAGAGTCATGAAAAGTCATGGAATTTAGGAATTTTATGGAAGCCATTTTGAGCCCAATCGTGAAACGGTCAGCTTGGTGATTACTCACTGGACTGATTGCCCAAAATACCAACAAACTGCCTTCCCATAAGGCTAATGACTAACTCTGAACATTGGTTTTGCTGACTCAGTGACCGTGATACCTTGGATAAGGTCAGAATTTCTACCCTCGCGTGTGTCAGTGTGAAAGAGAGCGAGGAAGGTGTCATGGAAAACAGGAGAGTTGGCCTTGAAAAGTCATGGAAAAGGCATGAATTTTTGAGACTGTGAACCTGTATGGACCCTGTAAGGTCTATCACATAGAAAACATTCCTCTAGATCAAATATAGGCAAAGATAAGTGCATTTCATGCAAAGCTATAATGAATGAAAAATGGGACACAAATAAAGCACTAAAAATTAAAAATTCATGCAAAAAGGAAGGAGAAAAAGTTTACTGTTTAGTCCAAACAGTAACATAAATCTTAAAGAAAACAAAACACAAGACAGAAACAGCCAAAACCAATCAATAAGAAATAATAAAAAAAAATCCATTCCAAACAACTGTGGTAAGTTATAGTACTGTGTAGCAGACTGTGATGTACACTGACCGGTAGATTTTCACTGTAACTGGCCAAGACAGTCCTGGTACATGTATCACACAGTGTAAAAGCTACTGGACATTTTGATCAAGTAAATAATAAGACACAGAATAGTCACAATGCCCACCCAACTGTAAAACTTAAAACCCAGTACAGTGTAATATCAACTGGCAAAAGAATGTTTGTAATACCTAAAATAATTATCACAACTGCCAAAATAGAAAACATAAATGGATTAAAAAAAAAACTATAAAAAAAACAACAAAACCCCCCACCAACTCATCAGCATTTTAGACTTTTTTTTAAAAATCTCCACCACGAAAGACATGATTGTACAAGTTACAGACATCATTGTAATGCAGAATTTGCACCTGTGAATTTTGCCATCCCCATTCTGAACTATTATATGACCATGGGTTTGTGTTCGTTCACTTTGGCTTATTTTTGATTTAGCTGACCTTTTTTCTTTTTTTTTTTTTTAAATCACACAAGTCACACACAGCACAAGATTTTGATTTCTGTACCACTTTTTATCACAAAAGTAACAAACAGGACTAGATTTTAATTTCTATATTTTTTTTTCACATAAGTCAGAGAGTAGATTTGTTCTTGATTTTTGTATCACTTTTTTTTCATCATGTAAGTTACGCACAAAATCATGCACACACGCTTGCAAAGTTCACACATGATTCTGCTCATTCAAAACAGATACCTGTAACTGTAGAATTTAGAAAAATTAAAAAAAACTTGCCCACTGGAAAGGCTGAATGGTGAATTACATCAGCTAAATGCAAAAACGCACAATAATAATAATAATAATAATACTATTTATAGGGCGCCTATCCCCGTGGAACGAGCTCTAGGCGCCTTACAATCTAACACCTAAAAAAGCACAAAAACCCCATTCACTCAACTCAATGTAAGAACGAGAAAAAAAAAAAAAAAATCATGCCTCTCTCTTATTCTGCTTCCGTCCGTAGTTCCTAGACATCAGGCACAGTGCTAGTGCTAGGCACACATGGAATGCCGCTCCGGGAGATTAACGGTGGGAGTAGAAGGTATAATATTCTACATGTGTATGATTTTCTGCAGTGGATAAGAAAAGGTGTGCATTCACAGATACACTTAGTCTCACCAGTATGTTACTATTGAATCAAGGCATGGATTTACAAACACTGGGATGTTCAATTTTTTTTTTTTTTTTTTTTTTGGTGTGCAAAATAAGCAACAGCTCAATTAGACTTGGAATGCACTTTCTGGTTCAATATTCTCATGAAAAATTATATCATGGTAAATCTTTACTCTGTAAATAGAAATGTTTTATGTGTATTTTCAGTGTGTATGATCTCTGGAAGACACAGAAACCTGTCAATATTTTAAAACAATGTACATACTTGTTCAGATATTACTGGTCTTTAAAAAAAAAAAAATGCACACAAGAAACCTTTGGTACACTACCAGTCACAACCACATCCAGAAATACACATAAAAAACACAATACCGTTCCCAGTTATTGTTCAGATATATTAATTCATTCATAAAGAGGGAAAAGGAAAAAATCTTTCAAAAACTGAAACTACAGCAGCTTTGTTTCTTAGCACTAAAGCACAGGCATATGCTACAAATTAATGAATCAATTTTTTTCAACAGTAATTGGTAAGCAGCAACGATCAAGGTGTTTTGAGATAACTGTGCCCATACATTATTGATTAACAACACAAAAGAAACACAAAAGAAGTAACTGACCGGCCCCCGTAGTGTAGTGGTTAGCACTTCGGATCATGGACCGGGAGAACCGGGTTCAAGTCCCAGCCGAGGCAAGCGGGATTTTTCCTACCTAGGTCGGCTCCTACCCAGAGCGGGTGTGCTATGGGCCCGATGGGGAGGCTGTTGCCACACAGCCAAGTTTCACCAACTTTACGGGTGTGACTTTGGGGGTGCTTCCCTTAGTATGACACGTCTTATGATGTGGATGATTACACGGCCGGCACCGCAGGTGCCGTAGTTCCGGGGCCTGGTTAATGCCGGGATATTTATGACAGGAAGCGTGGAATGCGGCCCTGTCCCGCAGTCCCAAACCACATGGACCTCCATAGCATCATCTTACTATCATCCTCATCTCCATCATCATGCATAATAAAAAATAAAAAAATTGTACCAGCTTCCGAGTCCTCCGTGGGTTCCACCCATGACCTGGGAGGAACACCACTAAAGCTGGCAAAGAGTTGGGGGCAGCAAAAAAAAAAAAAGAAAAAAAAAAGAAGAAGTAATTGAGTGTTGGAAGCATGTACTTAAGTTCTAAGCAGACCAGGTGAGTTGTGCGGCCGCGCCAGTCTTCAGAGCGACGAAACTTGTGATGGACGTCGTGTAAAGGCTTCCGAAAGTCTTGACTGGCCATGGTGGCGATTGTGACCACCTAAGCTGCCTGCTGGTGTGGTTTTCAATGGTTACTGTTCTATGAGCTTGGCGGCAAATGAAAATGTCCTCCCTGGCTGTAATTGTTTTTGGCCGATGTGGCACGGGTGCCCCTTGACACGTTCGGTCGCCAGGAAACGCTGTTGTGGACTAAATATGACTGACTTAGACACAACCAATCCCCAAACATCGTCACTGACTGCCACACCAACTTTTTTTTTTTTTTTTGAGCAGTGTATCAGAAAAATGTTTTTGCCAATTCTGAGATTTCAAATTTCAATAGACACTGTTAATTCCTAATTGTGCTACTACAACACATGTACCCATTACATTTCTTAACAGCCCCCTCCCGCCTCCAACAAAAAAAACAAGATGGCCACTGACCAGCCCAATATGTTGTTTCCATTTAATCACCTGCTGTCGTCACGGTCGTTCTTTTGTAATGCCATGTATTCGGGAGGACACACACACACACACACACACACACACACACATACACACACACACACACACACACACACACACACACACACTACACTCTCTCTCTCTCTCTCTCTCTGAATGGAAACAACTGACCGGGCTTGTCAGACCAATCTTGGTTTTGGAAGACGTCAAGTTGTTTTCTTTGAAATCTATGACGTTTTCCTCATTGGGATGACGCATAATACATTTGACGTAATAACTTTGACTCGGATACAATTCTTGCAATGAAAGCAGCCCCATGAAAATTGAAGTGTTGCTGCTGCGCAGTGTAAAGATCGAATTTATACCGGCTCAATGTGTTTAACAGACAAGTCTGCGCGGCGAACGTTTTTTCACTATGTGTTATGTCTGCTGCGCGCGCGCGCACACAGACACACACAGACATACGCGCGCGCGCGCGCGCACGCACGCACGCACGCACGCACGCAGACTTGCGCGAGCCGCGTTTGTGCATGTGCTCCATTGAGACCTATGTGGTGTTCTCTCACTCTACTATGCTATTGAGTGAGAGTCAGTGGAAAAAACAAAGCTCACTACATCAATGAAACTCCCGCTTTCCCCGTCTACAAATAGAGAACTTCCGAAAAGTGACGACACACCCCCACGTCAATCAAACATGACGTCGGCAAACTGACGCTGATACAGTTTTGCGTCAGTGCGCGTGTGCCTTTTCTGCGATGTTTGTGAGGCGTGTGGCTTGTGTAAAGGAAATGTGCTTCTCTTACAAATTTTCGAGTCAACTGACGACAACGGCTGCAGTGAATTTTTCTAATTTTTTTGTATATTTTTTATGGCACCCCAGGCTCATTATCTATGTATAGTAGGAGCGATTTTGAGATCTAAAGTGTGTTCACCAGCACTTTCATCAGGTACGGCTTACGCCAAAAGTATAAAAGCGACAACATCCAAAATTCACTTCGTTGAGAGTCCGTATTCATGCTATCTATGTCCAAAAAATGGAGTGGTTTAGGTAAATATTACGCCTTTAAACGCCAGAAAGCCACTTTTTCTGAAAAGGGCGATAACTCGCAAATCATGTGTGCAATCGTACCTGGATCGGGCCTTCTATTCAACAATCTTGATTCATTTAGAAATCCCAAATTTGAAATCGATCGGTTCAGTATTTTCGGAGAAATAGGCATCTGAACTGGGTTCACATGCAATGTCAACTCAGGCTCGGTTTACATGAAAACTATAAGAGCGACCATTTTCTAGTAGTGATTCTGTTCAGAGTCCGTATTCAAGCTATCTACTGCCAAAAAATTGAGTGATTTAAATAAATATTACGCCTGTACACGAAAGACAACCAACTTGTCTCAAAAGGGCGATAACTCCCAAATCACTTAAGCAATCATCACACGCTTGAATCGTCTAATGTAACATTTTGATATATTTGGATACCCCAAATTTGAAGCCATTCGGTTGAGTATTTTCGAAGAAACGGGCCTGGACACAATTCACACACGCACACACGCACACACGCACGCACACACGCACACACATCCGCACAGACGGCACTCACTGAGGAGGAGAAGTGCGTTCGGAACACCATACGCGTCAGCATCGATGACGCAAGTTTTCTTACGTCATTGTCAGAGTTACACTTGCAAAATCGTCTCTGCGGGAGATCGGCAGTGACGTGCGTTTGTACCACAGATGCTTGCCTATGAACGTGGAAATTTTAGCCCGTCCTATTATGTTGTTTCCATTACTATGGAAACAACATAAAAACCAACACCCCCCCCCCCCCCCCCCCCCAAGAAAAGAAGAAACAATAAAATAAATAACTCAAACAACCCCCAAAATGAATGTGGCTCAAGGTCAAGCACACCCTATACTAGCAAGCTCCTTTCGTTTGTCTACACTACATCTACATTGTCATCCTGATTGGCAGGGCTGTAAACCACTGTACCTCCCTTGGCCCCATCTAGCTGTTTGCCAGTACACCTGCTGCGTATGGTCAGTACTGCTTGACTCAAAACAGCAACTAAGCCTGTCAAGAGCAGCTGCAGAATCACCCTGATGCCTGGGAATTTTATAAGCAGAACAACAACAACAACAACAACAACTGCCACGATACCAAGCGGTACAAAAATTGAAACATAGGGAGTTGTGTCCTCTGTCCCATTGTTAATTTCGGTCCCATTTTCGTTTGAAACGGTGGATGGCTCAAGACCTGGTGTGCTTTTGCTAAGTGTGGGGGAAGGTGATGAAGCATCACTGGTGAAGTTATTCGACACACAAGTGTATTCAAGTTCAAGGTTCTCGCACAACTGGCCAGTGCAGTTTGCTGGGGGAGGTAGAGCCCTCTGTGCTGTACCGGGCTCACAGAGCATAGGCACACAGGAACAGTGGTCATCATCAGTAAATGTGTTACAATCTTGTTCTAACGGTTTGAAACCCATCTTGCAGCGACACTTGTTGTCTTCCACTGTTCCTCCAAAGCTCTGTACCTCTTCCCCTTCTCCGGCACATGTGGACTTGCTCCGAGAACAGTACGGGTAAACAAATGTGGTCGAATTGCGGTAGTTTTCTTCAAAATCTTTGTCCTCACAAAGATGAACCTCGTACTGGAGGGAAACGCCAGAAGTGTTCAAAATGAGGATGTGTCCTGGTGGTACTGAGCGTTCTGGTAAGCACCCAGCAGCCATCAAGGTGTTACTTTCATCCATTTGACAATGTAGTTTTTCCCCTCGTGGACAACATTTGTCATGGATTGTGGTGACCTTAGATTCTGACAGCAACCCATGAATATTTGGACATTCATTACTAGAAACGGTGTGATAGTTTTCTTCTAGGAAATCCATGCAGGTTTCATCAAGGAAGAACTTTTTCCCGCTGGCACCTCCCATCATGTTTCCAAACAGGAGAAGCATTAAAATTATGTGTTGGGGATTTGCTTTGAAGTTGGTAGCAGTCAAAGGTGGGGTGTTGTTGCTGGCAGACATCTGCGGGGTGTTGGCAGTAGAGACAGGTGGGGAGTAGGCGGTAGAGATGGGTGGGGTGTTGACAGTAGATGTGCATGGGGTGTTGGTGGTAGAGTTTGCTGAGGTATCAGCGATAGAGGTGGTTGGGGTGTTGGCAGCAGGCATGAGTGGGGCATCAGCGGCAGAGATCAGTAGGGACGTGGCGGTGTAGATAGGCGGGGTGTACGCAGCAGACATCAGCAGCAGATATCATTTTTTAAAAGTACATAGGTGTAACAAGCAACGAATTTAAACAAACCTATGATAAACTGAAATGAAACTAAACATGCAAACCAGCAGTGTTGACACAATCTTGAGTACACACAGGATTGTTGATTCAGGTCTTAACTGTTGTGACTTAATTAACAAGCACAAGCAGTTAGAAAGAGTTGCGAGCTGCACATGATTCAATATGCGGCAAATGGCCAGCAAGGGCCCATATCAAATTACAGTTTGACCAACAACAACAACAAAAAATGACTGGCAACTGAGGAAAAAAATGTAAGTCATAAGTTGTCTTCTCATGTTTCATTTTCTGGACATTTCATCCAAAAATGCAAGAGTTGATAGTAATTTGAGTAATCAACACATACATTTTGCAGAACTTAGAATTCTAACAGTTATTTTCTACACACCTTGCTGATTCATGTTAGAGTGTTGTTTGTGAAGCAACAAGCAGCTGCTGCCGGTCTTCTCTCTGTAAGTCACTGATAGGCACACCAGTACTTAGTACTGTGAGAGCAGTGAAGCACCCACACAGGCAGGATCAATGTTCCCTAAAAAAAACAAAAAAACCCAAGGAGACTAGCTTTCATAAATCTTAATACTGGCAACTTTTTTTTTACAGTAACTACTAATAAAGATATATACATAGCGTTATTACATATTGATGTATATGTATATATATCTATATATACATAGGACCAAACGCGTCGCTAAAGCCGAAAACATGTGCCCAGTCAGGTCAATTTGAAAGTAGGGGGAGTAAGTAAAGCTGAGAGCGCTGCCTAAATCTAGGAGATGTGTGCTATGTGTCCAATGGCATACAAAGCACACATCTCCTAGATCTAGGCATCGCTCTCAGCTTTACTTCCGATATAGACATGTATACGACATACAATATGATATATATGACATCATCCACAAAGGTTCTCAAAATGGCAGACAGACACCCATGAAATGCAAATGGCCAGCCCAATACTGTTAAGGTATTTCAAGCTTACTGTCACTGCACCTCTGCATTTTCATGCCATACATGCTCGCCATTGCAACAGCCATCACAGTCTAATCCCCACAATAACCGTATCTGATGAGGTGGCATATCTCACACAAGACTTCATACACATGTATGCAAAGTATACTGTCACTGAATGACCTGCACATATTGTACGATACATGACCAGTGCTTCATTTGGCTGGTGCACCCGCACCATTCCCCCGTAATTCTTCAAAATGACGCATGTCATTCCTGTGGCGAGGGTGAGTGGGGCACCAGCAAAATAAAACACTGGTCACATATCGAAAACCGATCTTAAGTTATCAAGTCTGAATGACTAAACCACAGGTCGTGTAGGGCCTCTCTCAGTCCTGCAACTAGTGACCAGTAGATGAGGGTGTGCATCACTGGGCCTTCTTTCACTGGCGTGCCCTTTATCAATGTTCAAATCTGGGCCAGCACTTGTGACAGGAAACTACACACTAGTGGCTATAGGTAAGCTGCATGGATGGATTTAACTGGTAATTACAGGTAAAATACTGGTTTGAAAAGGAAAATACTGGTTGGAAAATCAGTAGCCGGTAGAACCTACCGGCTTTTGTTTTGTTTGACTGTTTTCAAAAGTAAAGGAAAAGAGAGAAAAAAACCTCTCTGAGTCAGAGAGAGAGAGAGAGAGAGAGAGCGCCGTGCCGAGATGTAGTAGTGAGTGGATGACGCCTGTCATTTAATTAATTGACACTGTAACAGTTACAGTTAGCAATTAACTTATCACTGCATTCGTCGGCAGATTTTCGGTGGCAAAATTAGTTACTGGTTTCCGTGACTGGCCTACCAGGGTGCGTGCGAGTAGGTTTGTTTACTGTGACGTCGTACCGGTTTGGAAAATGCCCAGTGCGATCACTGGTAAAGTGCTCATGAGCAGTTTAATCTGACAAACCAGAAAGGGTCCAACGTTGTACATTTTGACAAACAAGTACTCACCAAGTGTTTTGCTGTCTGCGCGCACAGTTATCCCTCAGAAATCAGCTAGAAATGTAGTTGTGACACGATGCAAATGGCTGTGTCAACACACACAAAAAATCAAATAAATATAATTATAAACATACATGTATAAACCATATTACTGGAGTTATATATATATATATAGATGAACACGTGGTTACAATTTAGAGAGCTCTCAGTTACAGAAACTGCTATTCTTGCGCACAGCTGTTTAAATATAAGCCTAGCTATAACTGCCTCTGCCCAGAATGAAGTATGCATAATTTAAACTGCTAGCAACAATATTACCACACATATTAATTAGCAACACTAAGACTTGTGGTGATTCACTAAAGAAAAAATGTTTTAGTCACTCTTGCTTGTGTCTTTGTTCAAAGAAGAAAAATGTTACAAAGGCTGGAGAAGACTACTAGTACATTAACTCATAGAACGTACGTCGCTGTAATCAAATGGCTACACATGCATTCAAGTACATTTGAGATTTTTCTGGTTGTACTGAAGCTGCTGGCCTATCCTAATTCTATAAAAGATTAAGGCACTCAAAATCTGTGCTGCACATGGAAGTAAATAGCTCACTAGAATCAAACAGCAGACAGGGGAAAAGATAAATTTCTCTCACAAAACAAGCAGTCTCGACTGTTTCAAATCTCCGAGTGGAAAAATCTGTGTAGGCCTTGGCCAAAACAGTAAATTTATAAGCTGAACATAACCTAATCTAATGAAGTATCAAATATGAAAAATTGTCAAGCAACATACAGTTTCTTTTTGAACTGCACTGAAAATGCAAGCAAGAAGCATTTGCAGTCTGCCCTGCTCAGCTCAGCCGCTTGAGGACATGCAAACATGGCGTCCTGTAGTAGCTTGTGACGTACATCACAGGCTATCTGAAAAGAACTGACATTAAAAAAAGTAAAAACTACCAAATTCACACAGCTGCCACACAAAACCTAAAAATACTACAGAATATATAAAAATAATGCCACACTCCAAAAACTGTAACTAAGTATAAGCCCCAACTGAAACTAGACCACTCACTTCGGGTGCTATATTCGAACATTTGTACACACTTCTGCTGGCCTTACAGTTCAAGTCAACCTTGCCCCACTGAGCAAAGATGCCACACGCTTTTGTAGTTTGACCCAGATGTGCATACATGGGTAACCCTTATTGTCCAAGTATATATATCACTAAGGAATCGTTTACATGGGGAGCATGTTATGGGGTCTGGTGAAATTTCAGGTCACTTTGGTGACATACCCATAAGAACTCAATTTTAGTTCAAAGTAGCACTCTATACTTTACCATTCGAATGATTGCTAATCCTTGAACGTCGTTTCTCCCTCGACAAGAAAATAGCATATCACGCGCCCAGACTTTACATGCAAAACCGCATTAACCTCATTTTGTGTTCTACCTCCCCATGACCCACTTTTCTATCCCTGTGTAGCTTCTTTATATGTGACGATACTTTTCCACGCACCCATCCTACTTTATTTCATTATGAAAATAATATTGTCGAAGTTAAGCAGCACTTCACTTCGAATGGCAAGAACTGATGGCGAATGGCAAGAATACCTTCTCGCCCCACACCTGACGACCTGGGGGTCGCCGGGTCAGTGCCGGTAAGTGCCCCCACTGTTTTGGTTGGTTCTGCCTGCCACGCCCTGTTTTCCACTGCACTACTTCCTCTGCTGTAGTCCCCAAGCTCTTGTTTAGAAAACTGTCAGCCCTGGTCACAGTCTTCCGACAGACGTGCATTGCACTGCTGTGGGCGGGGATGTACATGTATATTATATATATGTATGACTTCACTAACATGCAAGTTTCAGAACCAGCACACGTGGTTCTTTGCGTACAACCTTGGCGCCATATTATAAAGGGACTGCACTCTGCCCATCTCCTCTGCCTGCGAACTTAAGGCGCGTCTGTGAGTTTCCCCTCTTCCCCGATCACTCATGGGTTGCCCGAACTACACCGAACAAAGCCAAAGCAATAACATTATGGCAGCTAGAGCATGCCTGGTCGCTTTAAATCACCCACACAATGCAGAGGATGTCTTTGGTGTGTGTGTGTGTCAGTGTGTGTGTGCCACGGTGTGCTTTTTTTTTTTTTTTTTGGGTCTCGTTTTTCTCAGTTTTCTTTTTTCTTTGAGAGAGCAGATTTGTGCCAAACTAGGGTAAAACACAAGATGTTCAAGTTTTGGTATTTGTCTGTGTGTGGTTTTGTTGTTTTGTTTTTAGCGAGCGAGCATGCACCTTCCACCCCACAACCAAAAAACTTTCACTCAATTCTGCTCTGCACCCAGCCCCCCCTCCCCCCCAAACACACACACACACAAACCTCACTAGTCAGTCATGGAAAGATTAAACGTGTGAAGACGCACAGATGACTATATATATTTAATTGTCATCGATTGACCTCTATGGTACCTTCAACTTGTCAAAATGAAACTGTTCAATTTTGTGCAGAAACTGTTTTTACAGTGTGCTATATGCCAACATGGCCTGTTAGATCCAGAATTCTGTCTTACGCACTGCAGCAGAAATAATTTGGCATTACGGGAAGTATGCAACCAAGTGGAATTCACTTTTGCTTTTACCTGTGTGTCAAAATGTTTGTAAAGGTTGAGGGAATTATCACTGTGCAGAAGACAGAAGGATGGATCAACATAACCAACACCATCTTTTAAAAACAAAATATCATGTATAACAACTAGAGTTACCCCCCCCCCCCAAAAAAAAAAAAACAAAAACTTAAAAGCATGCATTTGTACAGTAGAGAGACAATTAAGTAATGAAACAGCACGTACATATCTGCTCATTAAGCGCATGTACACATAAGATGATGTTCTTGTGGCGTTGCACAGCTGTACAAACAGCAACTTGTAAACAGTGCAGGTTCACACATTCCAGATCTGACCAATATCACTTCATTTTCAAGAAGAGATTCTGTAAGGGAAACACATGTTTAACCCGTATATGCATCAGCAATGTTGTTCAGCAGCACATCACTTTTTCTTTTCAAATAAATATGCTTGCTACCCTAGGGTATTCTTGCACGTGTTCATTTAACTGATCTTTTCAGATTGAAGATGTAATGTCCTGGTGGTGATGAGAATGGAATGTTATGGGCTAATTGATCAACTCCCACTGTGTCAAAAAAAATGTTTCGCACAGACGCCACCACTATTGGTCCAGCGGTCTTCCCAAAGGCTATCTTAGAGATCGGTAAACTTGTAGTGTTGCCATCGACCCCTTATGAACTGTACTCCCTGCTCGAATTTACATGTAGCACACATCGAGTACAGCAACGATTTGTCTGCTCATCACAAAATGGTGACCTCCCTTCAGTAGATGTGCCCGTCAACATTGGACTTCACCATGTCGTCAGTTCACATGTGTGCTAGGCGAGAAAGTCGCACGCTGCCGTAAGTAGGTCAGATTGACTGCATTGGCCTGACGCTGACCTGTGACTACACGGGACTGAACCTGAATGCCATGCCAGCCCGCATCATGTACGTGTTTACAGTTGTAGGGTAATTAGGTGTCACGTGACACCAATGACCGTATATGGCTAACACATCCAGGGTAATTCCCATAGTAGTCGACAGACGTGCATTCTGACTCAGAAACGGCGGCCCGGAATGGGCTCAGATTTTGCGCACATCTAAATGAGACTATAATTATTCTTGTCACCATATAATAAGCTTAGATCGTTACCTTAAACAAGCTACGGTATGTATCTTTAAGGCAAATTAATTCAGCAATACCAGGGTTGAAACTTTACAGCAGCATCTTCCACTCGTCCAGCAAAGTACCCTGTGGGACAATACATGTTGCAGTGTATTTGCTGAAGAATGCCCTGCACATCCATACTTGTATGTACATGTACACAGGACCTGAGGACATGGACTACAAGACTAAATCATTGCTCTACGCTATCCAGCATAGCTGGTACCCAGTGATTTTCATGCACGCCTGTGTGTGCTCTAGCTGTCATCCCTACAAGGCAAAGTGCACAATACTGCTGACAGCACATTCAAAACATCTACTACTGAAAATTACATGTATCGCTGTACCAGATTTTGCTCTCAATATGTACTCCAAGTTTGACCTGCTCCACATATCTGCATGCTGCAGAAAGAAAATTAACCTAACTGATACAACATAGATCTTTACCTGTTAGCTGTTGTGCAGTTCACAGAATCATGTACAACATCCACTTACAATACTTGAATGAAAATGAAAGGTTAATGGGAAAATGTAAAAAACTAAGTAGAAAGCATGCAAGTGAAATTATACAATTACAAATACATGTACAGATGTGTTTTTTTTAATGCAGTTATGTACACTACCAGAACATATACTAACATACAAACAGTATAACTTCATGTGCAAAATTATTAAACTCATGCAGCTGATCCACTGGATCAGAAAAATCTGATTCAACAATACGGACCCTAAAGAACAGATGGAATTTTACGTTACTTGATACAATTAAGTCTCATCAAAAAGGAAATGCTATGACAGCAAACATATATAACAAACAAGGAATGTTTGGGTTTGAATAGTCACAGAAATGAAGGGTTGGAGTTCAATTCCAACAATCTGAACATCTGAGTAAAAATTCTGGCAATGAATTTTCTTGTGCGTACGTGCCCAGATTTTTTATTTGTACACTACACACACCCATACAAGGCGAAGTACAGTATGTACTGTATAAATACACAACAATGCCCAAACTGATGACACTGCAAAATCATCAAAAAAAACCCCAAACATTTCCTCAATTGCTCTGCTCAGATATATCTATTGGTGCATTCAGAGAATACAGAAAACCTTAAAGCATCTGCGAGATGCACATGTAGATAGGTATTTCAACTTGCCAAGAAAGTCTTAACATATAAGAAATTTCCAACAAATTTCGAGATTGCAAATTTCAGCTACATGTAACACTGCAAAAGCTGTTATTGCTTATATATATATATATATGGAACTGGACATGTGGATAAACTTGCACTCAGACTGACCCTGGAAATTTTGTAAAAATCCTAAACACTGTACAATGAACTGGAACTACTGAATGTACAATGTATAACCAAATATCAGCTGGCATCGCATATACATAAAATTTATAGCGATGAATTTTAACTGGCAATATAAACTCTAAAATGCATTTTTGTAAAATGCACACTGCAAAATTAAATCTGATGTTGTAGACTTTGTACAACAATTTTAGCGACATTGACATAAATTGTTCTGTAAAATGGCCATCCGAATCCATGAAAATTTATCAACACTTCCAAACATCCACCTAACATTCCCTAACTCAAACTGAGGCTCGTAATTCTCAACCGACAAACGGAAGTACTATTACTGGATAAAATGAAAACTGGCAAAGAAAAACCTACCCTCATGTAGTATGTATGCGTTAAAAATATGCTTGGCATGTGCACCTACATGGGTGTATATACATTACAAATCTGTCTAATGTGACCCTATAAACGTGCGAACATGAGATTACGAGCAAAAAATAAAGTATGTACTCCAAAACCAAACTCAGGAGAAAGAAAAAAAATGTGTGTACTAGTATACAAGGTGTACAAACACAGACAATCAGATCATGTCACATCTATAAAGGGCATAAAAGTGAGAGAGTGACAATACATGTGAAATTAAAAACTGAGACAAAAATCAAAGTTACATCCAGCATCAGATTACCTAACCGCCAACAACAATACATGTACAGACATTACTGGTACAGCAGCAGAACCAAAACCAGTTCCTACATCTAACCTCAAAGCCTTCAGATATACATGTACCAAGCGTGCATACAAAATTTCATACAAAAACCCTTCAACTGGCAACAGAAATTTTAACTCAATCGAAAGCTGCCAATAATCAGAAGCATACACCTGTATAAAATCTAAAATGCACATAAAAACCAATTAATGTGTGAAATTAATTTGACAGAGCTGCGTTTGAACTAATCCAAAAATTCTGCTACGATGCCGATTAATTTTTGTTCTGTAAAATTGACACCTGGATCCACAAGAATTCATCATCGCTTCCAAACACCCACCTAATATTCCCTAACTCAAACTGTCGCGTGCAAATTTCAATGGACAAAGGAATTAATATACAGCACTGGATAAAATCTCAACTGGCAAAAAAACATGTACATAAGTACTTGTGTTAAAAATGAGATTAGCATATGAGCCTAGACGTTACAGTTTTTCTACTGTGACCCAATAAACAACATGCGATTACTGGATAAAAAAGTGTACCCCAAAACTAAATTTATGCTAAGCTAAAAATCATTATGGCTAGTACACAAGGTGTGTGTAAACAGACCATGAGATCATTTCACATGTATACAGGGCCTCGCACATGCTTTTGTTTTTCATTTTTCTTTTTTTTTTACTAGGACACCCCCCCCCCCCCCAAAAAAAAAAAAAAAAAAAAAGATACACACACACACACACACATATTTGTGTTCCAAGTAAAACCAGCGCAATTGCAAAAGACATAAAGCCAACAACTATTATAAAAGCAGAATACAACTGCAGAAAATAAAAATGAAGGTGTGTGTGCGGGGGAGTGTGCATGTGTGTGGGGGGGGGTGGGGGGTGGGGTGGGGTGGCTGGGGGAACACCCCAACTACACAGGTACATTTAAAGTAGGCTAGTTGCAAGACACTTTGCAAAACTTGCTCAAGATAGGAATGCTACATATTCCCCTCAACATCCCGAAAGCAAAACACGAAAGGTAGATTCTTTATGAGCAAGTTGCCAAGTTACAGTACATATTATCCTGACAGCTAGCGAGAATGGTGACTCGCGTCAGACGGCGGCTGCAGTTTTTTTGATTCACAACTCTTCCATGATCGCTGTTATAACTTTATATGCTCCTGCAGTGAGCAGCTACGTGTACTGTATTTCTGTGGCGAAAGAAAGGATGCAATCCCTTTCCATTTGAATGAAGCATCAAACTGAAAAGTAACCTGCAATTGCAACTGAAAGTTGCATACCTGGAACGGTTGAGGTGGGTGGATGAGGTGGGTGGGTGGGTAGGTGGGTGGGGCTGGTAGTTGCTGTTTTTTTGGGGGTGTTTTTGTTTTTTTGCATTAGGGCTTGAGGGTGGGGACGGTGGTTTACAACACAGCCCTAGTTTTTGGAGTTTCAAACGTTTCATTCGAGAGATTAAAGTACATGTAGATGCATCCAGTTCATAAGTGCTATAATTCTTTCTCAGTGTCATGATTATGTTGGAGATGCAGTATAATCATGTCTAATAAAAGAAAGTTTATAAACTGACAAACAGCTAAGATTACAATGTCGTAAAACATGACTAAAAACAAGTCTGTCCCTTGGTTATCACTTTTGCTAATGGCTGTTTTCAGCTTATTTTGAATTTGGCTTATCAGCACAGAAACATTTTTTTCCAACACAGAAGACTTCACTGAATTATCATGTACTTGTTTTCATGGCTCCTTACTCTTCAACAAGAGATCTGTATACAAATAGAAAGACACCAAAGCCCGAGTTTTAAGTGAATACAAATACATTGTATTACGTGTAATTTTGATAGCGTTGTGCGACAGTTACGGTTCAAAAAGAGCCATTGTGGAAGCAGTTGCTTTACGGTTGGTCATGATTATTATTATTATTATTATTGATTCACAGCTAGGTTATATTGGCGACGTTCACAAATCCGATTTTTGAGACGACGGAAGAAGTCTCCGACTTTCTCACGGAACCGCCATACCAGAGGTGCAATTATTATTCCAGCAACTATAACCACAATCAGAGGGACTAGCCAGCACAGCAGACATGTTTCATCTGATTCTGCATCTTCTGTGTTGGTATGAGTGGAGTTACGTAATGGTAGGGGAGTAGTGTGGGAGTCATTTGACTTCGTGGTTTTTGGAGTCTTTGTTGGGATGCGAGGTGAGGACCATTTATGGTTAGGTGCCTCTGAGCATCCACACACACTGTTTTGTGTGAACGGTTTCTCACATGCAGGGTCGGGCTTCTGGGAATACTTATGCAATGGCAAAAAGCCTTCTGCACATATGCATGTTGTGTCATGGGTGCTGTTTCCCAAACTAGAAACAATGGTTCCCTCACCACACTGACCGTGGGTGTTAAGACAATACGGGTACATCTCTTTTGTGGAGGGCCTGTCATTATCATTATAAGTTCCATCTTCACAAAGTTTTTCTGTTAGGGTGGGGACTTGATCAATTTCACAGTAATAGCCACGCCTGCAAATCTGCTCTAGCAGACATGCGATTATAATCGAATCTGGTGGCTCTACTGGTTTCTGACAATGGAAGGATGTGTTTGCTATGTGTCCACAACATAGACGAGACAGCTTTACGAGATCTGAGGATGACATTAACCGTGGCTCTGGGCACATGCCATCATACTCATTCTCGATCACCTGCAGGCATGTCGGTGGTAAATTTTGTCCAGTCTTCAGGAGACTGGTGGCACCACATTGCCCGAGCAATGCTGGAGCAAGTATGATGAGAAACAAAATTTTCAAGATTCCCTTTGTTTCTTTACCTGCTTTTACTGACAGTGTCTTCACTTTTTCATTTGCCTTTGGTCTGATCCTTACATCGTCAACCTGTTCTTCCATTCTATCATCAGGTGTAACAGGTCCTTCACAAAATTTGCTATTCCCTGATGGAAAATACCTCACAAATATGCCTAATGAACGTTCCAGAACAAAGTACATGTCAGCACTACCGGTATGTTCTCTCGGAGTTGTGACAAGTTTAAGATTTTGCCACATGTTGCCAAGTCCACGTTCAGCTGCTCTCCCTCTGTCTTGTACATGTACTTGGGCTGCAGACGTCTTTTGAAAATCAGAGGGAACTGACCCCTTTTGATGATGACCAGCAATGTCGACTGTAGGCATACTGTCCTGAAAAAAAGGGGAAATCAGACACCCTGTAAGAGAGCAGCGCAATAACATTATTCTTTATTGCAAATGTGTACCTGTTAACTATTTAACTATTGGTCAATGGAGCTTAAGCGACTAAGATTGTAGACGCCAAAAGCATCCCCCTAATTGTAACTATATCTGGCCAAGACTTTCACGTGAGAGCTGCATGCCTCAAAACTCTACTAGGCCCCAGCAAGAAGTGGACATTTAGTATGATGTGACGAATGAAGACAACAACAATAGAGCTGTATGTCTATGCACAAAACCAGTATGAGAGCGTCCTGTACTCCAGGGCCAGACAAACTCACTGATCATATGCTTATAGCTGCCAACCCCACACAGTCCAAAATTAAAGACCAAAGGGGTTTGCCAAATGCAAAAATATATTGCAGTCACAATTTCCCATGGACCATCTCACAGTTGCCACCGTGACTGATAATATATACATGTATATACGATAATAACATCAATAAAGGCAACAGAACGTGATTATTCACACCCTTTGACTTCAAAATCAAAATCCTCAAAGGCATGAGCAAAGCAATGTCCCTTTTCCCGGTGTGAGCAATACCAATGTTGTATTAACAAATTCAGCAAATGTATAGCTCTCCTCTTGCTTTGAACTACTTATAAAACTGAAAAGCGATCCTTATATTCTTCCATAAATCACTGGCCTTGTCTTGAAAGAAACAAACTTCCCCTTTTGGTTTTTCGAAGGCAAACCTTCAGCTGCCATGTTCATACATGTACGTACCACATGCAAAAGTTTGGCTATGTGCATGTGTAAAGCATACATCCATAACCTGTAAACTTGGAACATCAATTGGACATGGAACTTGGTAAAAATGGAATTTAGTTGTTGTTGTTTTTTGGCCTGAAATTCTGGAAATCATACTTTAGCGACAATTTTCGTATTATATCATACAAAATGCGAACAAATATGGACAGTTGGCAGCTACGCACATGGGACAAGTCAGCCTGGTTAGCACACGCAACAATTCTATGGGGAACGCCAGAACATACACTGTGAATGCCACATTCCATCATGTCAGTTTCTTTGGTGAAGTTCCAGAGCAGGTGAGGCATCTGTGTAAGGTAGCCACCTATCTGAGGATTAAGTCATTTGCTCCCAACACAGGAAGGTTAATTTTCACAAGCTTAACCGAAACATATTAACAACATTAACAAGCAACAGACACAAATGAATTAAAATGGGTAAACCCATTCGAAGGAAGAGTCTACCTACTTCTATACCAGATGGTGGAGAGAACCTCAGGGCTGTATAAACTGGTGCTGACACAGAAGCAACTAAACCGCTGATCAATCTCCAAGTCTGAAATCATGTATTCAGATATATATATATTACCAGGGGTAATAAACTTAATATTAGGTACATTGATACAGGCACTTTATCCCAATTACTTGGCTAAACATGTTGTGGACTGAACACACCATGGATGCTCATGTAAATCTCATGCATTTTCCCATGCCGAATATCAGAAAATTACAATCATGCAGGGCGACAGCTCAGCTGCATGGTTATAGGTTTTGGGATTTGGAAGTCATGCTGCCAAAATGAACAGTACGTGCCACATATACTACAGCTGAAAAAACTTCATGCCCCATGTGGGACTTGAACCCCAACCTCTAGCACTGGTGGCAGGAGTCACTATACCTATACACCACCAACTCTTGGACATAAAACACAAAAACAATTTGAAACATAGCAAGGCATATATACATTCTGACTGCACTGAAATTCAATCACCAGTACCAGATCAGAGCTTACAATACCGCTGTTGCCGGTTACGAAAAGTCGGGTGCTCTCCAGCGCCGGAGACGCGAACGGTCCTCCTGATGTGGGCTACGCATGCGATGGCGAGCAACGTGAGCGTTTCGACCGACGAAGATGTTCGCAATAAAATTAAATCAATGAAAGTTTCTGAACTGATAAAAATATCTGAAAGACAGGGGCGTGCGTTTTAGTGGCTACACAAAAGCGCAGCTTATCACTCCAGCCCTTGAAGCAGATCGGCAGTCGCTTCAACCGAGAAGTAGGCGGTGTAAAGGTCAAGTCGACCTGTGCACTTGTGGCTTGCCACTAATTTTTATTCAAGCACTTTGGCTGTTTATCAGTGCGAACTGAACTTTTGCTTGGAAATAAAAGTCTTTCTTTCTTGATTTTTGGTTCCATAACCATTGTGTTCAAACAATGTAGGTACCGGGACAGAATTTGTCCGCCTGATCCCGACGAAATGGCGGCTGCACACGCGAGGCCACCGAGACGGGTCGATGTTCTGCCTTCGAATCGATTTTATCCACAAATTTCTTGAAACTTTTGAAGAAAAGGGCTCAAACTGAACGATCTCACCATTAGGTAAGACCATCTCTGGGAATTTCTCCAGCTTATCTGATTTTCTCGAGCCATTTTGGCAGCCGATAGCAACGCATTGGTAGTGCGGCATCGTGTGTGACTCGAGTAGCCCACATGCCGAGTCTACCAAGCCTAGTCTCGGTCCAAAATCGCGCACGTTCACGCATGTTCATGCGCTATAACGAGAATCGGCAACAAGGCTATTGGAAAAGACATGATCATGCACGCAACGTGAAAATGCAGGCAGTTTTACAGTAGTAAAGATAACCTACAAGAGCAGAAAACAAGCCAAACAATATTAAAGAGATATACATGTGCAAAACATTTCTTGTTTCTTCTTACCCAAGTTCTGCAGGCCGTTAAAGCACACAGGGTGGTGGCTTAACACTTCAAGGTACGCTGGCTGTGATGTCACTGGCAATCTAAAATAAAAACAAAGACACAAACTCACTCACATATATATATGTGTGTCATTAAATGCAAACCAGTGATCGCGCTTGGAATTTTGAAAACCGGTCCCATCAGCGACTACCCCACACTGTCACTCAACAACTTGTGCCACAACCGGTCCCACGAGAATTAAAACCAGTGATAAGAATTACACTGCAAATCGACCTAAACACACAGTGTCGCAACACTGTATCGGTATGAGAGGTAAAGATAGCAGCGAGTCCATCGCAAGAACAAAGAAGCCCTGGCCAGTGGGGAACAAACTATTGTGACAGTGATTAACGTTCGCTGAAAATGGGACCCCCCTCCCCCTCCCCCCCCCCCCCCCCCCCCATCAGAGGCCACAGTGTTTACCGGTCCCAGCAACCGGCAGCTCCAAACTTTTCCGGTATTGTGGTTTTGCAAACGGTATTTTACCGGTAATTACCGGTTAACGCGATCGCTGCAAACAGTCACAAAATGAAATACACAAAATTTAAATACTAAAGACATGATGTCTTGCTTACTGTAGTGTGTTTCATATGCTATTTCAATACCTGCTACCTTCAGATACTGCGATTAAAAGCTGCAGATATGGAATCCAACTGTTGCCACACAAAGTAGAAATGTTCAGTTTGCTCTTCGCAGATGACTTACAGCTCACCTGTTGTCTACCATTACAGGTTCGTACTGTCAACCAACCTTTTAATCTTATTGCAATCATCCTCATAGAAAATTTGGATTAATAGTAAACACACAGAAATTAATATGATGGTCTTCCATAATAGAGGGCCCCACCTTTGCAGTGAAAAAAATGGGTGTATCCAAAACTGAGAGTTAGAATCTGTGAACATGAATAAGATATTAAATGAGTGAACATGACTGTGTGAAAGACAGAACTGGTCGAAGGAAAACAGCCAAGCCCATTAGAAGAATGAGTCTACCTACTTCCTGACCAGATAGATGGGAGGAAAATCTTTGGGCTGTGTGTTTTCCAGCTGCAAGATCCTTAGACCAATGCTGATGTCAGAACAACTGGATCATGGGTCAATTCTGCAAATCTGAAAGAAACATATACATGTATACTAATTAATTAAGTAAATTTGGGGAAGTGCATCTTCAGTTAAACAGGTTTCAGAATACATACCTGCATGCCACAAAATGGTCAGGGTCCTACATTTTCAATGTGCGTAATACTGAGCTTTGGGTGGAAAACATATATATATTGCAATCAGGTATTGCTCAAATACAGTCAGTTTTTCAATAAACAACAAAATGATCTGATATGACAAGCCAACTGACAACAAAAGCTGTACAAAACAATGATTTAATTTCTTCACCTTACCTCTGCAAACTCAACCTATACCTTCAAGATGGAAGCCTAAATTCGGGTTCACTATGACGTCATTGTACCCAGGTTCTCGTGGTGGGTAATCTAAAAAAGAAATATTTCACTAGATGCAAACAATAACCAAATAAATGTTAAAACATTTTTAATTGTTAATAAAAAAAAAAAATGATATACTTAAATACTGAAATAACCGGAAGTCTCTGTGTGTTCCGGGTGACACTGTAGGGCTCCGCATATATATCTCAACTCCCATGCGACAGCTATATATCAACTTAGAGCTCCAGCTGACCTAAATGTGCACTGAATGTAAACGTAACCTTGCGGAATAGTGTAAGTCTAGTGAACTTAACACCAATTACCTACTCTAGTGTCAAGCAATGACTACTTGCAGAATGGGGACGTGCACAGAAGCAAATGGCACAAGATCAGTTGCAGATACTTATAACGCTTCTCTGTGCGCTAACTTTTCATCTGAAACTCCTTAGCGGTTCTACAATGACCTGACCAGGTCGACAGCAGTCCCACTC
Organism: Batillaria attramentaria; assembly: GCA_018292915.2. Taxonomy (NCBI): domain Eukaryota; kingdom Metazoa; phylum Mollusca; class Gastropoda; family Batillariidae; genus Batillaria; species Batillaria attramentaria. Next base: position 271,883 of record JACVVK020000486.1, on the reverse strand, counting down.
AGTTCTTCCTGGTTAGAAACTGATTATTAACTCGCGCACCTTCGTGTTATCAGGAGCTGAATGCTGGTAGTTGTGAAAAAAATGCCGGAGTGCTACTTCATGCAAAGTCCTCCTCATTAGTGAATATTTTCAGTGTCGCGTGCTCGAAAAACAAGTAAGAAAGGGGATAGTTACACTCGTACGCTCTTTTCACAGGTGTGGGAGAGGTAATGTTCCCAAAATGCAAGGATTGAAGGGGCTCTGTGGTTGGGAGTGCGCGTAAACCATTCCCATTGATAGGGGAAGTTACTCTGCATGCCCTGGAGCCCCGATGTTGCAAGGGTAAATAGACTGGGCACCTGGAGAATTTATGAATAAATACACTGAATATGTACATGTACCGTGTCCCATGTTATCTTTCGATTGTGTAACTGAAAATAAAACTCCACCTCTAATAACAGTAAACACTCAACATTCAAACAGATTTCATTTTCTAACTACGGTGCATATTTTATTAGCAGACACAATTATACATAACAGTTACTGTGAAGTATGTCTTTAGTATGAGCATATTCCAGAAGCCAGGAGTCCGAGAAAAAAAAAAGTCATCACATATCACAGCTCTGACTAGGTCAAACCCACTCTCCACCAAGCCGGCCGTTTGGTAACACGTACTAGCGCCGAATGCGCTCTACTGTACCACTGCATGCCGTGCTTCGATCTACCCACTGAATGAGAACGACTTAAGCAGCCAAAAACGAGACAAAACAAATGTCATGCATGCATTAATCCAATATTGTTTCTGTTTTTTGGAGGGTTTGTTTGGGTTGGGTTTTTTTTTTTTTTTTTGGGAGGGGGGGGGGGTCTGTTTTTGGAGGGGAGAGGTTTGTTCGGCTTGTTTTGTTTCAGTTTTGTTTTTTGGAGGGGGGGGAGGGGGTTAATATATTCAATTTAGTGTGATCTCTTTTTTGTGAGGCATTTCCACATTAATTTCATTAACATTTGAACAAGCAGTTATACTTGCATTCATAAAAGGCATCTTGAAGCATTGAATGCATCATCAGTCTCCAGCAATTTACGGTTTGGAGTGGCAATTAAATACAGCATTCCAACAAAGAGTCGACACCACTGTCAGAAGCTGCATGGGTATATAATCCAAGTATATGAATATACATTCTACCATCATCAAAGGCTTACAGGTATATTGGAGCTCTAGAATTATCACATACATGTGTGTGTGTGTGTGTGTGTGTGTGTGTGTGTGTGTGCGTGTGTGTGTGTGTGTGTGTGTGCACGCGCGCACATGTGTGTGTGTGTGTGTGACTCTGTGTGTGTGTAAGTGTAGGACAGAGAGTGAAAGTCATCATTCCTCAGCGGTACTTGTATCAAGTTATTACTAGACTGAAGCCGCAAAACAGAAGATTTAAAATTGCTCACCTGTAATGCATCAATTATTTAAATCAGTTTTGCAATTTGATCAACTAGAAATGTCTCAACACTGTAAAACATTGTCTGATTGAAAGTGGCAAGTTTCAATGTGTAACAGCCCAGGGTTGCACATTTTCCATAGCTTCTATAGGACAAAGTGTCCTGGAAACAGCAAAGTCATAGGACACAGTGTCCTGGCCGCTTAGTGGCAATAAACATTTTAATAGGACAAATGTCTGCTTGAGGTGGGAAAAATAGGACATTTGAAATTTTTATAGGTCAATGTCCTGGGACCGACTTAAATGTGCAACTCTGACAGCCTGCTAGATGTATATATACACAAGTTAAATCGAAGTCTCCGAGAACACTGCATATAAACTGGAGCTGAAGGACTTCATCTGTGCTACAACTTCGAATTTAACATAAATTAATCATCACACACACCATCATCTTCTACAATGTATCTCGCAACATAATTACGGCACACCAGCTATCATTATCAAACACCAACACACAAATAATCATGCTCAGATCATTTGTCATTTTTATTCATTTTTGTTGGGGGGGGGGGGGGTGGTGTGCTCTTTGTTTACTTTTTCAGAAGCATACATATAATGATATATATATCTGATTTTTCATTCATTTCATCCATTCTCATTTCATGAAATATAAACTAGATTACTGAAAATGTGCATGGCATCATAAAGATCTGTTTCCTATGACATTGCTGTAGTGAAACTTCTTAAACAAGAAAGAAAAGGAAATAACAGCTGTTACTACGAAACACATTGTTGACATTTTGAAAATTGTATCTTACAAAACTATTACCACGCTGAAGGAAAATTGGGCTGCTACCCGAAGAGGAGCGCGTCACCATAGCAGAGTGCCAACCATTTTTCATCTTTTTCCTTCGTGCACTAGCTGTTTTCCATTCTACCAACCATGGCAAGATGGCATCGTGAATGTGTGCAGTAAGATTGTGGGGACAAAACAGCAAACACTTACAGACCTGTTTAGAATGAGAGCCATGAACAAAGCCATCAGAATTCAAAATGACCCTTCCCATGTTTTACTCTCTTTGAGGTCCTTCCCTCAGGCAGACGATTACGCGTTCCTAAGTGCCGCACGAAAAGGTCTCAAGTTTTATTCCGTCCGTCATAAACACCTTAAATTCCCTGAGGTAGAAAAGTGTGTGTGTGTGTGTGTTGGCCGCTGCAGACTGTGATCAAATGGAACGGGTGTTAAGGATGAAGTCTGTGATTTTTGTGTGATAATCTTAACTAGTTACTTTTGATTATACCTACCTTAATACCAAGACTGTTTTTTATGTTTTTTGTTGTTGTTGTTGTTGTTTTTAAATTCATAGAAATCTCCAATTGTAGTGTTTATTATGTATATCTTATGTGTATTTTTAATTTGATGTGTATCATTGTCTTTGTTTGTCCACTACATCAAATTTCCCTCTGGGATAATAAAGATTGATTGATTGATTGATTGACTGATTGATTGATTGATATGTAGCCCTTCCTACAGGAAATGGGAGCTTCAATGTGTGCACTTGATATTAGTGAGTGTGTGTGTACACAGAGGCAAGACAGGCTCTGTAAACATGTTGATCTGCTAGCCAAAATGACGACTCAATTTCATTAGAGAAAATCTAATCCAATTCCAGCCCACTATGGACTTCAACCTGCACCTCAAGGTCTATATACTCTACACCATGCCCACTAGGCCGAAACCCATGTGTGAGTGATGACTCTTTAAACAGCCAATTCTAATGATGGTTCCAAAAATGAAAAAAAAAAAAAAGAAGAAGAAGAAGAAAAAAAAAGGTGCATTTTAAGTGGCATCCCAAAATACTGGTGTCCTGTATACTGGGATAAGATCCCAAAACTCTGGTGGGAGGATTTGGACCTGATTGAGAAAGATCTGACTGCCAAAAATTGACAGCTTTCTGCAGGATTATCATGTGCACAGATTCAAGTGTACAATTTGAGGTTTCATTGATCTCAAAGAAATAAAAATAGAATAACAACTATGATTATGTGAAACAGATAAACAAAACATGCATAGACACTGTAATAGACTGAAAAAAACAACAACAACAACAACAAAAACCTAACAAGTTAATGCAACACCTCTGAGCAAGCGAGAAGACACGTACCACAATAACTATGATTATGCAACACATGAACAAACTGACATGCATATCATAATCTGTGATTGTTAAAAAATCACTCATTTCTCTTCACAGCAACACATAAATTTGTATTTGTATAGAGCTGAAAGGAAACACTGTGTGTTCATGACAATAACCTAACTCAGCACAGTGTCAGTAGTGCCCCCATACCACTTCTAGAAGTAAAAATTCTTCTACTTTTTATATAATACAGCACAATCAAGCTCTGGCAAGGGACAACGGCGACACAATGACACATGTTCAACATATATATATGTGTGAATTAAGCTCCTCACCTGCGAAGACCACACACCAACTAGGTGTCCCCAAATTAAATCTTACTGACACGTCTCACAATGAATACTACTATAATTTCACCACTGAAAAAGTCAAAATATAAAGAAGTGCAACTACAAACACATGCACAAAAGATTTACAAAGTTCTGTACAAAGTAAAAGACTGGCACACAAAACAGCCAAAACTTGCAACAGAAAACAAGCAGAAGCTAAAGCTAAAGCTTGGTGAGGGCACAATAGATAGATCTGGTTCATTAGGGGCACAATCAGCAATTCAACTGCACCTAGAAGTCACCAAACACAGAAAAATATGCTACATGTATGCACAAATGTATTGTAGTCGATGGGGTTGAGGTGGGGGGGGGGGGGGGAGAAGGAAAGAGCATTAAATATGCCTCCAATCCTGGCAATTTGAACGGCAAGAATAAGGGGTCAAACACACTTGTGTTGTACACCGATCATTACTAGTAGTGTTAAAACACACACACACACAAAAGCATAGCATTGGAGCCTATGAATATCATGAATTTTTCTCGTCCCATTACAAGCGAGTGTCGGCATGTAGCTGAAGAAAGGGAATAACCTTATACAGGAAGAAGTACTTGATCTGAACGAGCTGCATCAGCAGCCAAAGCAGGTGAACTTTCTCTACTGTCTGAAAAGCAAGATTTTATTCTCTTAAAATTGCACACCAGTACCACCAAAGTTACAACACAAACTCCAACAATGAGAACGGTCACTACTGGCTTCCAAACCTGAACCTCTCCTCCCTCATCAGACTTCTCCCCTCCGTCTCCATCAACATCATTGCCACCATTCCCTGCTCTGTTGTCATTTTCCCTAGGGTTTTCAGACGTTGGACTGTTGTCATCAGGTTTCACTGCAGTGGTGGGGATTGGAATACATGTGTAGTTTGGTGCTGGCCACAAGTCAAAATCATCACAGGTCAAACCCTTGAGGATAGTGATGTTTCGCATCTGACCCGGAGGGCATGGCTTATGCTTGCAAAAACAACTGGGATTGCTATGCTCATTGAAGCCTTTGATGCAGTTCTCATGAAGGTTCTTCCGGGACAGTCCTTCAGGCTCATACTCTGGTGCACATATGCACCGATCGTCATTACGGCCTCCACCATCGCACAACTTCAGCCAGCCCTTTTCCTCAGCGCAGTCAATTTTGGAGTACGCATGACCACAATCAGCTTCTCTTATCTGAGAAGAGCGCCTGTCTTCGTCGTCCCACTTTCCTGAACAGTTGAAGATTGTCAAGGCTGGGCCACCATCAACCCCAACGTCGAGCTTAACTGAAGTTCCATTGCTTGTGATCACCTCCTCCAAACAAGCCGGAAAAATCCAGAGCACAAAGCCCTCAGGAGAAGTTTCCTGCTGACAATGAAGCAGGGTGCCAGGGAATCCAGCACAGCATTTCCTGTTCATGTCTGTCCATGGACGATCAAAAGAAGTATCAGGGTGTGGACATTCTTGCAGTCTTTTGATACTGTCCCAGCATTCCTCAGGAAGCTGCTGTGATGTGCTATTGTAGGCGGGATTTGCTGTGGAGTATGACGTAAGCATAGCCAGCAGGACAAGGCTGATGACATGCCTTTTTTTGAGTTTCACTCTCAGACTCGGACGCAAGTGACTGCATCCTCCCTTCGGCATGCTGGCTCCCCTTTGAACTTTCTCATCAAGAGAATGCATGTTTGTCAGGCCAACTTCAGGGACAGGGGCTTTTCCATGATTATCCACTGTATGCCTCACAGTGACACCACGCATTTGTGCAGCAGGGGAATCCCTTCTGATCTCCCAGCCCAAATCTGATGCTACCCAGATATTCTTTAGACCTAAATCTTTATCTCTGATGTCAACGTCCACTCTTTCTCTGATATCAACATCAAGTTTTGCCTGTATATCAACTTCAGAAAGCGACACCTCAGTGTGCACTACAGGTAACCCTAATTCAGTATCTCCGTAGAGTTTAAGCACTCCTTCTATACTGTCCTGTTCACAGACTTTACACCTGGCCTGGAAAACGTCTCTGGAATGAAGCTGATGAATCCTGTCTTTGTCACTACACTGGCCCGACTTCCACTCGACACCGTAACGCTGCTTCAGTCCCCTGTCTCGGGACAGTCCACGTTCCATCAGGGTAGGTCTACATCTTGATCAGCAATCTGCAGCAAAACAATTAAAACCATCAAGCAAATGATGATCAGACTGTTTTGTCACACTAGTGCAGGGTTTTTTTTTTTGTTTTTTTTTAAAGACTCACTGTTGTGTCTCAATCAATTCACGTCAGTTTCATGTTTGTCTAAGTGTCATTAGCTTAAGCTTAATCCTTTGAGAACTGAGCTGTCCATGAACACAACATAGATCTATACATAGTACTACATATATATATGATAGCTGCCACATGCAAGTTTGCTTACCTAACCTGATAGAGTACATGAGTAGAAATTCTAGAATTAGAAAGGAAACCGCATGCCAACCCCAATGAGGGACCTGAGCTTACAGACACATGACCTAATCCATTCTGATAATTCAAGCCGTACGTATATCAAAACATGCTGAAACATTCATACCGGCATTTAAATTGATCTCTACCTGACATGAACTGAAAGATATCAGTCTGCTTGTTTCTTGGTAATATCATTATATGATCTTAGTTCTTACCAGGTGCATTGTAAAACTTGTACTGGTAAAATTACACGCTCAGTCTCTAAGTTCATCTGTCCATATCCTGCAAAGATAGAAAATTCTTAAATCTTTCCAGTTTTACAAACAGAGCTTTACAAATTGTCTACGTGCAAAACTAAAGTAACACCACCCAACAGTCAGGACCGCTCGTCTCCAATAATCTTCACAAGAACGATCGAATGATTTAACGTTTATCTGTAGATGACAACAAACGTGTCCTAACTTACAATGTCGCGCCATAAGCTGGGGCAACCGCAAGAAGTTCTCAGCAGAAAGTTCGAGTTCACCATGCGATCGCCTCTCCTCGCTTCCTCCAAGGGAAGCTACTCCATAGGACACAGAGAAAATGGCGTCCTAGTGCTGTTCGAGAGTCGATTTCGCCCGACACGCTACTGAGAGCAGAGATGGCAGAGGGTACAAACCTGGCGACCAGCGAAGTCACAGTTACTGAAACTATCACAGTTGAGGAAGAAGCCCCAGTAAGTCGTCAGTAATACTGTTTCCATTTTATGATTCGTTCCAGTAGAAACCATAAAACTCTGATAGTGATGTTCCTCCCTCCCCCCCCCCCCCCAACTCACTGAAAGTCAACATGAAGACTCCTGTAAATACATAGAAACCAGTGTACCTCATCAGCAATTTTAATTCCACTCTAAGTGTGAAAATACTGCAGTGCACAATGCTGCCCCTACATGGTCCAACCCTTGTCGTGGGGTAGTGGCTTGTGTACCTCAATGACCCAGAGAGCTACGCCAGCGGGAGCACGTGCTCCTGGCAGGGTCACCCAAGCTGGACAGGTCGAAGGGTAGAGGTCAGACGAATGTGGACCACCTCTCCAAGAGGCTAAACGGGTTTGCGTAGGGTTAACAGCCCTACCTGTAAAAAACATAACGTTACAGAAGCATCGACAGCAACAAACCAAAACATTCACCTGGGCAAGGAAGGGTCTCCATCCCGGAGACCTATGACGCATTGCAGTGAAAGCCGAAAGGAAGCTGCAAGGCCGACCCCCCTTCTAACACCCAGGACAATGACGAGAGTAGCCACATGGAACATCAGGACAATGTATGAAGTAGGAAGGACCATACAAGTAGCAAGAGAGATGAAGAACTACAAGATAGGAGTACTGGGACTGAGTGAGACAAGGTGGCTACAGACAGGACAGCTGAGATTTTCATCGGGAGAGCAATTGCTGTACTCGGGACACACAGAGGATGGAGCCCCCCACACTGAGGGCGTGGCCCTGATGCTGGCACCGGAGGCACAGCGGGCACTCATCGGCTGGGAACCTGTCAACTCCCGCATCATCACAGCCAAATTCATCACCAAGAAGAAAGACATCAAGCTAAACATCATCCAGTGCTACGCTCCCACCAATGATGCGGAAGAGGAGAAAAAAGACGACTTCTACCAACAACTACAGACAGTGATAGATAGAGGAGGAGCCAAGGACATGACCATACTGATGGGAGACTTCAACGCCAAGATTGGATCAGACAACACAGGCTATGAGAACACCATGGGAACACACGGACTGGGACAGATGAACGAAAATGGCGAGCGCTTTGCAGACTTCTGTGCCCTGAACCAGCTAGTGATAGGAGGCAGCATCTTCCCACACAAGCGCATCCACAAGGCCACATGGAGATCGCCGGACCATGTCACGGAGAACCAGATTGATCACATCTGCATCAGCCGGAAGTTCAGGAGATCGTGGCGAGATGTGCGCGTGATGAGGGGTGCCGATGTATCATCAGACCACCACCTTCTTGCTACAACACTGAGACTTCGGCTTAAGAGACACACCAACGCCAACAACACACGGACCAGGTACAACGTTGGCCTACTCAGGAACACAGAGACACAAGCAGCATTCCGGATCAGCCTTTCCAACAGGTTCCAGCCACTGCAAGACCTGATAGAAGACAGTGGAATGGATATCGAGACACAATGGGAACACAGCAAGAAACTCTGGCACGACACATGCGAAGAGGTCCTTGGCAAGAGAAAGACCCAACACAAGGAATGGATCTCTGCTGATACCATCCAGAAGCTGGAAGTTCGGAAAAAGAAGAAAACTGCACTGAACACGAGCCGAACAAGAAGAGCTAAGGCAAAGGCACAGGAAGAATACACAGCAGCTGACAGAGAAGTGAAGAGGAGCACCAGAAAGGACAAGAGGGACTACATCGACAACCTGGCCAATCAAGCAGAGGAAGCAGCCGGACAAGGGAACCTAAAAGACCTGTACCAGGTGACCAAGAAGCTCGCGGGCAAGTTTCAGCAGACAGACAAACCAGTGAAGGACAAGAACGGGCACCCACTGACAACAACTGAGGAACAGCTGAAGCGATGGGCAGAACACTTCAGGGAGCTGTTAAATCGCCCCATCCCTGAAACACCACCAGACATCCCGCCAGCTGAGACAGAACTACCCATCAACTGCGACAAGCCCTCTAAGGCGGAGATCAGGAAAGCCATCATGACACTGAGAAATGGGAAAGCTGCAGGGCCAGACGAGATACCAGCAGAAGCCATCAAAGCAGACACAGAGACAGCCGTCAACATGCTGCACAGCCTATTCAGCAAGATCTGGGAGAAGGAAGAGGTGCCAGCCCAGTGGAAAGAAGGGATCGTCATCAAGCTGCCAAAGAAAGGGGACCTCAGGGACTGCAGCAACTACCGAGGGATCATGCTCCTGTCAGTGCCAGGCAAGGTTCTCAACAGAATTCTACTGGAGAGGATGAGGGAGGCAGTCGACCCTATGCTCCGAGACCAGCAGGCGGGCTTTCGCAGGAACAGGTCCTGCGCTGACCAGATCGCCAGCCTACGCATCATTGTTGAGCAGTCACTGGAGTGGAACTCCCCCCTCTACATCAACTTCATAGACTATGAGAAGGCCTTCGACAGTGTAGACAGAGAGGCGCTGTGGAAGCTGCTAAGGCACTATGGAGTTCCCGGGAAGATCATCTCCCTGATCCAGTGCACCTACAAAGACATGAGCTGCAGGATTGCCCATGCTGGCCAGTTGTCAGAAAGCTTCGAGGTGAAGACCGGAGTCCGCCAGGGATGCCTGTTGTCCCCGTTCCTCTTCCTCCTGGTCATCGACTGGATCATGAAGACCACCACAACAGGCAGGAAAAACGGGATACAGTGGACACTCTGGGCGCAGCTGGATGACCTCGACTTTGCGGACGACCTGGCGCTCCTGTCTCACAGCCACAGCCAGATGCAGGACAAGACTATATGCCTGGAAGCCACATCAGCCGGAACAGGGCTCAAGATCAACAGGAGGAAAACCGAGCTGATGAAGATCAACACCACTGCCAGCACACCAGTCACAGTCGGTGGAGAGCCCATCAGGGAGGTAGAGTCCTTTGTCTACCTGGGGAGTGTGGTTGATGGACAGGGAGGCACAGACCGAGACGTCACAGCCAGAATCGGCAAGGCAAGAGCAGCAATGGTCATGCTGAAGAACATCTGGGCATCCAAAGTTGTCAGCATAAGAACCAAACTTCGCATCTATAACTCCAACGTGAAGTCAGTTCTGCTTTACGGATGCGAAACATGGAGGACAACGAAGACGATGCAGCAGAAGATCCAGACATTTCTCAACACCTGTCTGAGGCGCATCTTCAACATCCGATGGCCAGAGAAGATCCGGAACGAAGAGCTGTGGGAGCGAGCAGGGCAGGAACCAGCGGCCAAGCAGATCCTGCGGAGGAAGTGGGGCTGGATTGGACACACCCTCAGGAAGCCAGCATCCAGCACCACACGCCAAGCCCTGACATGGAACCCGCAGGGGAAAAGGAAGAGAGGCCGGCCTCGCAACAGCTGGAGGCGGGACACTGAGGCAGAGTTATATAAGCAGGGGACCAACTGGACTGGAGTGGCAAGAATAGCCCAGAACAGAGTGCGATGGCGAAGGGTTGTCGATGGCCTATGCTCCACGTGGAGCCAGGGGCCTAAGTAAGTAAGTAAGTCGTATAGTCAGAGTGGCAGGAAAGATAGTTGGCCTGGGTCAGTACTCTCTAGATGATCTTTATATAAAGGCTGTCAGGAGGAAGGCCACTACAATTGTCAACGACCCCACCCACCCCCTCCATGATCAGTTCCAAGAACTACCGTCTGGGCGCCGCTACAGAGTACCGAGAGCGAGGAAAAATTTGTTTAAGAAATCTTTCATTCCCTCAGCAGTATCTATTTTAAACTCATGACTGTGTTTACTGCCCGTCCCCAGTATGTATAGATTTTATTTGTTGAGATTTTCATAACTGTGCTTACTCCTCAGCTGTGTCATGTCCGCTATGCCCTTGCCATCTTTTAGTTTAGATTTCTTAGTTTAGTAGCATAGTATTAGACTTGGACATCACACATTACTTTAGGATCTGTGTTTAATATATATATATGGATTTATATGTCTAGATAAATTAATGTAGGGGTGTGTGTGTGTGTCTGTGTGTGTGTGTGTGTCTGTGTGTGTGTGTGTGTGTGTGTGTGAGCCAGAAGAAAATTTTCTGCCATCGACAGACAAGAAAGTTATATTGAATTGAATTGAATTGAAAGTGATGCTAGATGGTTTGATAGCGAACACTAGTCTCTAGAGGTGTGTGTTCTGATAGCACTAGACCATACTGCATCAATTCTTTCTGGTTTGTTTTGTTGTTGTTTTTTTCAGCAAAGCCCTACCCTGCGTCTGAAGCTGAAAAAACCCAAGTCTGACAAGAAGGTCGTGTGGTCTACCGAGACGGTGGACAATGAAAACATGGGCAAGAAAAAATCAAAATGTGTGTTTGTCATGTTATTTTGTGGTTTCATTTGGAAATTACTAGAACAGGAAAGAAAGTGCTTAACCATTCATGTATATATATGATAATTGATAAAACTGGATTACTTGCATGCATGCATGGACTACGGCTGGCTGACCCCGTTTGTTTGCGTTGGGTATATCATAAGCGCAACACTTGGATTTAAAGCGTTGAAGTGGGATATAAGTACTGAATTTATAGTCTTACGAAAACACTGCAGGGAGGAGAGAAACAGCCACAGGCTGTGCAGATGAGTCTTTATGAGCTGTGCGAATAAAATGATAAAAGTACTTTGCAGGTCCACTAACTCTTTTTATGCCTGGCTTGTCAGTAATTAAAACTTCAGATCTGAGCAACAAGAAATCATTCAATCATAGTGCGCCAGGTTAAAATTTTACCTTTTTGTTTCCCAAGGTTGTTGTATTTACGAGAAACCAAAGGTGTTTGGAGAGTCGTCATCTTCAGAGGATGATGACGAGACAGACAGTTGTCACGGCCACAAGAAGAAATGTTATCGCCATGGCGGAGGCCACCAACACAATCATGATCATAACCACGACCATGGTGGTGCAGGTTTGTGTTGTGCTCATTCTGAATTCCATAGGTGCTGTGTGTTTAGTTTGGTCTGCAAACCCTCAAGCAACCACACACAGTGACACACACACACACACACACAGACTTACACTTACAGAGGGTGAGTCAGGTGGCTAAATTGCTTGATCGTCAGACTCTAAGTTCAGTAGGTCCACAGGGTTCATTCAGTCCAAACATGCCAATGGGCCAATTGGCCCCTCATGCAGAAAAACAATGGGCCAATTTTTAAACTTATGGGCCAAAGAAAATAAGCAGCTGGCAAAATTTAAGCCTTTTTTTGGCTCCCTTGTGTAACAGTGGGAGTCTATGTTTTAACCCTCCGTCGTCTGTCTGTCTGTCTGTCTGTCTGTGTGTGTGTGTGTGTGTGTGTCCAGAAAACTTTAACGTGGTCATTTTCTCAGAATCTACAAACAGCAGGGACACCAAACTTGGCATGCTGATAGACAACCGCAAGACCTTTCAAAACATATCATTTTGAATGACCTTGACTCAAGGTCAAGGTCACTAAAGCTCTCTGTTTGAAAATTTTACATTGGCATTTTCTCGTAATCTACAAACACCAGAGGTTTTAGACTTTGTATGATGATAGACATCCATAAGAACTTTACAGATATACATGTGTTCAGTGGCCTTGTGTCAAGGTCAAGGCCGTACAAGCTATTTTTGTGAAACCTTAACATTGGCATTTTCTCAGAAACAACAAACAGCAGAGGTGCCAAACCTGGCGTGCTGATAGACAGTGATAAGACCTATGCACACATACCGTCTTAAATGACCTTGACTCAAGGTCAAGGTCATTAAAACAGTCTGTTGGGAAATTTTACGTTTGCATTTTCTCAGAATCTAGAAGGATCAGAAGCCTCAAACTGTGTGATGATTGTCATTGGCAGCACCTTTACAGACATACCTGTGTTCAGTGACTTTTAGTCAAGGTCAAGGCCATGCAAGCCTTTTTTTTGGAAACTTTAACCTTGGCATTTTGTCCATAACAACTAACAGTAGTGGCACCAAAAGAGGCATGATGATAGACAGCAATGAGACCTACCTTTCTGAATGACCTTGACTGAAGGTCAAGGTCATTAAAGCTGTCTGTTATGAATTTTAACATAACTGTTTTCGGGGGAACTACAAATACTAGAGGCATCGAACTTGGCATGATAATAGACATTGATGAGATCTCATTTGAATGACCTTGACCAAAGGTCAAGGCCATACAAACTGTTTCGGGGAAAATTGTAATATTGCCAAGGACTCAGAGCGCCAGAGACACTTTACTTGGCATGATAATGGATAGTGATAAGAGCGTTACATACATACTCTTGTGAATGACCTTGACCTGTGTCACAAGGGAGCCGTGGAGGCTTCTGCCTTTCTAGTTATTTTATCATGTGATCTTCTTATACAGTTTTGGCGATCAGTTGTAAAACAGATTATTTCCGACTGGTTAAAGCGACTTTTGGTAAGCTGATGCAAGGAAAAGAGAGTACTCTCCCTTTGCGCGCAGGTTCACGAAACACTGCCGTGGCTATCGTGACTTTCAGTTTAGATTTAATATTCGACTCTAGGCCTATTTTTATCAAATGTAAAGCTGGAACGGTCGAAAAATGTTTCTTTTTAATTGAGAGATGAAAAAGCATCGGCCGCCGTGATTTCTATGCGCCCACCGACGCACGTAGCCGCGAATCAATGCGTCATCATCGCCCATTTTGCGGCAATTAGCACAAGGCGCGTCGAAAAAATAAACCCTGGGTCCATATTACAAAATCCAACAAGAACAGACAATGAGGATACTCTACTCACTTTCTTGAAGGTAAAGGTAGGTAAGTAACTGTGAATGTGACTGGTTTCATTTTGCAGAATTATTAGTACAGGTGTATACACATGTATGCAGAAGAAGGTTACTTACTTTTTTTTCTTGCCGTTTCAGGTCCCAGTGGAGGTCCGTCAGGCAGTGAATCAGGACCAGGTCCATCGGGAAGTGTACCCAGCTAAATCACTGGTGTTTCCGACTTTATCATCAGCGTATCATGTAACCAGCTGAGTCACCGGTGTGGTCAACTTGATCGTCGCGTCCCTCTAAATCACTGGTGTAGTCAAATAGTTCACCAGTGTATAGCCAGACAGATCACCTGCATAACCAGCAGTATCGCCACTATAGCCTGCTAAATCACCAGTCACAGACGCACTTGGTACTAGGAAGCTACACATTGTGTGCTAGGAATTTTAGTGTAACTGTAACTTCATTTGACCACTTTTTGGGAAGAAACAGTCGTCTTGTCCGTAGAAAGTAAACTTTGTTCTAATTTTGTTTTTTTAATTTGACTGACAGTATCTCTCAGGAAAAATATTCTGTAGAGTCAGTACGTCAGTAAAGTAAGTTAGGAAATATTTAATAGTCAGATGAATTGTATAAAAATAGACTTAGAACTTTTCCTGAAGCGTGCTGGTGATTGCCTCACGGATATGTTAGCAGAACGGAGCAATGCTAGCTAATCCACTCTAGAAAAGATGTAAGATTTTCCTCTGTGAGGACTGTAGTGACATGTACATTGCAAAAAGACTTCCAGACAGCTGGAATAAGGTAGTGTATAAATCACCTTTAAGAAAACAAACAAACAAACAAACATGCAAGGTGTACATATAAGAGTGTTGTTAATTTTCTGTATATAGTTACTTGAGTGCTTTCTGTCCGAGCAGAAACAATTTACCTCTTATGTGTATAATTTTGGGGAAAACGTTTACTTTTTATTTTGTTTGAGACAGTGCAGTGACATGAGTGAGTTCGACATCAATGTTATGTATAGCCTTTATTGTATTGGTGTCATATGACTGATATGTAAATATGTACAGCTGCATATACATAATTATGCTTAAGTATTTGTAGATGCCGAAGCTATACGTTTGATTTGAACATTGTGTCTTGGATTCCAAGATTAAAATGTAAAGGAATAACAGTGCAGTGCGCATGGCTTCCATTTTTATACTCCTGTAAGGCTGGTGGTAGTAGTAGTAGCAGTAGTCCAGTCCACCATTATGAATATAAGCACTGATTGCATATACAGTGTATGTGTGTGTGTGTGTTTGCCTTGTGGAGATTTCCATATAATACCAGTTGTTTCATCTCATCCATTCTCTTGCTTCAGCTTTCCTTTTGAAGCGGGATTTGTGTACATTGGGAAATGCTTTGTCCAGTGTGACTAATTCAAAGATGGTGGCGTTAGACACTATTTACATACTTATTGGAGATCAAGAGGCATTAGGCTCCCGTCACAGTATCTTGGGCCGGTAATTGCCAGAGCTGTATGTTACGCGAGTCAGTAACTGATCTCTGTGCGTGTGTATGAATGATGCTTGTTCCTTATGCCAAGCAGTCGGTAGGATTACACGTGTGAACCTGGCATGGCACAAAGGTCAGTATTTACTGAGCAAAAGGAAGAAAATATTTTGTTGGGACAAGAGAGGTGATGTGCCTGTCTGCGAAGCAGGGGTGCAGTCTGACAAGTCCCCCCACCCCACCTGAAAATTCTGAATACTAGTCTGATCCTTTTTCGTATTTAATTTTAAAGATTTACAGGGGATTTTTCTCATGCCAATTTTTGGTCCCCCCCCCCCCCCCCACACACACACACACACACGCAGGGAGCCAGGGTGGACAAATGGTAGAGCATTGGACTTCCAATGCTCAGGTCGTGAATTCGTATCCCGGCTGGAGCCAAATATTTGTGCTGGCTTTTTCATCGTTGCCCCGTCTTTGATATCACCCATATGCGGTGGAAAAGGACATTAAACCCCCAAACACCACACACACACACAAAACCCTTCGGTAGAAAATCAACGAGACAAACTCAGACATCTGTTGAACAGCAGAACAGTTCTGACCTTTGATGCCATGCAAATCGGTTCAGATTTTCTCAGCTAACCTACCTCAGTTAAAATATTTGACCATGATGATGGTAATAAGTGAGAAGGGTGTAAAGCCATTGGTAACATTATTGGTAACTACAGCCATTGACTTGGTGATCGTGAACATTCTGTATAGTTTCATGTAGTTGACCCCCTCTCCCTTCCATGTGGTGTCTTGCATTCCGCAAAGACGTGCGCATGTTACGTTTTAGTTGAAATCTCACGGATCATGTCCATGTGCATTTTGTGTTATACCATTTATTTTGTACTGTAACTTTTTTTCTTTTTTTATTGTAAAATATTGCTTCGTACCACGAATATCCGGTACCCCTAAACCATAGATTTGTGATACATATATGGTCCGTTTTCTTCCCAGCATATCAGGTTTTAATGTATTCATCATGTGCATGTGCTGATGTTTAACACTTTCGTCTGCTGTGCCAGTCTGTATGTGTGTCACTAGTATTGTTACTGGTTGTCTGTTTAATGAAAGTCAAGAAAACTTATGGAATTGCACGCCGTCTACTAGTGTCTGGATTTGTGTGTGTGTGTGTGTGTGTGTGTGTGTGTGTTTGTGTGTGTGGTAGTAGACGACGACCATGTCTTGTCCATGCAGAGAAACAACAGACAGAAACATCAAAACTTAGAAAGGTACACAATTAACACAGACATATAACATACGAACACAAAGAGACATAGAAACAATATAATTTACTGCAGTGTGTGCCAGTGCCAACAAACATCAACAAACATGCATATAATACAATTTATCGAACTGCGATCTTACTCATTTCCAGGACATTTTTATTTCAATATCTTGCGTATAGCATCAAGCAAAACGAAACCAAAAAAAACAAAAAACACATACATTAGAGTGCATTATACAAGCTTTGTTTCATAGTATGAATCACACTTGAGTAAGCAGAATAAGTTAGTAATAATATATATATACACTGGCAAAAATAATACTTATTAGAAATAGAAGCATTTAGTGCACAATAACATAGTAGGAGATGGCATTCTGGTAATGAATACTTCGATATATATAACGATATTACACATATCACATCAGGTAAACCTAAATACCTTTATCAAACACTTATCCATCCACCCTGGATTTTGAACAGTTGTTTACACATGCTGGACAAAATTTCAAAAAGTTCAACAAACCAGGGCTGCATGAGCAAAAGGCCAGCTCAGCATCGAACATTGTTAGAGGAATTTTGGTGCAAGTTGATATTGAGAAAATGCAGGAGGAAAGTGTACCATACAATACAGGACATCCTGCACTATTCTAAAAATTCAGTTTCACCAAAATTCCATGATGTAGATATTCAGTGGCAATATACAACAGGTACATTTGTTCAAAAAAAAAAAAACACACACACACACACACACAAACAACAACAGACAGACAGAAAACAGACAGAAAGGAAATTCACAGTACTTAGACGCAAAATATACGAGCAGCAGACAAAATGTGTTGAAAGATTCACGAGCAACGGGCTTTGTGTGCTTTTCACATTGTGGGGATCTCACTGAGAACACTCATACACAAATATGTAACTATATATAAACTGACGGCTATATTGTATAAACAGGGCAGGACAACCCCCTCCCTCCCTTCCAAAAAAAACCGAAAAATCCAAAAACAAGAAAGAAAGAAAAAAAAAAACGACCAACCAAACAAAAAAAAAAACATCGACAACACCACCATTAACTTTTAGCTCTGAGTGTGCATGTATTGGGAAGCTGTGTATGTGTAGTTTTCATTGTGGAAATTGAGATGCCAAAAATCTTTTTCGTCAACTGCCATGAAGCCAGACATGCAGAAACTTGCCTTTCTACCAAGCTGGAGTACGGCTGTTCCAATTAACTTGCAGGCTGGAGTGTTTGAGTGTATGTTATGTATGCTTATTTATGTAACCGATTTATTATTCATCTATTATTCATGTAGGTATTTATTCCCCTCTTTATTTATCTACATGTACTTGGAAAGCCCCTACAGCTCTTGTAAGAATAAGATCATTCTTCATTACCATCACATGTATCTGTACATGGCTACATAGCTGAATACTCGTTAAAAGGACAAGGTCTGGTAGTGTGTGAGAGTTGTTGAATGCAAGGGTGTGTCAGTTTGAGGAAGTGCCTGATCTGAAGTGTGTTGACAGACAGTTATGATTAGCGATTCCAGACAAAATTCCATCTTTTCGCAAAAAATCCATTTTTTAGCGACAAAAACTTTTCGCGAAAAAATCGTTTTTTGCAAAAAAAAATTAAAATAAAAAATAGCATACCATTTTCTGAAGAAAATTGATGGCCATTTTTTGGCGAAAAAAATTGCCTGTGCAGTCAATTTTTTAGTGACAAAAAAGGTGGCAGTTTTTTCGCGAAAACTTACAGGCCATTTTTTGTCGCGACAAAACTGAGCAGTTTTGCACACGTACCTATCTGACCACCGAAGAGACTATGTGTCCCGCGTTCTGATTGGACGTTCAAGGCAGATCACCCATCGGCTCACCGTTTGCGGCGCAAAACTTGACGCAGTACCAGACGACATTTGCAGTAGTGGCATGGCAGCTACACGATTCCGTGAAACCGTAGGCCACTTCCGTGGGGTGGAACTTGCTGAAGATGACGACGATCCTGAAGTTTCTTTCGTGCAGCAGTAAGTGTCTACTTCAGCTAACTCCTTTTCTTCCCCTGTAATTGGCTAGTCAACGTCTGTCTGGAATCGCCAATCACAGACAATGTGATAAATGTAGAGTGGATGTTGTGGAGAAAATGAAGAGAAAGATGCACCCAGATTACAAACAGCGTGCAAGTTTGATGACAACAGACTTAACTTTTGACAAGCAAACTTGATAAAAATGAAAATGACACAGAACATTATTCGGGAAGATGGAATCCCAGAGTTTCTCATCCAACAGAGGTTCATGGGCACTACAAAGTATAAGAAACCTTGACGTCTTCTAGGACATTTCAGGAGAAGTGGAGAAAGGATATTAGCGCAGTGACAAGATAAAAACAAGAAACTAAGCCATGAATTCAGGAACACCTTCAAATGGCAAAATGAGGTCAGGGATGCAATATACATGTACTTTTCCAACAGGGGCATAGCTGCAGATCTTCCCGGCATTTGTTATTACATAATCAAATACTGAACTACTGACAACTGTTTTACAGTTGAGAACTATCCTCCACTGTCTTTCTGTGTATGTGTGTTTATATCAGAGAAAGTCTACTCATAGGATATCAATGCCACGGATCATCGGGGTATGGATATGGTTTCATGTCTAAATCTACTATAATGGTTCTTTCAGCTACCAACCGTGTATCAGCTGCCCCAGTGTGAGGTGCTCTGAATCTACTGTTAAGGGTCTATGGCCTGAACAATAAAATGAGTGTCTCAGAGGCCTCCATGAGAACAAGATGGCAGTGTGCACTGAGAAGACACAAGTTATCTCCATCTCGGGGCTTGACAGAGCGGGCCTTATTCAGCGTCTGAAAGGCACGGAACCCAACACTCACGTCAAAACCGTGGTCGTTCACGTTGGCATAAACGACTGTAAGCGGGGTTGTGTGCTGGCCAAGACTGCATGGCGTGGAGTAATCGACTCCACCAAACGCTGCTTCCCTCAGGCCACCATTTTTTGTGTCGTCGGTTCTGCCCTACAACCACCACCACCACCATTACGCCATGTCCATCACCGACACAAATTCCTAAATTAAATCACCCAAGCACCAAAGACTAATTTGCGGCTGAGTGTGCCTGCACTACACGAAAAAACAAAACAAAAATGTAACAAAAATGCCACCCATCCAATGCTGGTTTGATGTGTGACTTGCCTTGACTCAGAAATGTACAGGGTGAGTGAGTGAGTTTTTGAGGCTTAACGCTGCGCAAGCCACAAAGACTAATTCGCCAGAAATGTACAGAATGCGTAATACATGTAATGTACTGTACATCACACAGCACCTGTGTACAAGTTGTGAGAAGAAAATGAAGAGCAGAGATGTGTGGGAAAAAATCTGTATTGGCGTTCAGCTTTAATCTTTGTGGTCTAGAGGAAGGAAAGAACACAGTTGATTGTGTTGCAGTTAGCAGTTTACTATTTTCATTTGTCAAACTCATTATATTTAATGGCACAGGCAGCTTGCTCCTTGCAGGGATAATTAGTATTACATGTATTATAATTATTATTATCATTTTTTTTGTCTTTTTTTTTTTTGTCATTCAATGGAGAAGTTCACACCTGTTGGCATGTATTCATGGACATGTCTGGGAGCAGTAGGAGGTGACCAATGTATCTCAGTGACCAATGCCAGATGTGTATTATAGGCAATGTCAAGACCATACGGAGCAGATCTGAGCTAGGCTACTGTTGGTATTTGCCGCCGCCTCTCCCAGGTTGGTGCTGCCCAGTTAGGAGGAGTAGGGTGGCTAAGGATGTTTCACGAATATTGTGGCCACTTTAGAGAGTCTAAGACCATTAAAGAACTGCAGGGAAACGAAGCATGTTCTAGAGTAACTGTCTGCAATGTGACAGTAGCATAACAAATACTTATCTATCAAGTCTTTAGTAGGGTAGGTCAACATTAAATGTGTTCAGTGACACACGACAAGCACACTAGGGATACAGAAAAATCAGATATCCAGAGACAAAATAAACAATATATAGGAGTTAACCGTCTAGGTTGTGTGGTAGTTTTTCCGGGACAAGTTACATCCATATTATCAAAGTGTTAAACATATTACTCTAGTTATTTAACTCCTGACTTCCCCTACCACGCCATATCGCTTGAGTCACGTAGTCCGGTACCGCTTCATACCGCTTGACTTCAGTACCAAAACAGACATTTCATACTGCTTGAAAAAAATAGAAGCTTACCTCAGAGAAAGACAGCTCTCTTGTACGAGAAGATGCGTATAGTTTACTTCCAGACATCATGACCCCAACCATGACAAACTTCACAAGGTGAGACCAATCCTTGACAATGCCGAAAGACAGTTCAAGAGGCACTATTTTCCTCACAAGTATATATGGCAGTAGACGAAGCCATGATAAAACTCAGGGGCAGGTGTTCTTTCTTGCCGTATGTTCCATCGAAGCCCATGAAGTGGGGGATAAAAGCTTGGGGGTTGGCTGACTCGGGGTCTTTACTACCTGGTGGATTTCACAATGTCAACACCTGCGATCATAATGTTTCAGCGATCATTGGCGCTTCACAAATTCCCTTACACAGAGATGCTGGGTGACGGAGATGAGAAGGCGTACGCCAAGCTCCTGAAGGACAACCAATACCCTGGCCATGAAACCAACAAAGTTGAATGTGTCAGCCGTGTCACGAAAATGATGGGGACAGCCTTGTGGAACCTTGTGGAGAAGAGGAAAGCCCAAAAACTTCCCAGTGGTGAGAGTGGCAAGCTCAAGGATGAGTACATTAAAAGTCTCACTAATTACCATGGCCGCGCAATAAAGGACAATGCTGGGGATCTGACCTCAATGGAAAATGCAGTGTGGGCTTTATTCTTTCACACCATCAGCAGTGATGTAGACCTACACCACAGTCGCTGCCCTCCAGGCGAGGTAATCTTGTAGTTTTTGGCAGCGAGCACAAACTCTACAAAGAAGCCGCAGCCAAACTCCAAGGCACTAGCCAAGGCCCTTATCCCAGTGTACAGGCGCCTTGGTGACCAGCTTCTTGCTTGCTGTCTCGCTGAGAAAACCCAAAATTCAAACGAATCATTCCACTCTCTCCTTTGGCCATCACACAGTGGACAGAGCAGTGGCGATTTGTGTGCAGCAGCACAACAAAGGGTCATCAGCGCTGTTGGATGTTATGCTGGCACTTGACCTAACAGCGGGCGGACTGGCAGAAAGGCATGTGAAGGAGGAGGAGGGTCTATAATATAAAGGTTGAAGACAGCCTCCAGGAGGTCCTCCAAAAATGAGAAACGATCACTGAAAAAAGATTGATGAAGTTCGTCATTGCGAACGCGAACAGCGTGAGGGTGCTGTGTATGGTGCCAGACAGTTGTAGAACTTTCACAGGTTGCCAACTTGTTTCCCCATGCTGTTGGAACCTGTGTGGGCGTATAGAACATCTATGGCTTCAGTTGTCGTGATGTGCGTCACTTTAGCTGCAGATACAGACTTGCCTCAACTTTCTCAGAATGTGTTTATTTTAGCTATTAATGAACTTGCCCCCGTCACAGTTTCTCTCACTACAAAGATATTGATATAAAACTGTGCATGCTAATGTCAAACTGGCTGGAGAGTGCAGTAAAAGTGTCAGACTCAGTGTATCTCTTACTGTTGTCATGCTATGTGTGCACGAGCTGTGGTGAATGTTTTCTCAGCCCTCACGTGCATGGTACTAAATGTCCCATGACAGGTTCATTGCAATCATCATGTTTCTTCATGTAGCCAACAACGCCCCATTTGTTCCGCGGGGCCAGCCAGGACACAACCTAATCCACAAAGTGCGACCCTTCCTTGAGCACCTTCATTAAAAAAGCTTAATCTTCTTAGCCTTGAACACCAGCTTACTTACAATAAGTGTGTATTCATACATAAAATCTTCAATGAGAAAATGCCACCATATCTGAAAACTCTTTTTAATTTAAATCAGCAGCATGAGAAGACCTCGAGGAATGGCATCCTGCGCTTACCATTACCCCGTATTGACTTATTCAAAACAAGCCTTTCCTTCGCTGGAACATCAATGGAATTCTCTCCCTTCACACCTGAAACTAAATATATCTACTTCTACGTTTAAGTGTGCACTCAAACAGTACCTGATGGATCGCACGTAACGTACGTTACGCGGCAACCTGTTATTTTGATTTTCTATTTTGCATCACTTCAGTATTGTATCAGTGATCTGTGTTTACGAAGGTCGCACGTGTGTGTGAATGCATTTTGACCTGATGGACATTTTTCTCGATGGTTTTTGTTTCTTGTAGCTTAGTGCATAATACCTTTTATATCTGCTCCCTTTTTTCCTTGATAGATAGTCTCTGTAGTATTAGCAACAGCAAGTTTGCAAACTGGCGAATTTCTGTCAAAACTTTTACCGTTGATAAATAAAGTTTCATCATCATCATCAGAACCGCTTCAAAGCAGTGTATATATATGTACTACCCAGGACGAAACATCTGTATTGATGAGGCCATGTGCCCTTTTAGTTTTAAGAGTCCCAGCAGGGTCAGCGTGTACATGAAAGATAAACCTACAAAGCGGGGCTTCAAATTCTATGAACTTTCTGAGAGTGAAACAGGCTACGTCTGCTGACTGGAATCATTTTTTGAATATCCTGAGCTCAGCATTAAGCCTTACAATGTGGTTCGTCAGCTGATGGAGCCATTTTTGCACCAAGGACATTGGCTGTTCATTGACAACTATTACTGCAAACAAAGGATGTGCCAGGATCTGGCTGAAATAGGAACAGTGGTTTGTGGCACTGTCTGCAAGAATCGCGTGCACGTGCCCAAGAACCTCGCTGAGAGCAGACTGCAACCAGGAACCACTGAATACTGTCGTCGTGGACATATCGTCAGCACCCAGTGGATAAACAAAAAAAGACGTTTAAAGTCTCGCCACCATGCACAAGCCATAGCAGCAGCTCACGCAAGCTTGATTCGAGTTGAAAAGGAAACCCGCAGCAGTCATTGATTACATCACCAACACGGCAGGTGTTGACCAGTCTAATCAGCTCATAGCATTCTTCCAGATGCATCAGCGGCAGTGCAAATGGTGGGTGGGGGGAGGGGGGGGGATTCTTCCATGTGCTGACGCTGGTGAAAATCAAGAGCATGATCATCCACAACATCCACAGGACTTCAAAGCATCGCAGGAAGAAGTGCCCGGACGATGTGGTGAAGGATGTGTGCAAATCCCTTTGCACGTCACCTGTTCCTGCAGCAGCCGCAGCAGCTGAAAAACCGGCTTGCACTCTTGGCCGCATCGTCAGCCATGAGGAACACTTCCCAGAATTATTGCCAGCAAGTTAGTTAGTTATTTAGGGCTTTACGCCGCGCAAGCTACAAAGACTATTTCGCGGCTAAGCGAGGTCCCTTTCTGCCAGGTCATTAAAAATAAAAGAGCATACAATAAAACAGGATGTAAATATATGTTAAAAATCTGCAGGGTTTAAATGAGTTTCTTCTGGGACTTAAACACTGAATACGGAGGTCAAAGAAAGACTATACAAATGGGACAGACTATATATTTCATAAAATAAGTTAACCTCTTTCCAAAAATTGAAGATGTCGTCCCTGAACAACACCTTCAATGAGTCAGTAGTGTAGTACTTACTTTTCGCGGATCTCCTATTGATGACAACGTAAGCAATACGAATGAAAAGAGGGAAAAGAAAATTCAGTCACCTCAGTCTGTCACTTCTCTCCCTTTTTTTAAATCTCCTCTCCCATGTACTCTCACAGTTGTAAAGAAATGTGCCTGATTCCTGCAACTAATGCTTTTCAGGATTCTGTTGGGCCAAACAACATACCCGGGTATGGCGCAGTTGTTGCGCTGGCCAACTACTTGGCTGATCTATTGGATGAGCGTCCACCCCTGAGCCCTGTCGAGTGTGGTCACATCATCAGGAAGTGGAACAGTCTCTCTGCTTCTGATCGCAGACCTTCTGTCCACACGCCTGTGGTGAAATGGACAACTGGCAGATTTATGGCTTCAAAGTCTCAAACTGATCCAGCAGCTGAGGCACCAAAGTAGTAAGTTTTACCAGTCTCTTGTCAACCATCCTATAACCTTAAAACGCACATCATGCATGTATGCACGCATGCATGCATGCAGTACGTCCTCATCTAGTCTAAAACATACATGATTTCTTGGGTGTCTGTCTCTTCTCCGATGTGCACACTAAATACATTCCCCGATGTACAACTTCTCAAAGTTTTTCTTTAAAATAATTTTGAAAAATGTGTTTCATGAAATAATCCTAATATCCTATTATTCTTTCCGACAAATTATATCATGTGAACGTTTCACAAGAGCATGACTGCCTACACCACGGCCCTGCGTCACATCCAGATGCCAACAGGATCATGGAAGCCCTCATCGAGTGCCTGCTGGAAGTCTTCCCATCACAGTGGTTGGAGGAGTGAAGATACCAAGGCTTACCCATGTTTTTTGTGCATATCAGCATATCCGTACGGGGACTTATCCTCTAAAGTCCATCTGTGATGGAAGGAATACAGCTCCAGCTCCACAAGCTCCACAGCCGCGAACGATACAGTCAGAGGGGTTACCGGAGGTGGGGGAAAAGACACGAGACTCCCCTGGTCTGGCGGCACAACCGTCTCGCTCCAGCTAGCGGTCCCTCACACTGTGGGAGCTCTTTGACGAAGACGCAGAGTCAGACTCGGAACCGGACCCTGAGCTACAGGAAGGAGACAGTGATGCTGAGCCACAGTCTGAACCCGATGTCAGATTCCATCAGGCTGGTGAGATGGTTGCTGTGTATTATCTGGAGGACGTCTTCATTGGTGCTGCTGACACAGCTCTATATGGAGTTGGTCGACAGAACCAACAGCGACGAGGTAAGCCCACGTTGAAGAGGCTAACCCTTGCAGAGTGTGGCGGCAAATGCCTTGTTGCCAGCAACAAATGGGAAACTTTGACCATACTGAAACTGTGAGATATGTTTTGAGAAAGCATGTGCTGCTGGTCAGGGCGCTGAGGATGCCACATCCAATAGAAAGCAGACCTGAATGCCTAGATTATGCAGAGGCACTGTGCATCACGCCATGCTTCAAACTCTACCACACCCAGGAGGACTACACCAAAAAGAAAAAATACCACACCTGATGCAAGCTGTTGTAGTGTGTGTTGCTGATCGATCAGACCCGAATGTCAGAAGAGGGGGTGGGACTGGAAGAGGGGTTGCAAGAGGTGTGACTCGGAGAGCAAGACGACGTACACGGCTTGCTGCAGGTAGCAGGGCAGTGACAGTGACACCAGCAACACCAACAGCAGGTGAAAGTATCAACAACCAACCCTCATACGTGAAGGAGTGTGTGGTCAGCCTCCTTTGCTTGCGAAGTATCTTCCGAACAGACTGCGCTTGTCATCAGGAATGTCATCAAGCATTTCTGGATCAGGGTAAGCAGCCCCTTTTCCCACGCTTTCCCCCGGACCAGAGGAGCCCCCTTTGGAAAGAGCTGCGTTGTGCTGTCCCCCTGCTGGTAGGGAATACTTCAACCTCACTGCAACCAGCTTTCTATCTGGAATACAGAAATGTGTGAACTTGCAGCTCAAGGCCTTCCGTCCTAGTGGGGAGTATGGCACACCAGCAAGTGAGGAGATTGCCAGGGAGTCAATAACCTGGGCTGTGAAAGGCTCTTCGCCAGACTTGACTCCAGCATCAACCGCAGACGGCATGGCACCTTGCACTTCCACAGTTAAATCATCATGCTTAAGGCTGCAAAGGATGACTTTGAAAATTGGATGCCAGAGAAGACACCACTTGAGAGACGAGAGCTAGGGAAGGAAGCTGGAGTTGGAGGGCGACAGTTGCGAGAAACCCATCGAGTGGAAGAGCAAGAACAGTTGAAATTAATCAAGAAGGACCTTGAGCCGGCTGCACCTAAAAGGGCTGTCAAAGAAGAGGACGAAGGCCAGCACTGTGACCAGGAAAGTGTTGCTTTCGGTGCTTAGCAAGTACGACCAATCAAGCCGGGTCACCAGCAGAGTCCTTGGACTTCATCGGAACACTGTTGCAAAGATGGTGGAGGAAGGCCTTGTGACCTCAAAGGCCGAGGTGAAGAAGTTAGTTAGTTATTTAGGGCTTAACGCCGCGCAAGCAACAAAGACTATTTCGCGGCTACCACAGTCCCATCCTGCCAGGTCCTTTAAAACATAAAAGGGCTAGCTTAAAACATGATGTAAATATATATCAAAAATTTGTGAGACTTAAATGAGATCCTGTACAAGATTAATTTCTTCAGGCCTAAAAACAGTACATGTATCACAGATTGCATTATATAAAAGACTATATTTTATGAAAGAGATTACATTCTTTCAAGAAATTGAAAATGTTGTCAGGGGGGACATCCCTGAACAACACCTTCAATGAATCGGCGGTGTAATACTTGTCTCGAATCTGGCCGAGGTGAAGAAAGTACAGAAAAATGAAGAGCAGGCAGTTGACTTTTACAATGAAAATTCTAAGATTCTGCCAGAAAGCAAAATGGTATCAAAGAAGACAGGCAAAGCTGCTGCAATCCTCACGAGAACTCTTGGTGACCTCTACCAAGAGTTCTGCGACACCAGAGGAGAATCTGAGAAAATAAGTTTCTCGCACTTTGCCAGCTGTAGACCACGCCACATCCGCCTCATGTCACAGGCAAAGCTGCGGCAGTGCCTGTGCGAATACTGCACTAATGTAGATTTGAAACTGCGTGTGGTCAATGGTGTAGCCGCTCGCCTGAACAATGGTTGCCGAGTCCGCCACGTGTACCATGCAGTGGACATAATAACGTGTGGTCGTCAGGGTGGATCCTGGCAGACGCAGAGTGTGCCTACAGGTGCTGCAACGACTGCACCACCGACTCGCTCGACCAGCATGTCCGTCCGTTACGACAGCATCAGGGACCAGTATCCTGGCTGAAGTGGGAGTCCCAGGCTGCTCTGGTGAATGGGAAGCGGGTGAGTGTTCAGAGGAAAGGTTTTTTTTTTTTTCCACCATGTAAAGCAATAAGGCAGAAGAATAGGATTATTTCAGTAAGTTCATTTCAGTGGGTTTTTTTCTGATGAATGGTGTTCAAAATGGTGATCTTCCTAATCCTTTTTCTTCTTTTTCACACCACAGGTTAGCAGAAAGATGCTGGTGAGAAAGCACGGGACCTTCGCAGATTTGATCGCTGAGCTCAGAACTGAGTTGGACTTCCCGGCTGGGCACCTTTTCAGGGCAGACTGGCAGCACCAACAGTTTGAAGCCACGAGAAAGTCCACCCCTTTCCCTCCCTCATGGCATGGCACCTTGCACTTCCACAGTTAAATCATCATGCTTAAGGCTGCAAAGGATAACTTTGAAAATTGGATGCCAGAGAAGACACCATTTGAGAGACGAGAGCTATGGAAGGAAGCTGGAGTTGGAGGGCGACAGTTGCGAGAAACCAATCGAGTGGAAGAGCAAGGACAGTTGAAATTAATCGAGGACCTTGAGCCGGCTGCCAAAAAGCCTGCTAAAAAGAAAGCGGGACGAAAGAGAAAGACGACCACCAAGGGTGCTGCGCAGAAACGGCCAGCGGCAGAGGCAAATCAGTCGGCAGATGAAGATGTTGCAGCCGGCGAGGACTCAGTGAATGGCAGAGAGAGTGAGACAGAAAATGAGACTCCACCAATCCCACCTCCCCTTCCCCCACAAACGAACGACTGGGTGGCAGTTGGCTATGAAAACGGCTGGTATCCTGGCATCGTGGTCAACCAAGAAAATGAAGACGAGAGCAAGATCCAGTTTCTCCACCCCACCTCCATCCACAGACCTAAAGAAGATAGACCCCCTGCGGTGCTGGCAGTGTGACACCGCCGCACGCCATGTTGCGAGTACCTGGAAGTACCAGACTCTATCAGCTGTTTACACAGCGCGCATAGCATTGGTCAGACACTGTCAGCTGTTTACATAGCGCGCATAGCATTGGTCCGCTTTATCTTACGTCACATTTCTGATGACGTCTTTCTAAAGAACTTTGTATTTCGAACGAGGCGTCCTGTACACAGAGCATCTGAGTTCTGGTATTCACAAGATGGCCACGATAGCGACACTCGCAAGCAGCGGTGGCAGCGTGTGGCGGTGGGTCTATCTTTTTTTAGGTCTGTGCCTCCATCACGGGACAGTTCAAAACACCACATACACCTGACATCACCGGTTCCCAGCACAGGTTCATCTTTGCCTGCCCCATCGATCCACCTATCCCAACATCTGGAGGTCGTTCCTTCTTCCCCCCCCCCAGCACAAGGCCCTGGAAGAGTCCTACTATGTCGAATTCAGGCACAGGCAATACAGTTTACTAGTCATTAGTACAAATGATTAATTATAGTAATTAATGTAGACAGATGTCTGTGATTTCAGACAGTTTAATTTAATTGTCATGTTTGTTATTATTATATTATGAAGTTTTGCATTTGCCACTTTATTTGTAATTAAAATTTGTATGTTTTCTGTTACAGAATGTGGAACACTTGACTGTGGTGGCTGTTCCCTGAGGGCCTGTCAGTGTCACAGCAAACACTGATGCAGGTACGTTATCGGTCGAAACCGTTAGGAAAAAAATATGCACGGACTAGGTAAAATGTCCTTGAATAAACTACTGATCAAACCTGTGGTTGTAGATGGGTGTGGTGGAGGTAGGATTTTTTCTATTGATATGCATTATAATTGTAGTAATTGTATTGTCATATTCATAATATGTATTTGGACTGGCTTATTTATATTGTAACAATCTGTTCTATAACTTCAATGTTCCAGCATGGCCCATGGAGTGATTGACGTGTGTTGCAAAGTCTCCAACTCTACGCGACCGCAGACAACTGAACATGCGAAGAACTTCAAGAACCGAACGACTATTCTGCACTGCACCTGTGCCTTCAGAAAAACAACTGTTTTTATTCAGACACAAACTGAATTTAATTTGTTTAAATGATGCACAGTGGAAAGTGCCAGCTCTTCTGTTGTGGAATTGATGGGTGTAAATATGTTCCCATCGCTACCGGTGCCGATCCCCTCACCCCAACCCCATCATGAAGTTAACTCTTTGACGACGGAGCACAATTTCTGACACACGATTTCTATAGGTGTCAGAAATTGTGCTCCGTCGTCAAAGAGTTAAACATGGGTTGAAGTTGCTGGACATTTGTCTTTGTCTTATGTTTATCTGGTTCTTCATGCTGAAAAGAATACAAAACACTTTGGGTTTGTTTGTTTTTTAAATCGGCCCATTAGTTAAGGAGATATATATACCCTCTTTCAGTTTCAGCCAATCAAAATTAATTATGAAAATTTATGCATGATAGTGACAGTACTAGTGCACCATTTTATCAGTTAATTTGCATAAATTATGCAAAATAGCTCTCTTCGCGCACGTCGCATGTCCATTTTGACGTCGGCAATGAATTTCTCGGTTCAAAATCAAAAGGAGTACCAAATTTCATTATTTTTTTTGTCAATTATGTCAGTTTTTATTGCAGAAAATTTACCAAATTCACTAGAACAAGCCTGCCATTGTCTTAGACATGTTTTAGTGACAGGTCTGTTCCCAACAATGGTCATGTTTTCACACCTTTAGAGGGCCATATGTTTTGGTCTACTTGGCCGATTTAAAAAAAATAAATTGTTCTGTGTTCAGGGTGATGAGATCCACCACATTCAAGTAATTTTAACTTTGTGATTTTTAATATAATTTTTTTCCTAAAATCCTCTGGCATTGCTAAATGCTTTTGTTTAGAACAGCAAAAGCACAAATAATCCCAAAATAATATGGCTAACACAACTCTGTTTGGCACTGGGTGCAAGTAGTTAAACCCTCAAGGTTAATGAAAAAGAAATCAGGATAGCAAAGTAGTGCGCAACTTTACAGCGGAGATATCCACAGATTTGAAAAATACATTAAGAATCAAGCATTTCTGTGTTATTTACAACACAGGCCACGGAACCAAAAAAGGAGAGCCCATAAAGCAGTCTGTCCTTCCGCCTAAAGTTTGGTCTCGTTACATCAAACCACCTGGGAGATACTTAGTGTCAAGTCACATGACCCGTCCTCTCAGCTGCGATCACTGAAAACAGCCTCCCCTTGATTCCAGCTAGCTGAAAGTGTTAAAAGTGACTTTCTACTACTTTTTTTTTTTTTTTTTGACGCAAAGAGGCACCTTAACCAGTCAACCAACTGATCCACTACTAATGAATGGAGTGACTTCCAATGATTCTGCATATTCACTTCTTTTACCCCCCCCCAAAAAAAAATTGTAATTTTCAACACACGATCATAATGCTGTAGTTTCAATTTCCATAAAAACTACAGACAAATTGTAAGGATAGCAAATCTACTGTCACATATATACCTAACATAGGTAAATATCTATGGTATAAACACGCACCCACACACACAATAAGCACAGCCCTCTTTAAAATGTAGACAATCAAAAACACCCGCAATTGTTACTGTGAGGGTGATGGGGAATCTGAAGTAGCCGGAGAGAGTCCGCGATCCCGCATCCACCGTCTGGATCTCCAGATCTTGATCTTGAAGTCGTCGCTAACAGTGACCAGCATCTCCTCGTCCTTGGGGTTGAACGCGACGCTGTTGACCACATCGTCGTGGGGGAAACGGTTGAGGCAGACGCCGTAGTGACGATCCCACAAATAGCCATGTTTGTCCTCTGCTCCACTGAAATAGTTATGTGCACTTATTGTTATTAATCATATACAGCAACAACAAAAAAATAAGTTTTTACGATTAATGCTCTGTAACATGCACAGTGTGAAAACTTTTCTAAATTATTACATTTTACGAAGAATTTCGTCCAAAAAAAAAAAAAAAAAATGCTGGTCACTAGTATGCTGGAACAACTGTTGAACCCCAAAAGGAAAACACAACTAATTTATTAACCTGAAACTGTGAAAGACATTTATGTGCTGTAAGGACTGGTTGTGTTTACAATTTGGCTTAGAAGTTCAGCAAATATACAACATAATCATAATGAAAAACATTTTTTCCCTTTTTTCCCCCTCTCCCCTATTCTGACATTTTCCACATGTAAAGTAAAATGTCCCCCACCTGGCCACATAGCGGTCGCTGATGTCGAGGAACAGGAAGAAGCACTCGTCGTTGGGCGTGTAGGCTTTGTGCGACCTCATGATGGTGCCAACCTCAGTGAGGGTCTGGAGGTCGATGACGTGAATGTCAATCTCCTGCGCGATAGGTGGCGGTTCAAGGACCTTCTGAATGGAGTAGTTCTGTGGCCACTGTCGGCTGTTCACATAAAGGTACCTGAGAAAAAGCAGATGGCAAGTCTCAAGTAATGCCTCGGAGTCGGAGACTTCACTGCAGAGAAGAAAACAGTCTATACAGAGAAATTCTAGCACAGGTCTGAATTGCAGGTGGGACTGGGACAGGTAATTTTTATCTGAAAATCATGCACTTACACCCATAAAGACATACACACACGGTACTTGCAGGAATGTCACTGGTGCCCGGACACAGGACTATGACCGACAGACTTGGCCAAATGTTCGTTGAAAAAACTGTCCAGCAGGACAGTTGTCCGATTGTTTATTTCAAGAGGAGGTCATATGTCCAATTGCGTTTCTGTTGATCGCGGACAAACTAGTGACATTTTTCCGAGTGGGGGCTGACGCCTTGCGCTACTCGGGGAGCTTGCTCGCTTGCGCAGAGAATACTTTTAGTTGCACGCATGCAAAGCGAGTGATGTGTGGTATGTGGTATTCCCTAAAAGAAGCCCTCTGATTGGCAAAGAGTTTAACCCTGACCGGTGTTTATGTGGTTCCTGTTTTACAATGCTTTATGGTCGCGCGCCAGAATGTCCTATTGTTTCGTTCCAATTCAGGACAAATGTCCTATTCATCTGCCACCTTCCAGGACATTTGTCCTATAGGTTTCAAGCTCCAGTGACATCCCTGTACTTGTACACACACACACACACACAAACACACATGCATGCAAGCGCGCACACACACGCACAACATACACCAAACATGACGTGTATTCGCTAACAAATCACCGATGATCTGGAGACAATGCCATGCCCACGATGTGCCCGTGCATGTTGATCATGTGGTCCACATCGTCCCTCGGCCTGTCCATCCCCTGCAAGTTCTCGTCCACATTCGGCAGCAGCCGCACCTCCCCAGCAGGGTCAAGCTCGCCGTTCTCCGCCCTCTCCCCAAGGACGTCCTGCAGCCGCATTCGCTTGATGCCGATCAGGTGGGGTGTGTACGTCTCCTCACCCATGGTGAATATCAGCAGCTTCTCTGTGGATTCCGGTTTCTTTGAAGGCGGATCGATAGATCCGCTGACACATGGCACAGAAGCAACTTCTCTCAGTGGTGGATCCTTTGCTGTGGAGGCTGAGGCCTGTGGCGGTGGGTTTGCAGCTGACGGTGGGCACGAGGGTATTGCACTTACTGGTGCGGACAATTTCTTCTGCTTTTCTTCATTATGTTTAGTATCTATTTCTGATTTTGCACTGAAATCTTTCTGACAGCGGCACCAAGACTCAGCCGGTGTTGCGGATTTGGCAGAATCGCTCCGTCCTCGAGGGAGACCTTGACCACAGTCTTGCCGCCGACGTGGGAACTTCGGCGGGGACGGGGAGTGAAATGGACACCGACCTTGCCGTGGCTTTGACAGCTTGGGCTGGGTAGACGATCCTTCATCGGGATTGTTTGTATCACATTTGGAGGTGGCCGTTTCATCTCCAGTGCCCACCCCTTCTTGCAAGCTCCAGCAGTAGTAACAATCATCAACATCCATGTCCTCATCATCCGTTTTCCATTCCATGGCACCAGACACCCTTCGATCCTCCGAGGAAGAATCTTCGCTGGAACTGCCGTCACGCTCGTTTGTCACATGGTGATTCACATCCAGTCTAGAAACGTCATCACAGACACTGCTATTGTTCGCATTGCGATTCTCGGATCGCAACTGCAAGGAGGTCCTCGGGGTGAACTGTGGCTTTCCACATTTTTCACAGACAGCGCCCCCTTTTGAGGATGAGCTGGGGACAGGGCAGTCAGCGACCATGATGGTGCGTATAGAACTGGCGTTGATGTTCTGGAAACGGTACAGGCACATCATGACCGACTCGCGCTCTGATTCCACAGCCTGTGAAGCCTGGAAACATAAAATGGAAACATGAACTCACATAATTTTAGTTCATTCACATACAACTTGCTGTGTATATGGCCCAGGCTCAGAAAAGGCGTTGAGCGACCCTGACATGCACCCCCTATCCCGTTCTGCTCGTTTTTCTTCGTAACGGCAGAACTGTTTCAGCCTTTACATGCACCAATCACAAACACGATAATAAAGTTCACCCAAAAAAGGTTTTGTCACTTACCGTTGGGGGTTTTGTGAGTTTTATCGCGGTTTTTCTGCGCCGTCGGCGGCGTTTTTCGTGTCCGGAAAAGCGGACACGCGATACAGTACCTCATTGCCGGAGCAGTTATCAAAACCAAAACGTCGGCCAGTTTTCGCAAACTTGCATGAGATCGGCGGAGAACATATCAAAGAAGCAGTCAGTGCGTTCTTTGATTGCTGAAGAGTTTATTTTTTTGCAGCATTAAACCAAAGATCGCGGCTGCATTGTACGTCAAAAGTTTGGGTTAGAAAATCGATCGATAATGACTTCGGATTTCCACTTCCGGTTCTCGCACGAAAACGTCTTTAGCAAACCGACTGCATTGGCACAAAAACGTGCAAGGTAGGATGCCAAAAAAAGAAAGAAAAAAGTTTGCATAACTATGAAAACAGACCGACTCAATTTGCGTTTTCTAAAATTGGTGTTCTGATACGATAACGTACAGGTTCGAATCGCGCGGTCTCGCTAGACAACGCGATCAGCTGTGACCCACTTCCATGCTTAGTTTGAAACCGCACTTGGTCACTTCCTATTGTCAGACGCGCATCGCGGGAAAATGGCAACCGATTGTCATATATCACCAGGTAAATTTTTCGTGTTTGGTCCATACTTTTTTGACGTACAAATTTTAGCCATCAATTTTCAATTATCGGGAATTTACTTTCGTGTTATCTGTCTAAATGTCTGCCTTTGTGATAGCGTGTCATCCTATGGAGACATTGGACTTACCGCGCGAAATTTGACATGCACCGTGTAACTTTGTGGGCCATTGTTTTACACACACCTGTCTCCGGATCAGTGTTTGCTGACAAACAAGAAAGATTTTCATAAAAGTAGCACATTTAGTTGTTGCCGGCTTGCATGATTAAACGAAATAACGATCAAATGGCCCGCCTTCACGACCTGAGCGATTGAAAATAGATTTTGATTTGAGATGAGACCATGATTTGGACTGGGTACATCATTTACGGGGAAAAAATGTAACACGATGACGTACTCAGCGAACTTTTCAAAGAATACTATGTAAACTAAAAGAAGTGACCCGTGTAATTCTGAATATTGCAAAACGGGGCATATGCTTCCTTCCAAAAGAAACACTTGTAGCCTAAAATCTTCAGTTCGTACGCGTGGTCGAGTTCATCACTGAACACAAAGGATGCATACGTCTTTGTCGTGTTTCGTGACGCACAAGTAGGAATGTGAAGAGTTTTTTTCAAAGAATGAGAAATTCACACACACACACAAAAATAACCAAAGAGAGCTGTGAAATGATGGCGATTCATGTAGCCATACATGTAAAACTGATACATCTGATCACATATTTTTTGTTGGTAATATGTGCATCAAACAACACCAAACTGACTCTGGACTATTTGGTGTTCCGTGATGCACTTCTTCATAGATTAGTAAGTGACAATCAGAATGCTTTACATTTCTTTACAGGGTATGCGCTTGAAATGATAAGGCATTCTCAAACAAGTTACATATCTGTTTTTGTGATATTGGGCAATTAGGGTCTGATCAGCACAAAAAAGTGTCAAGTCTTTCGTGTTAGATGACACGCACTACATTGTAGTTTGATGCTTTTAGTTCCCATCTACTATTATTTTCAGGCCAGAATTCATAGCTTTGCCATGAAAACCCTTGTCCTGTGGTAAATGTCTGTTTTTTTCCCACTTTGCACTGGTTGTGTGTGATTAAAAATCCATTTTTCATGTTATTTGGTGTTATGTGACTTACACAGGGTGCTTAGAGATAGAAATATTGGTTGATAAGAGTAACATACAGTTGCAAAGGAGGAGAATGATCAATAAACACCATGTTGTTCATCTTTTCTTGTCAGTCTGCTGCTTTGTGGTTTCTGCCTGCCTGTTTTACCTTTGATATTGAGGATTTTCCCCTTGTTTTGGTATTGTGGGGCGGTCGGTGGTCTAGTGGTTAAGAGACTTGTCACCAATGCGAGAGGTCAGGGGTTCGAGTCCCACTCGGGGCAAAGAATTTTCCCTTCTCGTATGTGACACCGTTCATTCGGGCCGATCGTCGGGGGTTCTCTCCGGGTACTCCGGCTTCCTCCCCCTCTGCTTTGGCAATGTTCAGCCCACAAAATTTCAAAAATAAATGCAATTCTAAATTCCGAAATTTAAATAGCTGAGCTGACCCTTCGCACCACGTGATTGTAATGTGTTTATGTCCAGTGTGTGAGAGAATGCGTGTGATTCACGTGAGCGTGCGTGTTGGGTTCAGTTCGCGGCGCTTTGAGCCGATTCAAGAAATTGGGTAAAGCGCCTATACAATGCTCATTATTATTATTATTATTATTATTATTAGATGACACACACACCTGAGTTTATCTTGTGTGAAGGAGAAAAAACTCCACACTTTAGGTACAAGCATAACTTTTTTCAATTCATTTCATTGTCACATCTGTGCAATGTAAGCATTTCTACCACATTACGAATCCTGCAGAGATTTTTGTAGTGTATTACATCCAAAATGTGTTTTGAAAACCAAGTTCGCAATTTTTAATCACTGTTCAGGAAAACGCTTCACAACTCCACTCTTTACAGGCAGGTAATACTCTTTTCTTCTGGAAAACTCCATCATGTGCAAATAAACACATCAAGGTCAAATTAGGTTATCTTAAGATTTAAGAAAAGTACTTTATTAGTATAAAATTGAAAACTTTGGTGTTAGGATGATGTACACGCAAACTGTTCACCAGAGAGAATCACAATTAACCATAAAGATCAGAAAGTTCACGAGTAAAGTCCTTCCTAAGTAGTTTCATCAACCTAAGAATGAGATGGAAGGGGAATGTATCCTTTGGTACATTAACAGTGTTTTAGGATATCAGTTTGGTGTTATGTGACACACACCGGCTGTGATGCAAAATGTGTTTTTGAGTAATAACTTCAAAACCTGCTAATGTATTCGAAAATGGAAGTCATGGTAAGGTGTAGGAACTGTAGCAGCTTCCTTATCCACCAAACACGAAAATGAAGGTAATAATTTATTTGTTGACTTTGATGTCAGGTTTGCTCAACACCTTTTCTGAGCCTTGGCCATATATTTTCGCCCCATAACTGTAGTAAGAGAAATTAGGGCTGTTTCCCTTGGGGAAAGTGTGTCATAACCTTTACACCACCAATATTTTTCTTCTGTTTTCCTGCATGCACGAGGTGTATTTGCCCACTGGCACCGCCCTGCCTCTCCTCGATAGAATTAAATCTTTAAGAGAGACGCAGACATGAATCTGCATAAGAATGTGTAACTTTGACCTGGGAGGAACACCACAGAAGCTGGCAAAGAGTTGGGGCAGCAAAAAAACAAACAAAAAAAACCCCAATGTGTAACTTGACTTTGTGAGGAAAGATCTCCAACCAAATCTCCCCCCCCCCCCCCCCCACAAGCCTCAGGATTGGCATCGCTGCAGGGCCAAATCCACTTGTCTACACCTCCACTGACTTTTCAAAATAAACACAAACACACAATAATAAATAAAATACAAGGAAAATTGTGTCCTGAACTGACTGGCGGGCTCAACTCTGGATGCATCACTACCACAGAAACCAACCTTGTTGAGCCACAGAGCTGAGATAGAGTTGAGATGTCCAGTCCAGTACAGTGTGCCAGACAGCAGATGCTGGTTGTCGTACCAGGTCCCAAACACATCATACGGCTTGTTCACCACTCTGCACTGTGGCTCAAATTCTGCTATGTCAACCACACAGACAAAAAGTTTCAAATGAAATCTGGCAGAAAGGTATCTTTAGGAATCCTAGCCTATGAAAATATCTGCAGGTGTATTTCTGTGTGTTGCTTTGGGGGTGGGACGATGACGCATCAAGAAAATGAAGGAATTTCATTATTTTCCGGTTTCTCAACTTAATGTGAATCCATGAGTGAAGAAAAGTACACATGCACTCAGAAATGCTACGAATCCAAGGCTAAAGAAAAGTAAACAAGCACTGAGAAACTCAGACAAGAACTGATGAAGCAGAACGTTTCTCTTACGAGTGTGAAAATGTACTGGTGGGTGGGTGTTTGGGGGTTTAACGTCCTTTTCAACCACATACAGGTGGTATCAAAGATGGGGCAACGATGAAAAAGCCAGCACAAATATTTGGCTCCAGCCGGGATACAAACTCACAACCCGAGCATTAGAAGTCCAACGCTCTACCATTGGTCCCCCCAGCTCCCTATTTGTCCTGGTGGAAACGCACAAGCTTGCTAAAACTTCACAGAAAAAACTTCCCTCTTGCTGGCCTTATTTGGTGTGGGCAAGAATATATGTTGATTTAAACAACTCAGAAAGCACGCTCCGCAAGCTCCAACAAACCTGTTTTATTGTGAGATATACCTTGCAGATCAAAGACAGCTATTTCGCCGGATGTGTTCATGTTGCCATAGTGAACCCCAGAGACCAGGAGGAGGGTATCGGACTTGTTGAACTGTGAGTACTGTGTGTAACGCCAGCTGAAGTCTTTCGTCATGTTGGCCGAGAAGCGCAGGCGGCACGGATACTCTGCATTCCACACCTTTACAAAACAGACAAGAAACTATGTACAGCCATTAGTATTAGTACTATTAGTAAAGAAATATCTCCGCTGCATTCCACTCCGTTCTGTTACCATACCGCTACGTTCCGCTCCGTATTTATCGCTATGTGGTCCAAAAGAAGCAACTACAGTCAAACCTGTGTAAGGCGGTCACGCGAGGGACTGGGCCAAACTGACCGCCTTAGACAGGTGACCGGGTTATCCAGGGTGGCATGTCAACAGCTAGCATGTCAGGGGATCCTCTAGAGTGACCAGGTTAGACAGTGGCATAGCTTATACAGGTGACCGCCTTGGCAGGTTCGATTGTACTATTTAGGCTCTTCTGTGTGAGAAATCAGGTTTAGTCACTTCCTGTATTCCTCGTGGTGGTGTTTTTCTGTAAACCTTATGGGCCGGACTGAGGCTGGGCAGTAGTAGAAAACCTTATGGGACATTATGAGCTAGGAACAGGTTAACAAGCGAGAGAGAGAGAGAGAGATGGGCAGATAGAGAGATTGGCAGACAGACAGAGAGAGAGAGGGGGGGTCGGGGGGGGAGAGACAGAGAGGGAGGGAGGGAGATCTCCAGTGTCTCTCTGCTTTCAGGTCGCTGAAAGTTACTCACGCCGAAACTGCTCATTGGCCAACCAGTTTCGTCAGTTACAGTGCACACACATCAACACAAACATGCCAGTAGCATTACATCATTGGCATAAAAATGGGCTTTGAGGAGGTTAACTCCATAACCAAGTGAAATGCAATGAAGACACCATGTCACATAAGCTCACTGAAGACCAAGGGGTTCTGTCAAACTAAACTCATGTGACATCAGGTCTGAATCAATTTATCACGACAATATCCTTTGCTGCTTTTTCTTACGATCTTACCATTATTCTGCCATCTTTGGAGCTGGTAGCAAACATCTGGCCATTATGGGAGAAACTAATGTGCAGCACTTGGTCCTTGTGTTGCTGCACCACCTGGCAAAGAACGGACGGTGAGTGGTCGTGCAGTCGCTCAAACTCCCCACGCCAGGACGAAGCCCGTGGATGCATCGGCACTGATAAGGGAATCTAGAAGAAAAACACACAATAAGACAAACTATGTAGCCCACGCTACACTACAGTTTGAAACAAATGCTCTACGCAGCTAAAAACACAAGACTAGAGGGAGGAGACAGGATAGCAAGTATAACATTAACAACCTAGCAGTATTATTCTGCAAATCTATGTTGTGAACAATCTCCTAACACGCATATCTCCTGAAAAGGGTTAACGATTGACAGATCAATGTTACAAATTAAAGTAAGTGCTACAAGTGATGAATTCCTTTATTTATACCACTGCAAAGAGATGAAAACCGTTCTACAGTCTAAAATTTAAAGGTGAAGTACTAAACACCTTTGCTTTCTGAGACAGTACTCAAAGTTAATAACACAATACAGTCACGATAAAAATTTAAAAAAATCATTTTCGACTACTCTTCAGGAATCCTTACCTTGTAATGGCGATAAAACAGGTTTTTCCACAACAACTCATCTCTAACAACTCTACAGAAACGCGAACAAGTGCGGGCAACTGTTCCAAGTTGCTCTGCCTCCAGAAAGGAGAAAACTTCCAACAGTAAGCTGTCCGGCAGGTCACCAAGCTCCAAGTTATCGTTCGATGGGCAGAGCCCCGCCATTTTCTCACTGATCTGTTCCAGTGGTGCCTGAAAAGCGAGAACAACTCTTTAAATACAAACAAGGGGAAAGGCATGACGGTCTGATTTACTTTGCAAGCTTAGAAAGAGTTTTCACAGAATGAGATTTCATTTACATGTATAGTAAAGTTTTCAGCAAGTACCGTCTTACAGTCATGCAGAATATGCATTACTATGCTGTATTATAGTAAATCATTTTCAGGGCTTCATATCACAACACCTCTTTTCTGCAGTTGATGGTTTATGGTACCTGCTAGCTGGATTTCTGATTTCTCTGACTGACAGTGCCGCGATCCTGTTCATGGAAACAGGAATTACTTCCTGCCAGGATAGCTGACACGTGGGACTTTGAAGTTTCATGCAGCCATTAACAGTACGCCCAGCCTACACTGTCCTCGCGTGACTCTCCCGTTTTTCTCTTCTGTGTGGTCGTTAAAGTAGTTGTACTTTAGATGGCCAGTTACTCTGTTTAGATGGACAGTTCGCAAAATCACCTACTGGCGTCCATTTTGTTAAGACGATTCTCTTCAGTTTTGATTACGGATTGGTCCCAAAGGATTAGCAACCAGAAGAAAGAAAGGGAGAGATTAAACTACATTTGTGCATAAGAGGCATTACAAAGCAACAAAAGAACCACCTGAGAAGTTAAAATATCGACTAAACGTGGCGTATCATTGCCTTCCACCGACCATCTACGCCATTCCAATGTTAGTAGAGCGGAAAACGCAATCGGTGGAGTGATACGTGATCCGTCAGGTGACTAACAAAGGATGGAGGGTTCCGAAGAAATTAGAAGTACCTAGTGTTTATAAATCTGAGTATAAGAAATCTGGTCAGGCTGGACAAAATATGTGAGAAAAGGATTTTTGGAGAGTCGAGCGGTCGGGAACCAGTCACAAATTGCCTCCCTTACTGGAGCTCTTGATGGAAAGAACGTATCGCTGGTCGCAGATTTTGTAAATAAATCCACCAAAACTGAGTATTTTTCAGATTTGTAGCAACTTCACGCGTTTTTGGAAGAAAAAGTTTCTTAGTAAATACTCAGAAGTAAATATATTGAACAATTAATGCTTAAAGACGATCGGATTCACATGTTGACATTAGAAACAAGATGGCGGCTATACGGTGGGCTCCGCAATCCATGGGTGTTTCAGCTTTGTAAAAACGTGGTGAATCCACGCGAATTCCAAACCAGTTTTCTCCAATAGGTCTAACGGTAATAAAACCACTTGGCATTATTATTTTTTCCCCTAAAAAAAGCGTATATCTCAGGTTAGACTTACTGCTGTGGGGCACGACGCGTCCATGTATCATACTCATACTGAAAGAACGCCACGAACTGAGCCGACTGTCCCGAATCAATTTTACTCTTTTACCTTAGCTGTCAGACAATTAGCGTGCACTCCATCGTTAGGTTTCTTGAGTTCTTTTCCTCACGGGAAGGTAGGAAAGGGGAGGACAGCGCACACGGCAGATACTATATTCCCAACCAGATGTTGGAAATTGATGGAATGACTTTTTTTTCCTTCTATTTCATCGAGTGGTCAAGTTACGGTGTTGTAACCCAACTAGTCAGTTTTATTTCGGATATTTCCTGAAAAGTACACCAGTCGTTGTCAGTCACCTAGATCACTAAAAGTATGCTCTGACTTGACGATTTTTTTTTGTTTTTTTTTTTTGCACTGAATATCATCTCACTGCTTGATTGATTGACCGAGTGTGTGTGTGTGTGTGTGTGTGTGTGTGTGTGTGTGTGTGTGTGTGTGTGTGTGTGTGTGTGTGTGTGTGTGTGTGTGTTTAACCATAGTATGCAAGCTGCTACCCCTGGGGAAGCATGTGGGCATTTGTACACCACCACCACCATGTTTTCTGCAAAGTATATTTATTTGTTTCCTTTCTCCCATCCGTCCCAGATCCTGAACATGAACACTTGATATAAAGTTGGTATGAAGTTGAGGCAGGCATCATGGACAATGAAGCATTGATTTTTGGACTTTATTTTAGAATGTAAAAGTCCCAAACTTGGCAGGACCTGTGATGACCACTAGGCCAAATCTCCTTGTCAGCCTTCTGTTCTGTTGTAGCAGCAGTCTGGTCCAGTAAAGACAATGAACATCATGGGCTTCTTTGTCATCACATAAATGACTCTAGGTGGCGAAATAGGTGAGGGTCACTTTCTTCCACATTTTTTTAAGGGAAATTAACCACCGCCTATAAAAATACTGCAATCACCTTCTTTTACTATGTAATGAAAACATTAACAAGAAACCAGCAGTACAAATCTTATAAAAGAGCAGTCAGTGAATTTTCTCACTGTCAAAATTTAGCATCCTGGATAGTGTTTTGACAAATTGATTATGAACAACTCAAGTCACAAGGATCTAGCTGAGTCAATAAGAATTGCTATAAATCCCCTGTCCTCACATTTACACATGACTGAACATGGGAACAAGTGAAGACAGTAATAGAAGTTTGGTGATTGTCTTTGTAACATGTCACATGAAGCACTGTTTTCCTTAATGACTTACTGCTATCAAAGCTTTGTCAGGGACTTTTCATTTCTCACTGTCAAAATGTAGGATACTGGATTGTGTTTTGACAATTTAATTATGAAGAACATAACCCATAAGGTTCTGGGTGAGTCAATAGAAACTGCTCAACAACCCCTTACTTCACATTGACATATGTCTGCACATGGAAGC
Organism: Batillaria attramentaria; assembly: GCA_018292915.2. NCBI lineage: Eukaryota > Metazoa > Mollusca > Gastropoda > Batillariidae > Batillaria > Batillaria attramentaria. The sequence continues at coordinate 228,934 of JACVVK020000486.1, read as the reverse complement.
AAGTAGAGACTTTACAACATTTTACATCAGGCATTTATTCCCTGAACGACTAACAGATTAAAACCCCTTTTAAAACATTCAGGACAAAACTGAAATTTACAAATTAAATAAAATAACAAATGACAAAATAAAATAATAAAATTTAAAAATGATAAAATATAATAAAATAAAATTGAAAAAAAATCCTTTAAAAAAATAAAATAAAATAAATAGCACTGTTCTCTGGTTGGACAAACACTATGGCGTTTGTGTCTGACTCTGCTGTACTCCATGTACATGTATTTGATTCCTTGAAAGTAAGTTCACTTTTCATTGCTATTTGTTTTCTAATAGACGCCTGAATAAAATCTCCCTTTTTTCAGACATGCTACATGTACTATCACAAATCATTATGATACTTTTTCTGCCTATTCGCTCTACATAAATCATTATTATCATTTTAAAATCTTTTGATCAGCAGAAGCCTAAGACTGACTATTTTCGGCTCTAACAATATCTTAGAAATAAATTCTTTGACATTTCATATTCTCACAATGCGAATACAAGTGCTAATTTAAGTCAGTAGGGCAGATCTAAGGCAGTGGATACGGAAATGGTACCTACATGTAGAACAGTGGTACATATGTACATCCATACACAATAAGCCTATTACATTAATAGATGGTTTTGAGACTCATTTCGCCATAAACAGTTTACCAAACATAGAATATTGTAGAGTACTTAATGACACTGGAACAGGGAAATGAAGTTTCAAAGAGTATGCAGTGCCGTGTTCAGTTCTATGTAGTTGGTGGACACTTATTACACAGATTTCATCCTCTGCTGCTATACACGTGAAACGTGTATTCCATGTGACATTTCTGTTGTTTGCATTCGCCAAAAGTTAGAATTTCAGCAGTTTCTGACAACATGCACCACAGTCACCTTCTATTGACTGTTTTGTTTGCATTTCCGTCGGTGAACCCTCTCCAGGTCTCTCCCATCAAAGGACCTTCTATGATGCTGTGGAAGAAATGGGCCCCTCCAACACCAACATCCCCCTCCCTCCTCTCACACACCTTTCTGCCCACTACACACAGGGATGTTTTATGTGGAAAATCACTTTCGCATCAATGTGGTTGATAATAAACAGCTGAACAGTGTATCCAATATCCGTAGTGTTAGCTCTGCATTTGTTTTGCCCTGCTCAAGTGATGAAATTAAAAAAATATGTCTGTGTCTGCACTCACTGCCATCCACTTTCCTTCAATTCAGTGATTTTTTTTCTGATTTTTTTCTTTACTGAGCTGAAGGTTTTGTATAACAATTTTACTATACTCATTTGAAAAGTCAGTTAGGTCCTGAAGCATCAGTTCAATTTATAGAACTTATGATTACATGTCAAGTATTTAAAGGCGGTTATTGTGGATACACAAAGCTGAGCCGAGAGAGAGAGAGACAGACAGAGAGACAGAGAGATGTCTATGCCCATCTCAGTGGAGGCGATTGCCTGTCGGTAGCAAGGACAGTATGCCCCGGCCAACCTAGCTTCTATGCAAATACTGTATTTCAACTGAGAAAATCTCAAACAGCTGACAGCTATACTAAGGGTATCAGATATCTATTAACTCTGTTTTGCCCTAAACCAACCAGTGAAATTAATAGGAATGTACGTGTCACACACACACAAGTACTTTCATCTTCTTTCCTTCTTCTATACTGCAGCCTTTTTTTTTTTTTTTTGTTTTTTTTTTTTTTTTGGTTGTTGTTATCCAGTGACAAACTTCCAGAACTGAAGCTGCTGATTTATCACATCCAACACACACACACACACACACACACACACACACACTGTGAGAGCCCGGCTGACACATGTGCTGCATATGCGCGACTGAGTAGGGATGGGAGTAGGGTTAGGTGTTGTTCTTCAGTTTAAAGAAATAATTTCTGCTAGTGCTCACGACTTTTCCCACGATAAAGTGTCTTGTTTGTGCTAGAATAAACGAATAGATTTGTTGATAAACATCTTCATGTGATGAAATCACAGCCACTCCAGTGGTCGTTTTGATTTCGCCCTTAGCTGCACTGGCGTTAAAAGTCTGAAAAATTATCTGTACTGGCACACGCAGGACTTTTGAAAGAAATCTGTGAAACTGTTTCCTTTGCTCACAAGGCTGATTCTATTGCTATCGACCCCACGATACTGCAGATCAAAACCCTTCGGCACGCAGTCTTGTCATTCAGGCGATGTGTCAGCCGGCAAAGCCGCTTTCCAAATATTAAGCAACTAAAAGTTATGAAAAATAATAAGGATGTCAACCAGAACTGTAGTTCTGCAAATGTGCACCGCAACGTCTTTTGATCGAGGCGTAAAAGAACGAAGCGAGCTAATTTAAGACAACAACAGGTCGAGTTCTTCGCGATTCTTTCGAGTACGCGCCAAATATGTCACGTGACACTTCCAAGGGATCATCGCGTTCGTACAGCGATCGTGTTTGAATTTGTATGCGTCTCAACTGGCAGATACAAAGAACACTTTTTGAAGTACACTTTACTCAGCCTTACAATCAGTTTATAAAATATCTTTAAAACTGGCTGCTCGAACTTTGCACTGACTGCAGTTTAACATGTTAGTAAATTGCTGGTCCCCCCAAAAATATGGCTGTTTCGTCTGCACTCACGGAGCTGACAAAAGCAGCTACAGCAAATTTTGTCCAGCCTCCGTCGTTCTCAAAATGGTTCCAAACCTTCTTTTACTTCACAATCTTTCACTCCATTTACCCCATCCTTTGTTAGTCACAAAAAGATCACTAGTTTGGCGTTTCACTATAGGGCCCAGAAAGTTTTCCGCTCTACTATGTGTCCGAAAGGGACACAATCAGGGGCGACAATTTGTCATATCACAGACCAAAGTGCAAGTAACAACATCAGAAAGGGGTGCACGCTCAGTGCGTCTCTGATATTGCAATGACTACTGTCAGCGACCGTCGTGTTGCTTCTGTCGTTGGAGCCTTAGTTGCAGACGCAGGAGGTTTGCTATTCGATTTGTTGGTTTGTACAGCTGACAAGCTTTCAGCTCCGCTAAAATTAATACTGAAACCGAGCATGATAAAGCAGTTTCTGCGCTGCTAACGCATGATGAAGTAAGTTTCAACTTAAGACTAACTGATAAGGTAAAAATGCATACATGCACTTGATCGTCCACTTTTGAAATTTATGCTTTTGCAGTTAGTAATAATTTACAAAGCCATCATAGGCCCATTTTCTAACTGTTCCATGCTCACAAATCATTTCAGTTTAAAATAGAGCTCTTTTAGTAGTGTTCAGCACTACACCACTACACTAAGACACATGATGACAGCAAAGACCGTGGTAAGTCTTTTTCCCAGGTTGTGAAGACAGTATAAAAGGCTGACACTGAGCCAGAAAGGTGCACGCAACGCATAACTGCTGACTATAAAATCTTTGCTGGGGAGTTTTTAATTTTCTTTTACACTGCCTGCAGACAGATGCGAAAGTAATGCATTCGGAGTTCTGCTAATCATTAAAGACAGACCAACTATTTGGAGTGTTCAGGTGTATTCACAAGTGCAATGGCGTACATGTTCCAAAATAAAAATGTGACTTCTATGATACCTAAGTTAGTAATTTAGACCTGTACATGTACATTTAATTTTTTTTTTTTTTAAATTTACAATGGTGTGGTTTAACCCTTTCTACCCTGACGCTACCATCATATGTTGGGCACCAGCTGCCGGGATCCTGTGGTGACGGGGCACGGCACAATGTGGGCCAAGGGATTTATATTTAGGGGAGGGTTGCTTAGATGTTGTTCTTTACTTCAGTATCACCTTCAGCGTATTGCAAAGGAAACCTGACAGCAGACATGTTGGAAAAGGGAGGTAAAACTGTTACGACTAGGGGGTTCTCTCCGGGTATGCGGCTTCCTCCCCCTCTGCTTTGGAAATGTTCAGCCCACCAAATTTGAAAAATAAATGCAATTCTAAATTCTGAAATTTGAATAGCTGAGCTGACCCTTCGCACCACGTGATTGTAATGTGTTTATGTCCAGTGTGTGAGAGAATGCGTGTGATTCACTTGAGCGTGCGTGTTGGGTTCAGTTCGCGGCGCTTTGAGCCGATTCATGAAATTGGGTAAAGCGCCTATACAATACTCATTATATTATTATTATTATTATTACTATCTCGGGTACAGTGAGTTAATGGTGTGTGTGTGTTCATCCTACAGCACAGCCACTCCACTGGTTGTACAATGAGGAAAAGCTGAAGGGGATCATTGGAGACAAGGAGGAGATAGAATTCTGGGAGCCTTCTCACAATCCTTTCTACCGCATCCCAGCTGGCTCACACACCTGTTACGGGGACCAGGCTTATGTCATTCTCAAGTCACTTGTTGCGAACAAAGGTGTGTGCAGAGTGGAGCTGCATAACTAAGAGCTGCTTGGTCACGGCTGGGCCATCTGGTCAGGTTCTAGGTCAGAACCATCCTGAGGGGATTTTCTTCACACAGGGCAAATGCAGTGGAGCATAAACAGCTTGGCGACACACGTCACTTAAGGTGGCAACTCACCAAATAACTTTTCACACTGTTGGCGGCTCTAGCATCCAGACCCAAAGTCACGCTTGACTGAGGATACCCCATTCTTCCAATTTCCCTGGCAGGCAAACACAGAAAAGCTCACCACTTATGCGGACAATAGACCTTGGTAGCATGTGACCAGCTCTTAGTTATGTGGCTCTTGCCATCTTGATGGTACGTATAACAATTCCTGCCACCAAAGCAAGAGGTCAGGAATGTTCGGTACGTGGAAACCAATGTTCCCGATTACACACAGGTGTGCGTATTTGTATGCACTAAACTCTTAAATTGACGCAGATATTTGAGAACGGTGCGTCACAGGGATGCACGTTTTTCGGTGTCGCCGCAACAAACAGAATTTTTCCAACTCTCTCCAGAAACCCGATGAACAAAAAGCAATCTGTAACTAACAGTGGACACTTGCAGCATAGCATTTCCGCTGAGCCATTGTGCGCAACAGACAAATTCTGATGTATGGACCCTCCGTTTTAGTACGTTTTAGGAAATCATTCATTCCATCCTCTGTCATTGCCCTAAATGACTGCCTTAGTCAGGATTAAAGTGTAATGAAAAATGATAGACTGGTGTGGAAGCACTCCAGTTTAACTCTTTACTTACCGGGTAATAGTACCAATGACTGAGTGTGTGAATGTGTATATGTATTTATATGGTATGTTTGTGTATATCAATTGTGTTTTATTATCAAGAGGAGCAAAGCAAATTCTTCTTAATTGTAACTAAGAAGCAATAAATCTATCTTATCTTATCTTATCTTATCCAAATTTACAAAAGGACCCTCAAAAAAACTGGAGAGAGGGTCCCAAGGACCCTTTTTATTTTTGAATCACATGGAACACTGGAAACTAGAAACATATATAAATACTATTGTAAACTCTAAAATTTGAATAGCTGCATGAGCTGACCCTTCGCTCTACCTGATCGTAATATGTTGATAGTGAATGCGAGTGGCTCAGTCCGAGAAATTAAATAAAACGCCAATATCAATTTCCATTATTACTGTTATCATTGTTCTAATTTCTCAAGTTCTGCTTAAAAAGTTCGAAGGAATATTTTGAGATCTTACACATTCCACACACCTTCGACATACCATACTTCTTCTTCTGCGATCATATGACTGGTTGCATCAGATCTGCAGCCCGGTCACCATGACGAATCCCACGGCCTTCTCCAAAGCTGCACATAATTATAGCTTTGGGCCACGTTTGACATCGTGGGCAGGACAGTATTAAAGGAAGTGTTCTTGGGTCTGGGATCAGTGCCACATAGATATATTCATCAGTGTGGGCAATCTTGAGTCAGTTGAGGTGGCTCAGTGGCAGACGTACCATACTAGCTGACTTTTCTTTTCAACAGGTGTGGATTGCGAGGCGTTGAAGAAGAGTACGTATGAGTGGTTTGGACCTCAGTCAGCCTACGAAGATCCAGAAAATGCCCGCTACACTGTAGGCAAGGAGGATAAAGTCAGTGAGTACCAATTGCCAGTATTCGGTCGTCGACCGAGAGGCTTCTCAAAATTCCCAAGCGCAACCTGAAATCCTTTGGCGAGCGCTCTTTCAGTTTTCTTGCACCAATCTTTTGAAATTCCCTGCCAGCACATCTGAGAAATGCGGCCAAACTGTCTGTTTTTAAGAGCAATCTTAAAACGTTCCTCTTTTGTAAAGCTTTCCAGTAATTTCTCATGTCAAAAACTAGTCAGTTTCACCAGTGTATGTCTGTCCACTGTTTGTAAAATGTGTGTGAGTGTCAGTGAGTGATTGGCGCATTGAGTTTATACCAAAGAAATGCGCCCTACAAATGCCATTTATTATTATTATTATTATTACATGTACCATTTTGTCTTACCATACTGTTGCTGTTCGTCCATCATGAGTAATGATGAGTCATGACAATTACTTTATTCTGTGGTTGTTGAACTGATTCAGTGTGTCCAGAGGTGACTGACAAGTCCAGTCAGGGCACGGAAGTCTCTTCCACATGTAGGCCACGCGTGGGCGCAGATTTAGAGGTGCTCGCAGCTTTGGCCTTTCGAGCAGTAGGCTTGATTTGTGCGTCCGCGATTCTCCACTGCTCTGCTCTGCTGTAGCATATTACCATTAGCCAGTCTTGCATGCCCCTTATTTACATCAAATTTCCTCATTGCGCATTGCCTCTTGAAAATGCAGCGTTTCTGCTACAATGCCATGCACATTTTCAGATGTGTATCTCTCATCTCAAAATTACGGAAGATTTTTTGTTGGTCAACAGATGTGAAGCGGACTTTGCCAATCAGTAGACCGTGGCGCCACGCCAGTATCAAACACTTTCTGGCCAACATGGAGCAAGGAAAGGAGGATACGGGTGGGTAGTTTTCATTAGTGCAGTACCTATATTAACTGCTAGGATTCTAGAGTATGTTCAACATGCCTGTCCTGTTAGTCCTGTTTTAAAAAAAAAAGACAAAAAAAACAAAAAAACCCCACAACAAACCAGTTTGATACAGGAGGCAGACAAAGATGTAGTGATGGTTGAATTTAGGGACCAAAAGGGTTTTTTTGTTTGTTTGTTTGTTTGTTTGTTTGTTTTTTATTCTCTTTTTCACATTTTCAACATGTATGCATACACTGTATGGTTATACATGAGTGTACTCAAAATTTAACAAACACATATGAAGATTTACCATGTGGGATATACAAAAACTGTTCAAGGAAATGAAAAGTCATGAGCTTGTATGCACTTACATATATATATACACATAGCACACACACACATACACAGCACATGATATGTATACATTGAGGGACCAAAAGTTTAACACAAAGCAGTTTGCATATAGTAGAATCGGTCGTTTTTCCAGTCTTTGTTTTCAAAGTAGAAAACCTCTGTGTGGGATAATTTTATAGACAAATACAGCAAGACTATCAGCAGTGGTCGAGGATTTTAGATGAGAGGTGGTATGAGGTGGTGTAAGTCACTAATAGTACATCCAGGGAGTGTGTGTTTGTGTGGATGCCTATCTTTTTTTTTTTTGTGCTTTTTTTTCATCACTGATTTGTCCCTTTGTCCCAGGATCTGAAGCTGATGACCAGATCGACTCAGTACTGCGCATGGTTCCAGTGTGTGCACTGTATGCTGGCCGTCCCGAGATGTTGGATCGAGTGGAGGATGTTCTTCGGGTCACACAGAATTCAGACATGGCCGTCAGCATTGCATTAGCTGCAGCAAGGTGTATATATAGCTGTCCAAACTGGTACCAGTTTGATTTAAAACGAAAATATAATATGGAAGAAGCATCGGTGTCATACTTGTAGGGTTCTGTAGTGTAGCTGCAAATTTATGAAAATTGATAATTGTAGAAGTGTAGGGGAATGCACATCTACAATTTACAGACGTGAATTTGGATTGGACAGAGGTTGCTGAAAATGGAATGGGTGTGTAAACAACCCAGGGATCGCGTTTATTGCACATCTTTGCGTATAAACTGCATTTTGGGGATGCTGTACGCATTTTCAAAGGACCTCTGCATACGTGTACACATTTTGAAACAGCCCCAGCTGCACCCGTATGTCTGCGCTTTGACAGCCTTCCTCATGTCAGTTACTGTAGGAGGGCGGTCAGCAATGGGCCACGCGAGTTTGATTACACTGGTCACAGCATGACAATAGGAAGTGTTCTCTGCGACTTTCTGGCATTTTGGTTCCCTTTGGTCTAATGTGTACGCTTTTCATTAGTGCTATACGCAATTTTGCCGACACAGTGCTTAATTTCTATTGTAGAATGCAAAACACCGGCGTGGCCCCTGCAACCATGACCTCTCCAGGGATGTCACTGGTGCCCGGACACAGGACTATGACCGATAGACTTGGCCAAATGTCCGATGAAAAAACTGTCCAGCAGGACAGATGTCCAATTGTTTATTTCAAGAGAAGGTCATATGTCCGATTACGTTTCTGTTGAACATTTGAATCTTTGATGACACTGACAGCAAGTCAACCAAACAGTATTACCTGAAATGAGTTAATAATATTTTTTTTTTTCACTTTTCTTTGCCAATAAGTTTATGTCCTTTTGTTATGGTCTTACTAGTCAATAAATCCCCTTTTCCTCAGTGTCTTCCACACTATTCACATGTATGAAGGACACAATGAGGCTAAGAGTTTAACCCTGACCTGTGTTTATGTGGTTCCTGTTTTACAATGCTTTGTCGCGCGCCAGAATGTCCTACTGTTTCGTTCCAATTCAGGACAAATGTCCTATTCATCTGCCACCTTCCAGGACATTTGTCCTATAGGTTTGAAGCTCCAGTGACATCCCTGCCTATCATTCTGTGACTCTGGTGGATTCTAGTATAAAAGTGTGGCCAACATGTTCTCAGTTGTATACAGTTATGGTGATAAAGTACATCACATACTTCTCACCAAAACTGGTATCTGCAATACATAGCCACGAGCGACTCGGCACTCGCAGTTCAAAAATCTCAAATGAGCGGTAACTGTGCTGACCGTTTCATTGTTCTCTTGTTTTGCAGAGTAATAGTGGGAGTTACATCTTGGGCTCATAAAGTTTGTGCAGCAAAGTCCATTAGTGTTCCAACTCACCAAAACTATCAGACATCGACCATTCCAGCAAAAGTAAATGTGTGGGCACTTCCATTGCATGATATATAAAACATAATCTAGAGTGACACAGAGCAAAGGTTAGGCTTATTTCACTCTGCCTTATCTTGTTTAGAATATTAGAGCAGTTCATCTTACATGGCCAAACAAAGGACGTCTTGGATAGGGTCCTGGCAGACCTCCTTAGCATGATGTATGAACATAGTCTAGAGTGACATACAGCAAAGGTTAAGCTTATTTCAATCTGCCTTATCTTCTTCAGAATATTGGAGCAGTTCATCTTACATGGCCAGACAAAGGACGTCTTGGATAGGGTCCTGGTAGACCTCCTTAGCATGATGTATGAACATAGTCTAGAGTGACATACAGCAAAGGTTAAGCTTATTTCAATCCGTACTTATCTTCTTCAGAATATTGGAGCAGTTCATCTTACATGGACAGACAAAGGACGTCTTGGAGAGGGTCCTGGCAGACCTTAGCAACAACCAGCGGCAGAATCCACAGGAGCTGGACAGGGCAGTAGCGGGGTACCTGCGACAGGTGCAAAGTGCCCTCAGCCTTAGTCACCATGATGCCGTCACTCAAAAATTCCGCAAAGACTGACGTGAGTCAACTGTCTTTTCGACATGGTCACAGAATTTTTGGCATCATTTTTTTTTCTGAGAAGAGCAAAGGAGAAGTGTATAACGCATGCTATCTTGTGCTATTCTATCATCTTGTCATCTGTACGCAAAATGTATTTCGTGAAAATTCCATGATGACCTTGTTGTGTGTTTGTGGTGCCTGTATGTTTCTGTGTTGAAAATTATGTACCTCACTTTCAGATCTAAGTGTCAGTGCTTTCGGGAAATTTGGGCTGCTTCCCACGGGGGAAGCATGTCGCCGTGGTGTAGTGCCACCCAATGCCTATCCTGATTTTCAATTTTGCTGGGGGAGGAAAGGTGGATAACCCAGAGAGAAACCCCTGATGAGCAGCCCGGTAGCCAGGAAAAAACGTATCACAAGCTCGAGCTGGGCTCGAACCCACACTTCATCGCTGTGACAGCGGTGATGACCGTTCAGTAGTGCCGCAGCTAAGTCCGACATGCTGCCTATTAGACCACTACTCACCCCCCATTTTTCGCCATTTTTACTGGCTGCCTGTTGATAGTGTCAGTGATCACAAAAACATTGTCATAGTCTGATTTGCAGTCATATTTTGCTTGTTAATGTGCTAATGGTAAATTACAAACAGGATGGTCAATACGGAGCAGTGGCATCAACTCCTGGTACGAACGCAACAGACCAGACATACCCCTGTAGAATATGGCACCATTCATTTGGACTGATCATCGTGTTTTCCTGTCCCAGGTTTAGCTCTTTTCCAGAAAAAGTTCCAGATGTTTGGTTTCAGCTGAAAAAGAGTTTCAGGTTTTGGGGTACCTCTGTACTACTACTTGCACCCCTGCTTGTGTAATGTAAATTATCTATTATTTATTTATTATTTATACTATTTATTCAGATTTGCCGGGATCCTTCCAGTCTGCCCTTCATGGTGCGCTGACCGCCACTGACTTCGCTCAGGGTGTGCGCGCTACCATGAGAGTCGGCGGCTGCAATGCCTCGCGAGGTGGTTTCATCGGGGCGTGCACTGCTGCTCAGGTGAGTGATCTGATTATCACCATGAATAATTTAATTTGCAAATGTACAGATACAGATAACTTTAAACCATAAAACTCTAACCAGAAAAGGAAATTTGTCTTCGGCTTGACCGACAGGTGGCGATGGCGAAGGGTTGTCAATGGCCTATGCTCCACGTGGAGCCAAGGGCCTAAGTAAGTAAGTTGACCGACAGGTAAATGACCAAATACATGAGATCACACAAGGAGTGTCGACTTATAAAATCTCTCTCTCTCTCCCTCCCTCTCTCTCTCCCTCCCTCTCTCTCTCCCTCCCTCTCTCTCTCCCTCCCTCCCCTCAATCCTCCAGATATGCAAACAGATAATCATTGTTTCCATTGACAGTAAAGTGTATTTATCTTCTGGCCCAATACATGGCAGTATAAAAGAACGACTGTGATGACAGCAGGTCACTGGATGGAAACGTATTGGGCTGGTGACCGTCTTGTTTAGACTATGCCAATTCATTGTCACTTTATTGTCCAGAATCGAATTGAACAGATTGAAATTATACGCACTATCCAGGCATTTGTTTTTACCCCCTGATAGCCCCAGATCTGGAATTAAGTTCGTGTGATCTTTTGGCCTTTAATTGTGTTTCAGATCATTTGGTATTCTGATCTATATAGCACTTGTTCAAAATCTTTGAAGTCTGTGGTACTGTTCTGAAACCAGCAATTTTTTTCTTGCAGTTTGGCCTGGAAGGTATCCCAGAGAGCTGGCGACAAAGAACCAACACCTACCCAGAAATTTTGACTCTTGCAAGGCAGCTGTGTGATATTTTCCCGTAACTCTCAGTCATCATTATCATCACCATCTTCATCTGTGTAGTTCCTAAACCAACCATGAGGACTGTGTTTTTTTTTTTAAAGTGATATTACTCATTTTTAGCTATAGACAAGACAAAAACATCTTACTTTTCTACAAAGCAAAATTGCCAGTACATTTGAAGGGGTTTTGCCGTTGTTTTGTTATGTTAGAGTTTACAAGCATATAGAGAGCTGACATGACCAAGTAAATTAGTGTTGATTTTGAGCGCCAGTTTACATACCTATGGTTCATATTACCGGTTAGATGTTTTGAGAGATGTTTTTGTTTTATTATGACAGTGAAGTTAGGCAATGCATTTTTTTTTTCTTCTTTAGGTTCACTGTGATCAAATGCGAATTATTTGATTTTTTAATTTCTCCATGTCCGCCGTTTATCCACGCTTGATACACATACCTCTATTTCTCACTTCTGTGTGCTTCATCTTTGGTCAGTTCAACTGGGTGTATACAATGTACTGCTTTTTCCATGGTGTTTGAGGTTATACACTGAGTGAAAGTGAGCACCCCATGACTGTGCTGTTGGAAACCACATGTGGTTGACAGAACATGATGTTTATGTGCCTTCTTGTCATTCTTTGTGTAACACCGACTTCCGTGGAAACATACAGTTTACATAATTGAATAAAATTGAATACATGTACGTAAAACACTGAACTCGCTCACGAAGGATATGTATTATACAGTAGCAGCACATGTTAATTTTTGACAAATCAAGAGTAACAATTTCATGTAATTGCAAGTACATGTTTATGCCACGGTGTTAAATTTCTTTATACAGAGCCACTGTATGTTGTGCATTGTGTGCGTGCATGCGTATTTTGTGCTGTGTGTACAAGTAAATAAAGAACATTGTGTGTACATGTGTGTGTGTGTGTGTGAAAATCATGCAGTGCATTATTTGTTATGGCATACTCTCATCCCTCTTAGTAATTTGAAGTTAAAATAAATAAGGGTGGGTGTTTGGGGGTTTTACGTGCTTTTCCACCACATAGGGTGATATCAAAGACGGGGCAACAATGAAAAAGCCAGCACAAATATTTGGCCCCAGCCGGGATCGAACTCACGACCCGAGCATTAGAAGTCCAATGCACTACCATAAAGAAATTATAAACAATGCCTCTAAATTATAAACAATGCCTCTGTTTTGACTGGAAAGCAACAAGAAGACAACTGTACGAAAAACATTTTTTAATAGTTCAAAATACAGATCATCAACAAAAAGACTCAAAAAATATATACACTGTACAATATGGTTTCCATGAATCAATCAACTCAGTTCCACAGTCATAAACAATATTTTGGCCAGTATAATACATACTGGCATCTTTTACTCTTTTTTTCCTTCTTCTTTTTATTTCCGTTTTCCCCTTAAAATTATTCCACTAAAGTATGTCAAAAATCCTGTCAAACTTAACTAGAATTAACAACACAACACAGATCCTAATGGATCACACAAACCAAAATGGTTCCTTTCAAATTAGTCTCATAATGGTACGTGCGAGTGTCACGTGTGGATTTCAAAGAAAATGTCTTTTGAAATTGCAGTTCTGTTGCTCCAGTCCTATCGGTTTTTCATCCCAGTTTCTGATACAGGAGGAATCTTGATGGCAGGTTTTGCAGGAGGCTCTTCACTTACTTTTTTTCGTGTTTTTCTGGCGCTGGAAGAAAAAAGAGAAAACACTGTCAAACACACCCTTGCACGATTACAATGCTACAGATTCTGACAAGGAGAAGTAATTGGGAAGTTCGGGGTTCTCATCTGTGTGATGATTCCATGTAACCCAGCTCCCTTCCATTTTGAAAATGTACATGTAGTATGTAAAAGAGGTGGCATGATATGGTATTTTCGTGAAACGGAAACCCAGGCAGTTGTAGCTATGTTGGTAAGAGCAAAGCGTTGAGTGTGGCATCTGCCACAGCCCTTGCTGAAACTTATATTCTACTGTGCGGGTGAGATGACCATGAGATTGTGGAAACTGCAACAGCTGCACTACAGAATCAATGCACTGCCCTAATCCTGCATGACATATTGATTAGACCATTAAAATCCTGTCTTGAATTGCATTAGAGCAGAAAAGACTATCCTCTCGATCGTAACAAGAAACAACAAAACACATGGTATGATGTTTTGGCTTGTATCAATTGCTTTCATTAGAACTACAGCAGAGGAGACTAACGTTAAAAAACAAAAAAAAAGCGTAATACATAGTAAAAAAGTTGTGACGTGAAAAGGTTATAAGTCTTCAACTGCTGAGTTACTAATCCTCCTCTCAGATTCTCTCTCCCTCACACACACACACACACACACACACACACACACACACACACACTCACACACACACACACACTCACACACACACACACACACACACACACAGAGCTGTCCTTTTTCATAAACTCAAATGTGAACTTCCAACAGCTAAAATTTAAGGGGGACTTAAAGTATATGACTTACAGCTACTAAACCCACATCACATTTGGTGGAAGGAAGGAAAGACACGGCACAGAAATATAGAATGCCATTCAGTACCCACACGGTAACTGCTTACAAGAGAGGAAACGTTCAGAAGCACAGATCAATGTAATTTATCTTGTATTTAAGTCATAAAATAAAAGTCCTCTTACGATCTAAAGACTAGGGAAGTTTAATGAACCAACTGCACATCCACACCTAACAACCCCCCCAAAAAAGGATTTTTTTTTGTAACCAGCTGCAGGTTCTTGATATAACCCTTTAACTCTTTAGCTTCCACAGCTTTCCCAACTTCAGACACAGTGAATCCAAACCAATTTTCACTGGATTATTTATTTCGTGTCGATAAAACAATAAAATGGACGATTCCCTTTTTTTTTTTTTTTTTTTTGGGGGGGGGGGGGGGGAGGGGGGATTAAACTTGATTTTACCACCTGATATTTCAATGTTAAGAGATGTGCACAGAAAATGACACAGTGCAACAAAACACCATCAGAACACGTAAAACACAAACAACTGACATAAACAGGTAAAATTAACACTTCACTTTGGGTTAGAGAAGACAACTCTAACTGGTTATTACATAACTGCAAAAAAACATCTTTTTTTGTTTTTGTTTCGCAATTAAAAAAATTGCTGAGTGAGTAACATAAAGGTGGATTTTGAAAAGAGCTCTCTTGAAGTTTACAACTAAACCGAACATCACGCATTTCGAAGTGTTCCAGTCCTAATACTTGTATGAAACTGGACATCAGTCATGGGATTTCTTTCAATTTCCTCATCAGAACATGCTGTTTGTATGTATTTGCACTACTGCACAACAAAAGAAGCCAGCTGAAACAAAATGGAAATTTTCTTCTTCCTTTCTTGACCCACTTCAAGAGCATTCCTTCCAAAAAAAAAACAGTTCAACTTTTTCTTGTCTTTTTACCCCCTTTTTCGACAGCGAGATATCACTTTCCAGTTTGCTTGGTCGGCTCACTCGTTGTGCCGTTATCTTAATGAATATGAAATTTTGCTGGTCTAATTAAGTACTTGCAATGGTAACAGACTCCGTCTCATCCAATCACTGATACAATGCCTGCAGGGACATGGCTTAGGAGACGCACCATATAAGTATAGCTGGTGTGGCACTGGTATCCAGTATATTTGATACTTATGTAGTGGACAGGGTTGGGATTTTTCTCAAGTGACGCAAACAACCAGCACAGTGTCCAATCATACCAGTCCACTTTAACTCCACCACAGAAGTTTGGTGTTGCTGACTGCATAGCAAGCCCATCCCAAGGAACTTTCTAGATCCTCATACAACATATTTCTAACTCCATTTTATTCACAATGTTGTTGGGTGCTGGCATGCCGAAATCTGAATAGTGGAGTTATCAAAGTGCGTCACGCTATTAATCAACATAAATAACACTGTGTAAGGATGATTATGCTATATGCAATCTATTATCAGCACAAATCCAGTCAAGTGTGTGTGTGTGTGTGTGAGTGTGTGTGTGTATTCAGGCACCCAGATGTACGTCTGTGACGATGTATGATTGTTCTTTTATATTATGTCAACTGAGAAAACTGTGTACATTGTATTTTGTTTGAAAAAGTTGCCATCAACTTTTTTTTTTTCATACTCCACAACATGAACTGTATGTATACACACTTACATCCCCTTTCTCTGGACCTGTTTCAGAAATGAACCATCAGCTATCAGTTAAGAAATGTTACATATATACAGCCTGTTCGAAGATGTTCATTCATTCAATGTCACAGTTGAGATATACATGTACCAGCTCAGCCCCCCCCCCCTCTCCCCCCACACACACACCCATGTGACACATTACCCATTCTAAGCTGACTAAAAAACATGAACATATAAACTGCTTGTTTTCTGGAGGAACCATACAGAATGAATACATGTACCAGCAACAGTCAATAATGAAGAGGTATAGTCATGTATGATAAAGCTGGTTTTGCCTATAGATAGAACCCTCCCAAGACTTTAATTTCCAAACCACGGTAACTGGAAACGGGACTCGCCAGACCACAACAGTGCTCACCACTTAGATGAACAACGGCCTATAGCAGCCTTGACTAGCTCTTAGTTATCGGTTCTTGATACTTACCGGTAGTTGCACAGGAAATCTTACAAGGTTACAATTTTTTTCTCTGCTCATGCACATGCGTAAGGACTCAAAATTTTAATTTTGACACAAACACCGACAAAGGCAATGACACTAAGCTTCTGGCACAGTCTCAAATTCACTACGTGACCAGGGATGGATTTACTCAAAAATGCCAATGAGACATTGTCTCCTTGACCAGTCATTTTTATGAGACATTTTCATTTTCTATGAGACAATCAAGTTCACCCGCATCACTCTGTCACAATGTCTGTGCCGAGAGTCTGTTCCTAAGTGCAGTGACGTTCAGGTTATGAACGGAAAAGGACCTCTCGATCGCAGAACCGAGAAAACTGATAACGCGCCAATATTTTTTGCAAATCTTTCGAGCGAGAGTTCCTGGCAGCGCGCGCGGCGAGCGGGATAAGTAAGCCTCATCACTAAAATTAGATTAGTGTAACAGACTCTATGACTGACTGACACGGACAGCGCATCTCTGCTTCGCGTTGTCAAGTGCGCTTGTGATGTCATGTTCGTGCGACATATGACGCATTTTGCGAAATTTTCTATGCGACATTTTATCAAAATATGAGACATAGTCGCAGGGCGCACGAGAAAATCGATCCCTGCGTGACATTTCTGGGAAAATGCTGTAAGTTGCTCTTTGGCCAATGCAAATTAACTGTCTGACCCCGAAAGAGGGCTATCGCGCTCCTCCCTCAAAAACTCAACACAGAACGGCAAAGCAGGATCTTCTAAATTTATATCACTGGAGCATGATCCTGCTTCGCCGTTTTCTGCCATATGATTGAGGGAGAGCACGATCGCTCTTCTTCAAGGTAAAAGACTCGTTCATAAATACCATTATGTGGCTTTCTGGTGCAAGGAATAATTTTTGTTGTTGTTGTTGTTGTTGTTGTTGTTGTTGTTGTTGTTGTTGTTGTTTTTTTGTTTCTGGAGTTGTTCTAAACGGTACGAATTGTACCACCACCACCAAAATTCACCACTAATGGGAACCCACAATAAAGACAGGAAATGGGTTTTGTTTGTCTGTGTCGTCCAATGTTTCAGCAATCGTACCTGAAAGTTTGAAGTCTGTGAGTCGGGGTTTAAAATCGTGACTTACTTCACATTTTTTGTGTCTTTTAATTTTTCCTGAATGTACACAAACGGCATGTCCACAGGGATGGAAGGTGACAAAACTCTCGGTCCTGAGTGAGTTAAACCACTTTTCCTGGACAGTATAGAGGTGATCCCCAAACAATCTCCCTTAACTCATTCAGCCCTACGCAGGTACATGTACCTGCGCGAGGAACCCGCCGCGTATGCCTAGGCAGGTACATGTACCTGCGAGCTAGTGAAAATTTCTACTCGCTCCTCATTGGCCAGACTACTGAATATTCATGAAACAAGGGGCATTGCTCTGCTGTGCACTTCTTTTCCTTTGTATCGATCAGGTCTACACATGGGTTTGAGCGATTTTTGGTTTTTTTAACTGACTGAGTGGCTAGGCAAAAAAGTGCCCAGGGCAGGGACAGCATTCAGGCCTGGATCCAGCAAGGGCTGAAAGGGTTAAGCTGGGCAAAGAAGGAAAGATGGAGGCAAAGACTCACGAGGTTCGGACAGTTTCTGCATAATTGGTCCCAACACTTCTTCCATAGCCTGTTTCTGGGTGATGAAATCCTGTGTGGTTGCGTCTGCTGTCGTCTCCAACCACTCTGTCTTTTCCTTACATTGCGACATCACCAGTGTCTGTGGAATTTTGAAAACAAATACCGACAATAATAACAATGATAATAATACAAATAATAATGAATTTTATGCAACATAATTTTCCTCCACACAAGCAAACTGAAAGGGTTTTACAACAGATTAAAAAAAAAGCAACAAATCTGTATCGACACAGTAACTTCTCAACGATATGCATAATATTATACATATGATATGCACACAAAAAAATTCCATAAACAACACACACACACACACACACACTAAACTGTGGCTGGCACAATGAATCTATGTAATAATAGGGAGGTGAAAAAAATTGTTGTCTGTATTCTCCACTGACCCTTCAAGAAAAACTGCTCAAATGAAAATCAGCTTGGAAAGAAACAGTACAAATAGTGACCATTTTTATTATTATTATTTTTTGCTGCTAACACTCTTTGCCAGCTCGACTGGTATTCTGCGCAGGTCATGGGTGAAATCCAAGAGGGCCCAGAAGCTTAGAACTTTTTCTTATACATGATGACCATGAGTGTGATGGATTGATGATGGTTTGGAGGGCCATGTGGTTTGAGACAGCATGACAGGGCCGCATTCTGCACTTCCTGTCATAAATACCACAGCGTCAACCAGGCCCGGTAACTATGGCACCTGCAGTGTCAGCCGTGTAATCGTCCACATCACGAGATGTGTCATAACGAGGGAAGCACCCGCAAAGTCACATCCTGTGAGGTGGGTGAGTCTCGGCTGTGTGGCAACACCCTCCCCACTGGGCCCTTATAGCACACCCACTCAGGGTAGAAGCCGACCTCCCGCTTACCTCGGCTGGGATTTGAACCTGGCTGACAGTGACTATTTCAGCTCAGTGTCTTTAGCAGGACAACAGTTATTACCTTCTCATCCTTTGCTACTCTGCCTGCTGCCTTCTCTGGGTCTGTCACTGATTCATGGCACAGCTTGATATAATCAGAGAGGTTCACTTTGGCTTCTGCAATATACACAATGTAAATACATGTATGCATATATATATAGACAGAGAGAGAGAGATCCAATGAAAAATCCAGTATTGCTCCAATATTAGACCGATTTGCACTTCCAACATTGGTCCAATATTGTAAATCAACACTGCCCCAATAAAAGAGTCATTACAATCATGCCAAAATGCCCAAACTGCACAGATTAACAAAAACATTCCGGGTCTGGGAGCATGCCCTCGGACACCTCCAGCATAACATGCTCGTCTTGCAGATGCGCGCTCGTGGCTTTGCTACACACTTTTCCTCTGTCTGGATCATGGGCCATTTTAAACCCTGACACGTAATTGTAAAGAAGATAAAATGCTCTTTAATTTGATATTAGAATGGTGTTCGTACTCCTAAAATTGTGAATGCCGCGGTCAGTTGAAGTTGGTAGCAAGTCAAGTTTATTTTTCCAACCCTCTGGGGGCATAGGAAAACCAAAGGCAGCATATGAAAATAAAACTGAAACAACGAAAATATCAACAACAAAAAACAACAACAAACAAACAAAAAACAACAACGGTCGGTGGTCTAGTGATTAAGAGAGTTGTCACCAATGCGAGAGATCAGGGGTTCGAGTCCCACTCAGGGCAAAGAATTTTTCCTCTCGTATGTGGCACCGATCATTTGGGCCGATCGTCGGGAGTTCTCTCCGAGCACTCCGGCTTCCTGCCCCTCTGCTTTGGAAATGTTCAGCTCACCAAATTTGAAAAATAAATGCAGTTCTAAAGTCTGAAACTTAAATGGCTGAGCTGACCCTTCGTACCACGTGACTGTAATGTGTTTAGTCCAGTGTGTAAGAGAATGTGTGTGATTCACGTGAGCGTGCGTGTTGGGGTCAGTTCACGGCGCTTTGAGCCGATTCATGAAATTGGGTAAAGCGCCTATACAATACCCATTATCATCATTATTATTTTTATTAACAACAACAGCAACAAAACTGGCGATACAGAGTGACCCCTGCACTGTTTTTGTGTACTGCATAGAATGCCATGGGTGACTTTTGTATCCTTCGTGAGAATGTGTGTACACCCAAATGACATAACAGACCATGCATGCGTGTCCCAAATTAAACGTATGCCTGTGATTCACCCAAAATGGACTCTGCAAATAGTCAAGAGCCTCTATAGGCATTCTGTTGAGCACTGACGCAATGATCAAGCCAAAATCATACCAGCCCAATCGAGAAAGTCCACACATTCTGTCTGGTTGTATCGCGCAGCTGTCTCCCGCGGCCTCTCCCCGTGTACGTTTCGCTGCTGCAGATTTGCGTTGAACTCCACAAACACCTTTAGCACCCCCACACGTCCCCAGGCTGCAGCGTGATGCATGGGACAGTAACCTGGTTAAAAGATAACGTACAGTATTTGGCTTAGTGGTTGAGGCATCTGCTGTGGATCCCAAGGTGCAGGTTTGGCAGAAATTTTTGTAGGAGTTTTCCTTGCCAAATTGAGTCAACTTCAAGTGCAGACTTACGTAGGGTGCCTGTCCTGCCTTCATGTCAACAAGCACCTACAACCATAAAGATCCCATTCCATGCGGGGGGAGGGAGGGAGGGGGAGGCACAGAATGGAAAACACACACCATGCAGGTAGAAAAGGAGAAAAAAAAAGGGGGGGGGGGGGTACTGTGTTATGGCAATGTGCTCTCCCCTCCCCCACCCCTCCACCCCAACAGAAGCAGTCTTAATTTCCTTTACCACAGTAACGTAACTGCAATATCATGTACATACTATAATACAAAATAATGAAAAGTTTCTTCCCTGTAAAATAGACCTACCTGGTATGTACGCAAACCACTGACTTTCAAAAGCAGCTACAGAAAGGATACTGCAGATTTTGTGAAAATAATTCACTGGCAGGACATTTCAAAGATTTTTCTTTGACTTTTCAAACCTTTTTCTGTAATAGTGGTGATGTCTGCTCCCCGTTTCAGCAGTTCTCTGCAGATGTCGACGCGACCGAAGCTCGCAGCAAGGTCGAGCGGCGACTTTCCATCGTCATCTCTTTCGTTGATAAGTTCCGGCAATTGCTCTTTGTACTGATCGGTGTCATCATCAAAGCTCTTCAAAAGTCGTTCCAGGTCATTTTTGTAAATGCAGTGTGTTACGATCGTCGTGTCCGGCAGAAGTACCTCCGACATCGATTGTGACTGTGAGACTTCGGATTCTCCGGTAATTTCTGTCTCCATCGCCATCCTGACAGTTTATCTGAACGGATTTTGTGCTACAAGCAAACAAGAGAGTCTTCGACTTTCCTTCTTTGAAGAGCCTAACACAACTCAGCGTGTTAAACTGGCTAAAGAAGGAACAGCAGAGGAAGACGTCTGCGCCAAACCGATCTGTTGCCCCCAAACAAATCGAAGCCGTAGGTCTGAGGTACGGGTAAGCTGATTGGCTAAACGAATGATTTGCGTTGTCGTAAATTGTGTTTAGGTTTTTGTCATTAATTTTCACTATATTTTACTTTTTATTCAAACAGACGCAATAAAGTGATATTACTACTGCAAAAGCTGTAAAGTTGCGAAAGAGGCACGATCTTGCGACATGCCTACCGCCGCGGTGGCGCATATGTATAGGACTGTCATATCCGGCAGTTTCAGTCAAGTCATCAGTTTTCTGCCCGGTACCCGGCGTTTCCAGAGTCCTACTCAATTTTGCACAAAGTTTGATACAAGATGCACAGAATGGTATTCAGTAACTTGAAAATGTTTTGACAAGTGAAAACCGTTCAGTCGGCATCATGCAGTGTTTCAGTTTATCAGTGCAGGTCACTGATTTTTGCCGGCCTCGGTGACCGGCTGTGACTGAGATGGTGGGATTACTGGTGCCGGCCGGGCTTTCGGCCAGGCTCTGTATTACTGCAGGCGCGTAGGAAGATGCTGAGAGGAAGGGGGGCCCACTGAGTCGGGTGAGCCATACGGCCGCGGTGAAGAAGGGGGGGGGGGAGGGGAGGTTTGTGTGTGTGTGTGTGGACTGCCAAGGATTGTGTCCTGCGACAGCAGAGCAGGGGGGCCCCACCACTGGTAGGCCCCCTCTCCTCTTATCAAAAGCAAGGGGGACCCAAAGATATTCGGGCCCCACGTGACTTCCAAAAATCGAACGGAGGCCTGGGCCCCCAGGGCCCCCGTGGTTCCTACGCCCCTGTTAACTGATCTTCTCATGTATTCCTGGCCGACATAGATTTTCATGAGTACAGATCACAAATCATTGTACTGTTTCGTGTCTCCATGCTATCTTCGTTTTGTAGCCGGTCGCCGCCGGGAGAAAAAAAAAAAGACTTGAAAACAAAAACAAAACACGTGCTCCGCCTCCGTCTGTATCATCACAAGAGGAGGGACGGCACATTGTATTACCAAAAGCCGATTTAAAAAAAAAAAGTTACCGAGTGATGGCCTCAGGAGTTTTGCACTTCCAGCAGACAAAAAATCTCTCACAGCCTAAGTCTCCTCCAGACAAATCCCCCCCTGAGCCCGTGCCGGGTCCAACTGATATTTGGACTAACTTGAGTTTGAGGGAAACTGACTCGGTGATTCAAGTTTTGTTTTTTTTGGTCAGCCGTAAGAGCCTCTGTGTGTGTGTGTGTGTGTGTGTGTGTGTGTGTGTGTGTGTGTGTGTGTGTGTGTGTGTGTGTGTGTGTGTGTGTGTGTGTGTGTGTGTGTGCGGTGTGTGTCAGTGTGTGTGTGTGTGTGTGAGCCTGGACAGTGTATGACGGTCCGTCAGTGTGCGCCGGCGTGCGCGAGTGCGTGCGTGTCAGTGTGTGTGTGTGTGTGTGTCAGTGTGTGTGTGTGTGTGTGTGTGTGTGTCGATGTGTGTGTGTCGATGTGTGTGTGTGTGTGTGTCGGTGTGTGTGTGCCACGGTGTGTGTTGGTGTGTGTGTGCCACGGTGTGTGTCGGTGTGTGTGTGTGTGTGTCAGTGTGTGTGTGTGTGTGTGTGTGTGTGTGTGTGTGTGTGTGTGTGACGGTGCGTCAGTGCGTGCTGCAGGACTTCAACATGCAACATGAGTCAGTCCGCAACAGAAAACGCACCCGCGGCACCTTAGTGTTCCACTGAACACATTTTCACGAATATCCCACGTTTTTGACTCTTTTTCGTTTCAGTTTTGGCCTTGTATGCGAGAATCAGGAAAGATAAGTTTAATGCGGGCTCCGTGACGGCTCTTACTGCAGCCGGCAAACACGAGTATAATCAAAGTGCAACACATAAAAGGGCAGACCACTCAGTGGCGCACAACCGCCCCAAACTTATTTGGTAGGAACTGAGTTAATTTAAAAGTTCCATGTCGGCTTCTGTCTCACAGGCTCCTTTAATAAATAATAATAATAATAATGAATTTTACTTATATACAGCACAATTCTCACAAAGTAACTCAATGCGGCTCATACTCCCGCTCTCATACCAACAAATATGCAAACACACACACACACACACACATACACACACACACACACACACACATACAGAGAGAGAGAGAGAGAGAGCAGCTGAATCAGGAGGAGGTAAGTGGGCCTAGCCGAAAGCCAGCCGGAACAGATGCGTTTTCAAGTCAGACTTGTAACGATCTATGTCCGACTGGTCTCTCAGGTCGGCAGGTAGTGCGTTCCAGAGTGACGGGGCAGCAAAGCTAAACGCGCGCTCGCCAACTGTTTTGAGGTTTCGACGAGGAAATTTCAATAGTTTTTCAGAAGAACACTAACGAGTGAGTGCTGTTTGAAATGCTTACACACACGTTTGTTTGTTTGTTTGTTTGTTTGTTTGTTTGTTTGTTTCAATGCAAAAGAAAAGACTATGAACTCAATGAAAGGAAACTATATATTTTATTCATTTCAGTTACAGACAGACTTCACATGTTCATAAACTGTCGTTGCTAAACTGCATCACAGCAGCGGAGAGCGGTGACGACTGACGAGGTTCAAAATGTTGTTGTTGTTGTCAGTTGTTGTTGTTATGGCGGTGGTGGTGGTTGTGGTGGGGGTCCGGTGATGTTTGTGCAGTGTGTGTGTGTGTGTGTGTGTGTGTGTGTGTGTGTGTGTGTGTGTGTGTGTGTGTGTGTGTGTGTGTGTGTGTGTGTGTGTGTGTTATTACACCTTTGTTAAACGATCAAATACATATTTCTTCCGTGACATTACTGCAACTGACATGGGTTAACCACACACCAAGGCGCTCCACTGAGATCGAACAAATACTTGCATTTCTTCTGTTAGATTTCTGCACTGAACTGACACTGATGGATTACATACACACCAAGGATCTTCGACATCTTTACTTCAGCATCTTCGATCTTCACGTCTTTTGTACCACAGAAACTACGAGAAAACAAGATTTTACCAGTTCGAGAATGTACCACATCTTTTATTCAGTGTTCACTTCTAGAAACGTCTTTGCTCATATTGTCCCTATCTGAAAATGTTTTCTATATGAAAATGTAAGATTTATCAATGTTGAATGCTGTTTTGAAATTCCTATCCTCCTTTTCTCAAGCAAGCCTCAAACTGATTGCTGTTTCACAAATTCCCTTGTTCAGAATGGACATGCATGCTTGACTGAATGTGTTTGAGACTAGCGACTGAGCAGGGCAAGGAACTGAGATAGTGGGGGTTGCTAGCGGCTGTTGGAATAGCCAGTCGAAAGGAGCTACGTCACAGCCAAACAACCTTCACCTTAACCATATCTAAACACGGCAGATCCAGAGTCGTCGATGTGAGGTCGAAGCGCCTGAGGTCGCCCGAGTCTCGCCGAGGCAGGCAGGTGACCAAGAGGCGTCCAGAACATCTTCCTCTTCATGCTGGTGGGCACCGCCCATCCGGGCTCTTCCCACGACCTCTTGACCTCAAGGTCGTAAGGCGAACTCGGCTCGTCGTCGCGCGGGAAGTTCCGTCTGCTGTCGAGGAAGAACTGGAGCAGCTGGGAAAGTCTGGGGTCTGTGAGGCTGTCGGCGCTCGGGGTGTCCTGTGGTTTCGCCGCCATTCGTTCGTCTTTGATGGTCCGTGCCACGGCGGAGGAGAGGAGTAGAGAGGCCAAGGAAAAGGCGAGCAGAGAGGTCATGACCGACATGGCGTCTGAAACAGAGAACGAGAGGGTGGGGTAAGTCATCGTCGTCATCATCATCGTAATCGTCATCAATGTCATCATCATTAGTGTCATCGGCATCATCATCACATACGTTATAGTCTTCAACAATATCGTACAGTTCTTGAGGCGGTGCAAAGCAACCCATGCAATCAGACGAACCATCCATCCACTTGGAAAACTTGCCAGTAGATTGGCTGCATACTTGGTGTGAGTGTGGCAACTGTTTTGGTGATTCCAAAGGGGGTGGGTTCAAAATACCTATTGCATGTTGTAAACATGGCCTGAGAGACTGCACTGACTGATTTTGAAGATCCCAAATGATTTTGATTATGTTCAGGAACTGGCACGGTTAGCCCGCAGCTGTGAAATCTAACTAGTTTTGAGGGGTGGTACAGGAAAAAAATCACAAAAAAATAACCAACCGCCCAAAAGTTATCTTGTTAGGTTTATTACACACAGGACATGTGTAGCAACTTGCTGTGAAAAACATTGAGTTGATACCTTGAAAAGAACTTGTGCCTTAGTGGTCTCAATAGTTGCGCAGTCATGAAAAAAGTGTGCCTTTGCTTGAAAATTTGTTGAAATTTACTCTACACATGAATCTATGGCTGCCTGATTTTTGTGATTTTTTTGGTGAATTTTAAAGCATTTCTCGGGTGTCTTCTGCAACCTTATACATGTGTAAGAGGAATATAGTATAGCGTTTTCCTCTAAATGTGCATGTACGTAGCCAATACGAACAACGACATGCAAGTTACCAGGCTGAAGAGGCATCGACGGGATGCTTGGATTTAAGCCAGTTGCAGAAACACACACACACACACACACACACACACACACACACACACACACACACACACACACACACACACACACACACACACACACACACATGCACTCGCTCACTCACTCATCCGCCATTTCGGCTCTCGCACACTCTCACGTCACCGCGCGTCATGGTTACCGCACCATGACAACAATACAACAATATAACTACAACATCGACACCCTCTTGAGAGGGAATCTCTGTCTTCCTTTGACTGAATGACAATATCAACATTTTTGAAACTGTACAGCACTTTATAGAAGTATCAGGTCGCTTTGACACCTAAATTCTGATTACCATTACCAGTCGCCAGCCCGCTGCCACCGTTGAAACCACAGTCCCACTACATTTTTCTTTGTACAGTACTTGGCCATTCTCTCTATTCCCTTTCTTCCTATCTCTTTCTTTACAGATCTGTCTTATCATAATACTGTATCTGACGCCTCCGCCGCAAATGTTTTTTTTTTTTTTTTTTGGTACTTATGAGCACATTTATAAATTTTTAACTAGTTGTGCTCGGCCTCGTGGAAATTTTGTGAGTGTATTTTCTATTTGTTCAAAATGAATAAAAACTGTTTAAACCAACAATACAAGAATGTTCAAATTTGAAGAAACGCACCGTTTGCCGACATCACAGAACTCAAATCTTAAAAGAAAGGTGTATGTACTCAAACGGGCGATCGCTTCAATCACTCAGTAACAGCGTTGCAAATGACAGCGTTTTTGCCTTTTTAGGATGTCCAGCGTGCCTTAAAGTTTTATTTGTCACAGCTCCATCTCTATCTGGTCACACGAGCTTCATCAACACCTTTTGTTCCCGACGGAACTACGGGAAGGAATTTTGCATAGTGTAAAATTTATTGTGTCTGTAGGGCAGGAAATTCGAAACTGACTGACGTCAGAAGATATTCCCGCGAGACAAAGCCGGAAGGATGGGTGGGTGGGTGTTTTGGGGGTTTAACGTCCTTTTCCACCAGATACGGGTGATATCAAAGACGGGGCAACGATGAAAAAGCCAGCACAAATATTTGGCCCCAGCGGGGATACGAACTCATGACCCGAGCATTAGAACCTAAAGCCGGAAGACACGAGGCGTGATTTGCTGAAATCGCTGTACAGGTGAATGAACTGGCATAGGATTAGCAATCACAAGAGTGCGCACACTCACCTACCACCCACCGACTCCCCCCCCCTCCCTCCACCGCCTTCCACACACACACACACACACACACGCGCGCGCGCGAGCGGCAAGCCACTGATTTGGCCCATTCATGTGCAGTCTCAGCTCAGTTTTGCCTGTCTCGCGTTTGTGTACACACGCACGCACAAATATCACGTGTGCATGTCAGAGATTCCATTCCGTACGGAAGGGGGGGGGGGGGGGCGGGATGGAAAACAAGCACACATCATACGTGCAGGAAACAGAATAGAAAAATGAAAAAAAAAAAAAACCCGCCTCTTCCCTTTCTTTCTTCTATACCTACACCCTATTACGATAACGATGAAATCGATCGCCTGCCTCTCTCTCTCTCACACACACACACACACACACACACACACACACACACACACACACACACACACACACACACACACACACACACACACACACACACACACACACACACAACGGCACACACACACACACACACACACACACTATATTTATGTAATCGCGCATCCGTCCGTCACACGTAAGAGCCAAGACGGAAGAGCTAATCACGTGTTAAAGGATCGGCTTCACCTATAGAATCCTCCCGAGAGGAATTGCTTCGAAGAGTGAAAAAAAGCTCGGAGCGTGAACAGCCTCGGCACAGTCACAGACTCGCCGGCATGGTGCACCGTAACAGCCACTACTCCCAATTAAAGTGACGCATGACAGTTAAATCCCGAATCTCGGGATTTCCCGTGTCGCGATAACTGAAAACGGGACTTGGCAAACACGGGAAAGCTCGCCGCTCAGGTGTATAACAGTTCGCGACTGGCTCTGCCTTACTGGTCCTTATTAGTCGCCAGTTATATTACCTTTTTGTCATTACAAATGCTTTCGCCCTGTCGGACTTCTCCACTGAATTGTTTTATTTATCTTTTTTTTTTTCTATTTTAGCTGTAAGGCAGGAACAAGGCAGACATGACAAACGGATGTGGAACAGACAGAAACGGGGAAATAATTATGAAGGTTATGACAGAAGCTGATCATTTTTTCTCATCAACGATCTACAGGAAGCGCTAGCCTTCCCACCCCGCCGACAATCACTATCAGCTTGCAACTTGCGACCGTTGGAAGTCGGCTAAGATGACTCTGATTTGTTCACCAGCTGACACCGGACTTCCGGGCTCCCGCACAGACCAGAGGATCGCCGTCCCTGGAACAGCGTTGTCACGGCGGTTGCAAAAGGTGTTAGATGCGTGATTTCACACCTCGAGACTGTCGACCACCACTGACGACATTGTCAACCACCACTGACGACACTGTCGACCACAACTACGACATTGTCGACCACAACTACGACATTGTCGACCACCCCTGACGACATTGTCGCCCACAACTACGACATTGTCGACCACCACTGACGACATACTCGTCTGTCACAAGCGACATTGTTAACCACCACTGTTGTTACGATTCGGTACATAAAAGCACGGGGAGCCGGGGTGGTCGAATGGTAGAGCGTTGGACTTCTAATGTTCGGGTCGTGAGTTCGTATCCCGGCTGGGGCCAAATATCTGTGCTGGCTTTTTCATCGTTGCCCCGTACGTGGTGGAAAAGGACGTTAAGCCCCCAAACACCCACCCACCCACATAAAAGCAAACCTCACTCGAAAACAACCAAACACCGGCGAACACTAAAACAAAAAACAAACAAAAAAGTAACCAAAAATAGGCGCGTTATCTCACTTATTTGGCTCAAAACACCGAACTAAACCCACCACGGAGGCTCACGTGAATCACACGCATTCTCTCAAACACCCAACACTCATCAACACATTACCATCACGCGATGCGAAGGGTCAGCTCAGCTACTTGTGTCGGAATGCAGCACTGCTCTGATTTTGAAGTTTGTGGGCAGAACATTTCAAAGGCAGAGGGGGAGGGAAGCCGGAGTACCCGTGGAAAACCCGCGACGATCGGCCCGAGTGAACGGCGCCGCGGCATATTCAGCTGAAAAAGTCGATGGCCCCAAGTGGGACTCAAACCCCAACCTCTCGCACTGCTGGCTGGAATCATTACCGCTACGCCCCCGTGCGCCCCGACAAGAACAAACGCAACAATTGTTTACAACAATTTTAAATGATGTTCAGCACCCACTTCATTCTGAGTTTGCCCCGCTACCATCTGGACGGCGGTTTAGAATGCCAAAAGTGAAAACAGTGAGATACCGTCAGTCATTTGTTGCAAGTGCAATCACCCTGGTTAATTCTGACTTGTAAGGCACAGTTCCAGCGTTTGGCTTGTAAGTCATGTGTGCTTTGTGTTTATTGTGTGTGTGGTTAGTTTGCGGATGTTTAGTGCGTACTAATTGTGCGCTTGGTGTGTGTGTGAGGGTGTGGCAGCTGTGCCTTTTGGAGAAAGGAAGGGGGGTGATGGGGGGGGGGGGGGGGAGGGAGAGAGTGAGGAATTGTGACATATATATAATGAGAAAAGCTGCTGTTTTTACTTACCTTTTAATTTAATTTAATCCAACTTAATACCCTATCTTGTTTTACTTTTATTTTTATTTTCATTATAGGTAATATATTTTACAGCCGCAAAACAAATTGCCCTTTTGGAACAATAAAGATTTATTGAAGTGAGAACTGCAGGCGTAAGGACACATATTGTGCGTGGGGTCATGTTTGGTGTTTATTTGAAGTAACCTGTTTTTCCAGTGTGCTAGTTTTTGTTGTCACCAAAACGGCTGATGTTCGTGATTTTTCTATTTGGTAGGGCAAGGTGTATGCCAGGGGGGTAGTCATGATGTTCCTCTCCTGTAATCGGCTCCCCCGGGCTGCTCATCGGGGGTTTCTCTCCGGGTTATCCGGCTTTCCTCCCCCAGCAAAATTGCAAAATTGTAAAAAAAAGGATAGGTATTGGGTGGCGCTGCACCGCGGCGACGCACTTCCCCCGGGGGAAGCAGCCCGAATTTCCCGAAAGAAACCAAAAAAAAAGTAGCAAAAAAAGTTGAGGTTCATGGATCTAACCATAGGAAAAAAATCAACACATTAGTATCTCTGTGGTGGCTGGACCAATATTTATATAATGATAGGACACAATTGACGCTGAATGTCCATGAAAATGTACGCTTTACCCCTACAAGCTCCCTGGCTAATGATTATTAATTTTACGAACACGGTCAGATTACACACGCGTGCCTTTCTTTGCGATAGCAGGAAATTGCCCCAGCGCCACCGCCAACCCCCTCCAACCTCCCCACCCCCACCCCCCACCGCCCCTCTCTCTTTCTCTCTTCTCGATCTGTCAGAAACGTCATGCACGACGACATAAGTAGTAATTACCGTGAGACTTTTCCGTCTTCAAGTCCCGTCGTGAGACGGGCCGGTGCAGGTGGGCGTGTAATCAGTTGACTAAATACATCTTCTACATTTCCTTGCGCAGGAAATGGCTCAGAAGGTATGACTGAGCGTACATGTTCTTTAGAACTGCCAGCGAATGCTCGTTTCCTTTCGTGCAATCTCTGTGGCTGAAGATGCCCTCATTGTTCGTGTACGGTTCCAGCTGAGGTGCGGCCTTCTGCCAGAGCAACGTGACCGCTATTTTTAGCGAGAAGCCGTTCTGCACTCTAGCTAAGAATAGAATTGGCTCACCAGGGCCCGCATGTAAAAGTCGGGGTTAGGGAGTTAAGCCTCGGGTTAGAGTCTAACCTCGAACTAAACTAGCTCTAGGGTTAAATTTTTTTTTTTTTTAATCAGGATGCGGGTCCATTCCAGCAAGGTGCCTATGCCTTATAAAAGGATTTTTGTCTTTCATTCTTCGCTTCCTTTTTTTAATTTAGTTTTGTTTTGGGGTTTCTTTTGTCCTAGTCTGGGTTAGGCCCGTACCCGTAGGTTAAATGAACCTCGAGTTTTACATACGGGCCCAGGAATTCAAAGTGAGGGAAAACAGAGAGGACAAAGCAGAATAAACAACTCAGATAAATTATTTCCGATTTCTAACGAAAAAAAACAAAAACACACACACACACACAACCAAAACCACTAAGTAGACATCTGACATTGTAGGTGTCCTGTGGTTTCGTGTTACCGCAAAGTCTATGGCGTGACTTAAGTACGTTCCCAGTGTTTGGTGTAGGTTTCAACACGTTATCTGGCGTTTTGTCTGGAGAGTAAAACTACAAAATACTACCCGAGGCGCGTAATAAACTGCGAGATTCTTAGCGCTCTGACATTTCGTAGTGTCGTTTGTTTCGTTATTTTCCTCGACCCGTAGGCGAAACATAATTATTTGCAAAAAGGTGGAGAAAGTTCCATTGAAAATGTGAGCGTCTGCTTGGGATCGGTTGACGGGGGTCTAAGATTAGCAGGCTGCACAGAACCCAACGTCTGTTCAGGGTGATTTGTGCTTGTTGGTGCGCCTGAAGGCTTGACAATAGTCTGAGTAGAGCTCTCAATGCAATACACTGACGCTTGCTGGCTGTGCGAACGAGACCTGCCACGACATAATCACATCAGTACAATCTAAAACTGTATCACAACATTTATAGTGTAACAGATAGTAATTCTGTATGTTTCTAACATGCTTATCCTTTGGCCTCAATATGTATGTATGTTTGTGTGTATAAGTGTGTACTTGTATTTCATGTATGTATTGTAACTCTGTTGCCTTTTTTTTTTTTTTTGCTTTAAAAAAAAAAAAAAGACCTATGTGTGTATCAAGGCCCGTATGTAAAAGTCGAGGTTAATTTAACCCACGGCTACGGGCCTAACCCAGACTAGAAGAAAATAAACCCCAAAATTAAATTTAAAAAAAGGAAGCGAAGAAAGGAAGAAAAAAATCCTTATATAATGGCTTAGGCACCTTCATGGAATGGGCCCGCTTCCTGATTTAATTAAACCAAAAAACAACAGGAATTTTAACCCTAGAGCTAGTTTAGTTCGAAGTTAGACTCTAACCCACGGCTAAAAGCCCTAACCTCGACTATTACATACGGGCCCAGGTATT
Organism: Batillaria attramentaria; assembly: GCA_018292915.2. Classification (NCBI taxonomy): domain Eukaryota; kingdom Metazoa; phylum Mollusca; class Gastropoda; family Batillariidae; genus Batillaria; species Batillaria attramentaria. Next base: position 196,862 of record JACVVK020000486.1, on the reverse strand, counting down.
AGCTTATCCATTTATCTCATTACATTTGTTATGGTTCTCTTTTACTTTAAATGTCGGTGTATATGTGAATTTGTGTAGATATGTAAAAAACAAAAATATGAATAATAAAAAAAGAGAACTGTCACGACCTTATGCTGTTCTAATAAGCCGCGTCGACACGGACTGAGCAAACGTATCGCTGACAGGCTGCAGAAGACGCTGTGCTTTTCGGATTGTCTCTGCTGAATGCCTGCCTTAATGAGGACGAATGAGCCGAAATGACGCTAGCTATTCGTCTTTTATTAACAATTATACAATACTGACTTGCACAAAGCGCTCCCTTTTTCATTCGCGCAATTGGCGTACGCGAGAATAAGATCTGATAATAGCACCCCAGATAATACATCTCTTTGTTCGCGAGCCAATCATAAGCCGAGCGCTCAGGACTAGATCCTAATATCCGGTGACATCGGGATATCGCAACATTAGACGTAATATTATTTGGAAGCGTGCAAGTTCTTGAAGCGTACACAATAGACGCTTCATTACTAGTGAAGGCTGGTGTTGCCCTTGTCATGCATTCGCCGATAATCAATTAATGAGGTTCTGTGAAGGGGCCGAGTCAGATTCCATTTCTGACCACTGCCAACTGACTTTCCAGGCCTCTTCGTGAGTTCGAATCCTGACTGAATCGTGGGCGGTCGGTGGTCTAGTGGTTAAGAGACTTGTCACCAATGCGAGAGGTCAGGGGTTCGTGTTCCACTCGGGGCAAAGAATGTTTCTTTCTCGTATGTGGCACCGTTCATTCGGGCCGATCGTCGGGGGGTTCTCTCCGGGTACTCCGGCTTTCTCCCCCTCTGCTTTGGAAATGTTCAGCCCACCAAATTTGAAAAAATAAAGGCAATTCTAAATTCCGAAATTTAAATAGCTGAGCTGACCCTTCGCACCACGTGATTGTAATGTGTTTATGTCCAGTGTGTGAAAGAATGCGTGTGATTCACGTGAGCGTGCGTGTTGGATTCAGTTCGCGGCGCTTTGACCCGATTCATGAAATTGTGTAAAGCGCCTATACAACACTCATTATCATCATTATTATATGTTACTGGGGACAATTTTTTTTTTAACACCACTCGCCAGTGCAAACTTTCAGTGAACTATAAGTGCTTTACGTCCGAAAATAGTAAGAAAAACAGAGAGCGAAAGTGTGAGTTATGACTTTCCATAACCCACTCAGTGGTTTACGAGTTCACAAAGACACGATCCAGTTACGTCATCAGTCAAAGGCGCGCATAAAGTGCGTCACTAATTACAAACCTTTGGAACTCATATGTCACGGCCGGTGCATAGTTAGTTTGTTCAGCAGTAGAAGTAAGAGTCTGAATGCTCGTGGCATAAACAGCTTACAAGATTATCTCTCGTGGTTTACCACGAACGAAAGTACTCGGTAGCTACGGCCAAAAATTGAAAGATCTCGTGGTTTCTTTCGTGATAAACCACTCGAACAAATCGTGTAAGCTGTATGTGTTAGCATTCTCCTCGTTGTTCCGTTGTTGATATTATCGTTATGTGGTGGAAACGGGTGTAAGACTGGCAGCCAGCCAGGTAATTGACCTTTTCGTGGCTGACCCTGGATAAAGAACCCGTAAAGACCTTTCACAGACAAGCTTTAAGAGAGGGAGGGAGGGAGGGAGAGGGGGAGAGAGGGGGGAGAGAGAGAGAGAGAGAGAGAGAGAGAGAGAGAGAGAGAGAGAGAGAAAGGATTTTTAATGTATGTGTACTTTTTAATTCATTTTACGTATTGTCATTTGTTAATACGCACATGTCCGTTTAAAAAAGTGTCTCTATAAAAATTCTTTGATTTTCTTTGAGACGGAAATAAACACGAAGCAAGCAAGCAATAAGACTGACTGACTGCCTGCCTGCCTGCCTTTTTCTTTATTCAAGGAAAAGCGGTTGTCAGGCACGCAGGCAAACCTGTCCTTGCTACATAATAGCTACGGTTACATCTACACAGAGATAATGCATAAAAGGTCATCAATTAAACATCAGTTAAACCTCTATGTGGTCAAGAACAAGCTAACATACACAAATATTTGATTCGAAAGTGTTGAGGTAGGGTGTGTGTGTGTGTGTGTGTGTGTGTGTGTGTGTGTGTGTGTGTGTGTGTGTGTGTGTGTGTGTGTATGTGTGTGTGTGTGTGTGTGTGTGTGTGTGTGTGTGTGAGAGAGAGAGAGAGAGAGAGAGAGAGAGAGAGAGAGAGAGAGAGAGAGAGAATAATCTTTATTTTCCAACGGTAACAGTTTTGGCAGAAATACCATGTTCGAACTTGCCGTTGCTAAACAGTAAACTAAGAGAATATGAGCAAAGGAAGAACAATCTATAAGCTACAGGAGAGCGAGCGAGCGAGAGAGAGAGAGAGAGAGAGAGGGGGGGGGGGTTGGGGGTTTAACGTCCTTTTCCACCACATAGGGTGATATTAAACGATGAAAAAGCCAGCACAAATATTTGGCTCCAAGAGAGAGAGAGAGAACACACGAACGAACGAACGAACGAACGAACGAACGAAACTTTATTTTACAAGGATAAAAGATTAGGTACGCAGACCTGTGAGAGAGAGAGAGAGAGAGAGAGAGGGAGAGAGAGAGAGAGAGAGAGCCACACAGACAGACAAACGGAGACAGACAGACCGACAGACAGACAACAAATAGACACCTAGCGAAATAAACAGGCAGAACTGACCTTCTTAGGTTTTGCGAGCTATCCTTCATTAAATAGCCGTTACACTGATCCGGCAAGAAATTACGAAACCGCGTTTGAAACCACTGCCTGGCTATATATCTTTCGCATTCCAGTTTGTCATTTATTTGAGGCAATCTGGCTTTTCTTCAGTATTTCACTGAGGTGGAAATAATCTCCTAGCATTTTCCCCCTGAAGAGAAGGGACTGATGTGTGTGAACTAGCATTTCGACTACGAATTGAATCCCTGTGATTGTAACCTTCCTAACTGTGTGCTGCTGAAGGTGCATTCTACTGCACTAATTAAGTTTTGCATCCGACGCTTAACTTGAAAAGGCAAGGCTTTCTCATACACAGATTGAATGGACACATGATATCGCACGGATACAAACAAAACAAACGAATAACCAGTCCTAATTCTGATGTCAGCGTGTCAGGTGTATACCACCCTCACACACATATTATATACTCTGGGTTCTGGCTGAAAACCACCTTCACACACATATTCTATACTCTGGGTTCTGGCTGAAAACCACCTTCACACACATATTCTATACTCTGGGTTCTGGCTGAAAACCACCTTCACACACATATTCTATACTCTGGGTTCTGGCTGAAAACCACCTTCACACACATATTCTATACTCTGGGTTCTGGCTGAAAACCACCTTCACACACATATTATATACTCTGGGTTCTGGCTGAAAACCACCTTCACACACATATTCTATACTCTGGGTTCTGCCTGAAAACCACCTTCACACACATATTCTATACTCTGGGTTCTGGCTGAAAACCACCTTCACACACATATTCTATACTCTGGGTTCTGCCTGAAAACCACCCTCACACACATATACTCTGGATACTGGCTGAAAACCACCTTCACACACATATTATATACTCTGGGTTCTGGCTGAAAACCACCTTCACACACATATTCTATACTCTGGGTTCTGGCTGAAAACCACCTTCACACACATATTCTATACTCTGGGTTCTGCCTGAAAACCACCCTCACACACATATACTCTGGATACTGGCTGAAAACCACCTTCACACACATATTATATACTCTGGGTTCTGGATGAAAACCACCTTCACACACATATTCTATACTCTGGGTTCTGGCTGAAAACCACCTTCACACACATATTCTATACTCTGGGTTCTGCCTGAAAACCACCCTCACACACATATACTCTGGATACTGGCTAAAAACCACCTTCACACACATATTATATACTCTGGGTTCTGCCTGAAAACCACCTTCACACACATATCATATACTCTGGATTCTGGCTGAAAACCACCTTCACACACAAATTCTATACTCTGGGTTCTGGCTGAAAACAAGCACACAAAAAATCATGTAGTTCACGCAGACAGCGCCAATAATCGGCGACGTTTTGTGAGTTCATTATTTGAACGGTTCGGATAACCAGTGTATAGAGGTTACACATCTCATATAGATACCGGGGCATGTAGTTACAATGCTGCTTCAAGCCACAATTATGCAGTCTGCAGCGATCTCGGGCCTAGCTTGGGATTTTTGGCTCAGCTTTGCGTAATAGTGGCTTGAAGTGGCTCCTACTGGTGTGCAGTTGGTTGTTCTTGTTTAACAAGTCTTATAATGTAGTGGTCAAGGGATGGTACGAATAAAGCTGAGCAAACAGTCCTAAAGACGGATCCTGGGTTGGCGTGCCTTGGTCTCGGTGACCCTTTTGTAAACGATGGCTCGGTAGCTACACAAGCAATCGAACCATCACGGGGTTAGTCTTTCGCCGTAAACCACTCGAACTAATCATGTAAGCTGTATATATTACAGCCTGTGGTCTGTCCTAGCAGGTACGCCTGTTTTGCTGTCGGAATGAGGAGTGAAGGAGCGAGCGAGAAGTGTGTGTGTGTGTGTGTGTGTGTGTGTGTGTGTGTGTGTGTGGGTGTGTGTGTGTGTGTGCGTCTGTGTGTGCGTGCGTGCGTGCGTGCGTGCGTGCGTGCGTGTGTGTGTGTGTGTGTGTGTGTGTGTGTGTGTGTGTGTGTGTGTGTGTGTGTGTGTGTTCAGAATTTTAATGTATAGTATTGTTGCGTATTGAGCAGACGTTTGATTTCCCCATGAGGATTAAATAAAGTATTCTTATCTAATCTTACGGCAAAATGTTTAGACGCCTTTTTACGTGTCAATTCTTTGCTTTTTACAAGTTTTAACAACAAGAACAACAACAAAAAATACATACAAAAAAGAACGGTAATCAATTTCATTTTCATTCATTTTCGCCATGTCGTAAAACTCAGACGGTCGCCATTGTCAACTCCTACACACCCGCTCTTAGGTTACAGACCAGTAATAGCTTCCGGGTCATAGCTTCCGGGTCATGTAGTAAGAACTACGCTAAATATAGTTTAAAAAAAATCTTTGCCCCTTTTGAAATTTGTGTGCAGAGTAAAAATGGCAATCTGGTGCTTTTTGTTGGCTTTGTAAACAAGTTTCATGCCAGGTAATAGTAAAATTAGGAAAAAAATGAGCCTGGCTTGTGGACTATTTGTATTCATGCGCGGCTGGCACAGGAACCAGCAGACGACCGTGGAATGAGGGGGTATGTGGTCGCTGCCAACATTGACCCCCCCCCAAAAAAACCCCGGAATATTGGAATTTGTTGACATTTACTCTACACAAGAGTCTATGGCTGCCTGATTTTTGTGATTTTTTTTTTTTTTTTTTTTGGGGGGGGGGGTGAATTTTAAAGCATTTTTAGGGTGTCATCTGCAACTTTATGTGTAAGAGGAATATACAGCGTTTTCCTCCAAATTTACATCTATGGTACGTAGCCTGTATAGTCTCCAAACTAAAATGCGGAACAGGAAACTCGAGCTCGAAAGACACAATTCAAAAAGCGATTAAAATGGGAGAAGTCAGGTTTAGCTTTACCTCCTAGTGCACAACGAGGCATTTCATTAAAAATCTGATTTAAAAAAAAAAACAAATCAAAACTATAAATGCTCTGACAGAGGCAAAGCAAGCAGGAAATATCATCACTCCATCGGCCATAATAATTTTTTTTTTGTAAATCTTAGAAATAAACACTTAATAGGAATGAAAGTGTGACACCACACATTCCAGTTTGCAACTTTGAAGAGACGTTTCACAAAACATTGACCGTTATTTATTTATTTATTTATTTATTGCGAATGGTATGGTATGGTATGGTATGGTATGGTATGGTATGGTATGGTATGGTATGGTATGGTATGGTATGGTATGGTATGGTATGGTATGGTAGACTTCTCCTCTGCGCACATATCCATCTCTTCTGAAATGCTCATGGCGCCGCAGGGCTGGAGGACGAAGCAGTGAAAGCCTGTTACCGCCAAGCGCTACTTTATGTGCAAACCTCCACCCTGCTATTCACTCTGGTGCGTGCGACAGTATTTCTGTTTTACCACGCCACCGGCTACAGCCTACTCTTCTTCGAAAGATGGACGTGGGATTTTTTTGCGTGCACACTTGATATTTGTGCGTGCGTGTGTACACGGGGGTGGGACAGAAGCCTGCACGTGCTTTTTGACTCGATTTGGAAAACATAAAACCCATACCAATTCCTGCCCACCAGGGATTCGAACCGGACGGCTCAGGATCCGAAGTCGGACCCCTTTAACCACTAGACCAAATTCCCTTGTCGACTAATTTCCCTTGTGGAACCGTTTTAACTGGCGCAGTTTGTATTGTGTGGGTAAACTGAACTGATGTTACAGTCCACAGTTCAGCCCGAAACACCACGCCCTGTCTGATGCACAGAACCGGTTACGGACGGCATGAAGACTCCCTCTAGTTGGAGGTAGATTTTAGGGCTGAATTATTGACTATTTATCTCTATCCGCTGCAACGAAAGAAGAGAGAAAAAAGAGGACAGAAAAGGAAAAATAATTAAAGAAAGAAGGTAGGGAGGAAGGAAGAAAAGAAAGAGAGAAAGAAAGAATGAATTTAAAACAAAAAGAGAGAGAAAGAGAGAATGAAAGAATGAATGAAAAAAATTAAAAAGAGAGAATGAAAGAACGAATGAAAAAAATAGAAACAGAGAATGAAAGAATGAATGAAAAAATTAGAAAGAGAGAATGAAAGAATGAATGAAAAAAATTAGAAAGAGAGAATGAAAGAATGAATGAAAAAAAAGAAACAGAGAATGAAAGAATGAATGAAAAATTAAAAAGAGAGAATGAAAGAAATTTTTTTAAAAATTAGAAAGAGAGAATGAAAGAATGAATGGAAAAAAAATTGAAAGGAAAGAAAGAACCTAACTTACGTAAACAAGAAAAACAAATTAGAAAGAAAGCAAAAAAAAAGAAGAAATGGGTATTAAAAAAAAGAAGGAGAAAGAGAGAAAAGGAAAGAAAGACAGACAGGTAGAAAGAAGAATGAAAGAGAGAAAGAAAAAGGTAAAACAAAGCAAGGGAAAAAATATGAATACAACAGATAAACTGTGTCAGCGGCTCAAGAATTCTGATGCATCTAGTTCCTCTACTTACATTTGGGCGTAGAGCCGTGACTGTCAGAGGGAGAAATCAGCCAAGCGGAACAGACCAGAAGACAGCAAGAAGAAGAAGAGGACCCTGTCAGACTTCGCTCTTCTTTTCTCCGGTAGACGCTGTCACGTGGTCGGATGTAGACGTCAGCGGGCTCCGGTCACCGGCACGTGCAACCAGGAAAGTACAGGGGACGTGAAGACTGAAGCGAGAGAATGAGGAAGTCACAGACTGACGTCTATCTTTAAATATACCTCGGAGACCGCCCCCCTGCGGGCGATAGGCCCCGCCCACTTGCAGGTGAGTCTGGCACTAGGCAACCAGGTGAGACTCACAGACTGGGCCGGTCGTCACCACTGATGCCGCCGTTCGCGTCGATCGTTCGCGTGGTCTGATATTTGGACAAGGCGGTTGGTGGTGTGGTGGTAACGTAACCGGACATCGATTCGAGAAGCTGGAGTTCCAGTCCCACTTGAATGTTTCAGCTGAAGTATGTTGGCACTGTCCATTGGGGGTTGTCTCCGGGTACTCCGGCTGCCCCCCTCCCCTCCGGTTCGGATGTGTTCAGCCCACAAAAACCCAAACTAAATTCAATTCTAAATTCCGGAGCTCAAATAGCCGAGCGGGATCTTGAACGTGCGCGCTTGATATTTTTGCGTGCATGTGTACACGAAGGCGAGACTGCGCGTGAATTTGACCCGATTTTGGCAAGGAAAAATCCCATCGAATTCCTGCCCACCGGGGCTTTGGACCTGCGCCTCAAGATAAACCACTACACTAAATCTTTTGGCCTTTCCGGTGGGTGGGCGGGTGGTTGAGGTTTTAACGTCCTTTTCCACCACGTATGGCCGATAATCCGGGCGGTCGGTGGTCTAGTGGTTAAGACTTGGTCACCAATGCGAGAGGTCAGGTTCGAGTCCCAATCTGAGCGAAGAATGTTTCTTTCTCGTATGTGGTACCGTTCATTCGGGCTGACCGTCGGAGGTTCTCTCCGGGTACTCCGGCTTCCTCCCACTCTGCTTTGGAAATGTTCAGCCCACAAAATTAAAAAAAAGAAATGCGATTCTAAAATCCCGAAACTTAAGTTACTGAGCTGGCCCTTCGCACCACGTGACTGTAATGTGTTTATGTCCAATGTGTGAGAGAATGCGTGTGATTCACGTGAGCGTGCCTGTTGGGTTTAGCTCGCAGCGCTTTGAACCCAATATTTGGGATAAAGCGCCTATATGAATGCGGTTACTATTACTATTATTATATCAAAGACGGGGAAACGAGAGAAAAAGAAAGAGCAGCACAAATATTCGGCCCCAAGCCGGGAATCGAACTCACGACCCGAGCATCGAAAGTCCAACGCTTTACCGCTCGGCTGTTCGGGTCCCCCTTTGTCCTTTCATACCCATGGTTATATTAAGACCGCCTCTGGTTAAACATGCGGACTTTCTAAGCCCAAGGTATTTGGCAGGGCCTCGTCATTTTGAAACTCTTCCATTACGTAATGCGTCTAATTGCCTGTCACACTAGGGATGTCGCTTCAGCAGCATGAAAATACCATTTCAATCGTCCAGAGACACAAAAAGAAAGGATGAGTCTGGTATGTCGCGACAAACTTACACCCAAGACGGATTTACTCCGGGATAAAAATAAAATAAAAATAAAATAAAATAAATCTCGTTAAGAAATGCTTACTCCCTGTTAGAGAAAAGCACGTGGCATTTGAAAGGTCTGTTTGAAAAAGAATTCTAAGACGACACATTCCTGTCGTGTGACAACCAGTTTGCATAAACGTTTGCATACATATGATCTGCTCATCTTGGGCCTTTTTAAAAAATCTTATCCCGGTACTGAGTGGCATTTTCAATGTATTTTCAAAAATTATAAGACGATGTATTTAAAATGCTACATTGTCCCTGCATTTGTTATGTGCTGTTACTATAGGTTTTGACACTACGATCTGATCAGGGCTTAAAATCTTCCACCTTTGGCTAAACATTTTCCTCCCTCCAACTCCCCCCCCCCCCCCCCCAAGTGCGTTTCTTCCTCTGAAGCACTTAAAATCATGCCAAAATGCACCAAGTTGCACAGGTTTTAGTGTTATTCGAAAAAAAAACACATAAAAAACCCCTGTTTTTTCGTCTTAAAATTGCACCAAAATGCACCAAGTGTTACTCTAAAAAAAAAAAAAAAAAAAAAAAATCTAAAAAAACCACACTAAAAAACCCAACTGTTTTCTCGTCTTAAGCACTTAAAATCATGCCAAAATGCACCAATTTACACGGATTTTAGTGTTATTCTAAAACTTTTCTCAAAAAAACAAAACAAAACAAAACAAAAAACGGTTTTCTCGTCTTAAGCACTTAAAATTGCACCAAAATGCACCAAGTTGCACAGATTTTAGTGTTATTCTAAAACTTTTCTCCCAAAAAGCGGTTTTCTCGTCTTGAGCACTTAAAATTGCACCAAAATGCACCAAGTTGCACAGATTTTAGTTAAATTAAAAACAAGTCTAGGGGAGCGTGCCCTCGTACGCCCCTAGCATCACGTGTTTGCTTTTACAGACGCACGCCGTCACTCATGGTCTTGCCATTAAATGCTAAATACTTTACCAACCTTTTGGATCCGGTTCTTCCTGACTGTAGTGAATTCTTAAATTCCTGCTTGTATAGATCACAGCTCAGATCAGATCAGGATAAGGAGTGGGTGGGTGTGTGTTTGTGAGTTTAACGTCCTTTTCCACCACACATGGGTGATATCAAAGACGGGGCAACGAGAAAAAGGCCAGCACTAATATTTGATCCCAGCCGGGATTCGAACTCACGACCCGAGCATTGAAAGTCCAACACTCTACCATTCGGCTGTCCCGGCTCCCCGATCAGGAGAAGGAAGTGGCGATGGGTTGGACACACCTTACGGAAGAGCCAGACTGATGTCCAAGCACTTGACGACGATGATGATGATGATGTACAGAGCCGGATTCTGAGTTTGTCTCCTCGACAGTCCGTAAAAACACTTCGGGGAAAATTGGAAAAGTTTTGTTCATTACACGACGTGATACCTCACACTGAGCGAGAATAACGACGGAGAACGAGACGTGACCTTTGAACAGTCCACTGATACGCTAATAGGAAACAGATACACCAAAAGAAACACCCTTCTGACGCCTGAAATTGTATCAGAAAGGATGAATGCCTGACAAAACACAAGAAACGAACAAAGCAAATAATAATAATAATAAATAGTATTTGTAGAGCGCAGACTCTGCAGACAGGAATCACTGCGCTAACAAACACATGCACACACGCACACACGCACGCACACACTCACGCACACACGCACACACACACACACACGCACGCACGCACGCACGCACGCACACACTCTCGCACGTACGCAGGCACGCAGGAACGCACGCACACACAACACCCCCCCCCCCCCACACACACACACACACGTCTCATTGATACAAATACACACCCAAAAACTGATGGAGTAAACGCCAAAGGCTTGACGGCCGAAGGACACAAAATACACAGGGCCTCAAAATGCCTTTAAATTATATTGCCTATTAGCCTCAGGCATCATAGTCACCCCTAAAAATGTCTCAATCTTCATTCAAAGGCACGCCCCTGACAGGGTTTAAAAAAAATAAAAATTTGAATGTCTCCTTTCTGCTCTGGCCTCACTGGAGTAATGCACGTCTACTTTCTGTTTAGGCCAGAGAGCCATTTCACACAAATCCGCTTGAGTCACTTGTGTCCGACCTCTGTGCAAAAAGTCCCCGCTTCATTGGCAGCTTGCCTCTTTTTGTGACCGCCTGGCATGCACCGTGACCTACATAACACAAAAATCACGAAAATCACGCTTTTTCATGACAAAAAAAAAAAAAATTACTACAGACTAGCACACTCGCCAAACAGGGTACGTCAAATAAACACTAAACATGACCCCACGGTTAATTTGTGTCGTTATGCCTGATGGAAGAGGGGAGTCTGAAAGTGTGACAAACAAACAAACAAACAAACAAACACAAAAATCACTGCGCCACCGCTACCAAAACAGCAATAACAAATTTCGCCCCCCCCCCCCCCCCAATAAATATAAAAAAAATATTAAAAAAAATAAAAGTTAAAGAATTTGTTTTTTCCCCCCATTTTCAAATTTATCAACAAAATGTTTGTATGATAAACCAAAAAATTCCCCAGGCTTAAAGGTGAATATGTTTTCATGATTAGAACAGGCTAGAGGGGTACGGTGTATCACGCGGAAAGGACTCCCCATCACCATGCAGTACTTCGGGGCACTTCTGACTTTGAGCTTAAGTGCACCGGTGACTGCAGCTTAAAGGTCTGCAATCTCAACAAAAAGGGCACGAACAGTGAGTTTAGGGGAAACAAATGCACAGTCAAGTCTGTCAACATCCATGAAATTACAAGAAAAGCTGATGATGATGATGATGATGACGGTGGTGGTGGTGGTGGTGGTGGTGGTGGTGGTGATGATGATGATGATGATGATGATGATGACGGTGGTGGTGGTGGTGGTGATGATGATGATGATGATGACGACGACGGTGGTGGTGGTGGTGGTGGTGGTGGTGGTGGTGATGACGGTGGTGATGATGATGATGACGGTGGTGGTGGTGGTGGTGGTGGTGATGATGATGATGATGATGATGATGATGATGATGATGGTGATGATGGTGGTGATGGTGGTGGTGATGATGATGATGATGATGATGATGATGATGATGATGATGATGATGATGATGATGATGATGACGACGGTGGTGGTGATGATGATGATGATGATGATGACGACGACGGTGGTGGTGGTGGTGGTGGTGGTGGTGGTGGTGGTGGTGGTGGTGGTGGTGATGATGATGATGATGATGATGATGATGATGATGATGATGATGATGATGATGACGACGACGACGGTGGTGGTGGTGGTGGTGATGACGGTGGTGGTGGTGGTGATGATGATGACGGTGGTGGTGGTGGTGGTGGTGGTGGTGGTGATGATGATGGTGGTGGTGGTGGTGGTGGTGGTGGTGGTGATGATGATGATGATGATGACGGTGGTGGTGGTGGTGATGATGATGATGATGATGATGATGACGACGACGACGGTGGTGGTGGTGGTGGTGGTGGTGATGACGGTGGTGGTGGTGGTGGTGATGATGATGATGGTGGTGATGATGGTGGTGGTGGTGGTGGTGGTGGTGGTGGTGGTGATGATGATGATGATGATGATGATAGTGGTGACTGGCCATCTGTATAGCGCTACAAGAAAACTTCCATGCAGTAAGCATGTTCACGACGCCTTTGGAGTGTGTGTGTGTGTGTGTGTGTGTGTGTGTGTGTGTGTGTGTGTGTGTGTGTGTGTGTGTGTGTGTGTGTGTGTGTGTGTGTGTGTGTGTGTGTGTGTGTGTGTGTGTGTGTGTGTGTGTGTGAGAGAGAGAGAGAGAGAGAGAGAGAGAGACAAAGGATGCCTCTTGAGGTTCCGCTTGAAGGTCATGACTGACGCAGAACCTGACTTGAGGTGAGCTGGCAAGTTGTTCCAGAGGCAAGGGGCAGCACTCTTGAAAGCCCGTGCACCAGAGCCTTTCTTGTTTGGTGTTGTCATTGTGTTGTGTTTCTGAATGACCTTCCCAAGCTGTGACGAGTAGACAGAGAACAGGATAGGACCCAAACTCACGCTGTGGTTTTATAAGAGTCTCCGAAGCGCTGAAAACTCTGTAACGGGACAGAGTTGCCTGCATTGTGTACAGTCGCAGGTGTCATAGTTTAAAAACAAACAAATAAACAAACACAATGTTTGCGACTTTTCGTTGAGACTGCAGACCTTTAAATCCCGCAAGGTTAAGGGCGATTAGCCAGTTGGGTTGTGGTTTGATATGTGGTTGGTATTAGTAACAGACAAGTACATTCCACATACTCTTTTTTTTTTATCCCCTTTCGGGAAATTCGGGCTGCTTCCCCAGGGGGAAGCGCGTCGCTGCCGTGCAGCGCCAACCAATACCTATCCTATTTTTCAATTTTGTTAGGGAAGGAAAGCCGGTTAACCCGGAGAGAAACCCCCGATGAGCAGCCCGGTAGCCAGGAAAAACCGGTATCACTGATCACAAGCTCGATCACGGCCCGCATGTAAAAGTCGAGGTTAGGGATTTTAGCCCAGGGTTAGAGTCTAATCTCGAACTAAACTAGCTCTAGGGATTTTGTGTGTGTGTGTGTGTGTGTGTGTGTGTGTGTGTGTGTGTGTGTGTGTGTGTGTGTGTGTGTGTGTGTGTGTGTGTGTGTGTGTGTGTTTTAAGCGGGTCCATTCCACCTTGGTGCCTAAGCCTTTATAGAAGGATTTTTTTCTAACTTTCTTCGCTTCCTTGTTTTTATTTAATAATTTTATTTTGCTTTTGGGGTACCCCCCCCCCCCCCTTAGTCTGGGTTAGGCCCGTAGCCGTGGGTTAAATTAACCTCGATTTTTACATACGGGCCCTGGTCCCCACCCACGCGTCATCGCTGTGACAGCGGTGACGCCCGTTCAGTAGCGCAGCGGCAAAAGTTCCTCACCTCTCACCCAGGTGGTGACTGGAGCGTGGGAATTCATCCAGCACGTTACACCTGCTCACGGACGTACAAATGAAATCTACCCTCCGTCATTTATTAATACAAGTGAAAAGGTCACGATTGACGGGTCTAGTTCATTGTCAGTTCTAGGAGTGACGTGAAGACAGCTGTGCAAAATCTTGATGAGGCTAATGGGTTTGGTTCGAAAGTCCTGTGGAGTTGTCGTTCTTGTCTCGTGGCCGCTCTCCGGCGTGTGAGTCCAAATCGACACCTATCCTGCTAAATTTCATTTCAAATGCCAAGATGCGGTCTAATTTGCACTTCTTGTTCCTTTGTGACAGCTTTCAGTGAAAGCTTGTGTCTCCGGCATTGCAGGCTGAGATCAATAACACTCTCCTGGAGTATCGGGGAAGGGGGGGGGGAATGATGCTAACTCAGTCCTTGTCTGTCTTAGTGCTCGAGGGTTAGTCTATATGGCGGAGTTGTACTTCGACCCACAAGATTTGCAAAAAAAAAAAAAAAAAAAGCAAACGATTAAATGTTAGTAGCTGAAAGCTTGTTACTGAAAACCGAAGAACTTAGCTTTTCCGTTAGAAAGGAAAAACAAAATTGAATTGAACTGAAAATAGTAGTGAGTCAATTCCATAAACAATTTCTGTCCAATCCTTATCAAAGAAGCCTTGCGGAGAACCAGACCCAAAAAAAAAAAAAAAAACCCACAAAGGCCAACAAAAAAAAAGGGGGGGGGGGGGGGCGGGGGGGGGGGAGATAGCAGGAAAGAAAGAAAGACACCGGAAAAAAAGAAACAGAAAAAGAAAACCAAACAGAAAGAAAGAAAAAACTGAACCAAAACAACAACAACAAAAGACAGAAAGAAAGAAAAACACAACATATACAAACTTGCGCGACTAATCACCAAAGACATATATAACATGTACGCCTGTGTGAACACCTCATTTTGTACTATACATACCATAACTACGTATCTCTCATAGATAAATTAAACCAGCTTCATTAAGCTTAAAAGCGGTTTAATTTTATTTTTACAATAGTGCCATTTTCATGTTTGATATGAAATATAATCATGCCCACTAAAAGAAAGAAGTCTGTGAATTTCTAATCCATAATTAAACAATGTCGTAATCAGACTGCGCCTGAAAACAGGAGTTCCGTCCCTTGATTATCACTCTTCTGCTAACGGCTGCCGGAAACCGATTTAGAAAGTGTCTGACCGAAACCCAAACATTTTCGTACCTCCAAAGCAGGAGACTCCATTGAATGATCAAGAAATTGTTTTCACGGCACTGAAAAGACATCAGGGCTCGTATGTAATAGTCGAGGTTAGGGCTTTTAGCCCCGGGTTAGAGTCTAACCTCGAACTAAACGAGCTCTAGGGTTAAATTTTCTGGTTTTTTTTTTTTTTTTTTTTGGTTTTTGTTTTAGGAATCGGGCCCATTCCAGCAAGGTGCCTGAGCCGTTATAGAAGGGTTTTTTTCTTCCTTTAGTTTAAAAAAAAAATTTGCTTTTGTGTTTCTTTTGTCCATGGTCTGGGTTAGGCCCGTAGCCGTGGGTTAAATTAACCTCGACTTTTACATTCGGGCCCAGAATCTAAATTGTAACAGGACACTTTACATTTGTAATTTTGGTCGCTTTTTGTGAGAGTTACAGTTCAAAGAAAGCCATGACTGACGCAGTTGCTTTAACATTATGTATCTCTCACACATAACATGTATGGCGTGCCTCTCGCACCACCCAAGGTGTTGGTCACGACCCCGCAGGCGCCAGACAGCGCGTGATACACGTTCGTGACAGTCACCGGATGCGACGTCAGTGGTCGAAACGCTGACAGTTGACACGTCCCGTCGCATTTTCCGACACCACGCGGCTTCCGCGGATAGTGGTAAAGTTAACGTCGTACAGATTCCAATATTACCGGTGTCCGCTTCACTTAAAGGTCTGCTTTGTAATCAATAAGGCGGAAAGAGTGAGTAAAGCGCGCACGCACGCACGCACGCACACACGCACGCACGCACGCACGCGCACGCACACACACACACACTTGCACGCACGCACGCACGCTCACATACACACACGCACGCACGAACGCACGCACACACACACACACACACACACACACACACACTCTCTCTCTCTCGCACACACACGCACGCACACACGTGCACAAACCAAACAACAAAAAGTGATTACCAACCTAAACAATAACAACCACCAAAACAACATAAAAAAAAGAAAACAAACAACACCCCCCTGCACCCCACCCCCAAATCAATAAAATAAGAACCCCCCTCCCCCTTCACCGCCCCCCCCCACCCCCACCCCCCCCCACCCCCCCCCCCCACCCCCGAAAAACAAACAAAATAAAACCCCAAAACAACAACAACAACAACAAAAACCAACAACACCCCCCCCCCCCCCAAAAAAAAGAAAAAAAGAAAAAAAAGAAAAAAAAAAACAACAAATAAAAACCAACAACAAAAACAAAACAAACAAACCCAAAACAAAACAAAAACCCAAAATAAAACAAAACAAAACAAAAAAGCTCTTGCTTGTCTGTTTGCGTGTCTGTCCATCTGGTCTCTTCTCCTCTCTCTCTCTCTCTCTCTCTCTCTCTGTGAAACCACTCTGCATTTCACCACAGCGCCGGTTCAAATGAAAGTGATAACAACAGTAAAAGCTCACTGAGTTCTTCTGGTTTGCACAAATCCGGACTTCGCCGACCAGAGAAAGATTTCACGTAACCGGTGCATGCAAGGCTGTCATTCATCAGCCCATTAATAGATTTGGAATTGACAAAATCCTTTTTCGCGTAGATGAAATGCTTGAAGAGTTTCTCAAGATAGCCTACGGAAAAAGAAAAAGAAAGAAAGAAAAAACACTTCGCAGACACCGTTCATTTTGTGTCTTGCTGACGTCATTATGGGATTGTGTTGATTCTCAGCGGCAGACATGGCACAAAGAAATAACCGCAGGAGTTCGACTGGCTGATGGAATTAAACCTGGTTATTTAGTGTTAACTCTTTCCGTACTGCTTTGGTCTGTACCGTGATCGTCTGCAATCTCGCGATTATTAAAACAACAACAACAACAACAAAACCACACAACAGAACTCCCCCCCCCCCGCCCCCCCCCCCCAAAAAAAAAAACAAAAAAACCCACCACCAACAACAACAAAACGAACAAACCGCACATAGAGGTTGTTATAAACATTCAAAATGCACTCAGAAACTGATCATTAATTTTTTATATATCTATTTTTTTATTTATTTATTTGTTTTTTTTTGCTGCCCCAACTCTTCCCCAGCTCCAGTGGTGTTCCTCCCAGGTCATGGGTGGAATCCACGGAGGGCTCGGAAGCTGGGGCAAAGGATATTAAATGTTAACTCTTTCCGTGCCGCCCGTCTTCACTCACAGTGATCATGTACAATTTTGCCATTATTAAAAAAAAAAAGAAAAAAAAAGGAAGAAGATCAGTGAAACACAGCCAGTAGGTCAAGTCAAGACGTTCTATCTGACTGATATTAACTCCTTCTCAATGTGTGTGTGTGTGTGTGTGTGTGTGTGTGTGTGTGTGTGTGTGTGTGTGTGTGTGTGTGTGTGTGTGTGTGTGTGTGTGTGTGTGTGTGTGTGTGTGTGTGTGTGTTTTGTTGTTGTTGTTATTGTTGTTGTGTGTTTGTGCGTGCGTGCGTTCCTGTGCGTGTGCGCGCGCGTGTGTGTGTTTGTATTGGTTGTCTTGTCTGTGTGTTTTCCCACTAAACCGTATTTCCTGCCTCGAAACCTCTGACTGAAACGTTCGTCTCCTACAGCATAATAAATAATACATTCTTGTTACTGATCGTTTAGCCTCTCTTTTAACCGAGGCCTCCTAGCTACGGCTATTCATCTCCTGTTTCAATTCATTTCGCCGTCTGCCTCAAGGCTCACTGGACTGACACCCAAGACAATATTACAGTCACAGCCGGCCAGTTTCAATTACCGCTTTCTCTGGTGTTAAAATGAATTAATATCCTTTGAGCATTTTTCGTCCCTCTCTGCTCATATGTCTCAAACGAGGCGTGCTAGGTCTAGCTAATTGGAAAGTGGTCTTCTTTTTGTAAGAATTTTCTCTCTCTCTCTCTCTCTCTCTCTCTCTCTCTCTCTCTCGGGGAGCCGGAAGAGTGTTGTTGTTGTTGTTGTTGTTGCTGTTGTTTTTACCAAGTTTGGTGAGTCAGAATAGTGTTGTTGTTGTTACCAAGTTTGGGGAGCCGGAATAGTGGTGGTGGTGATGGTGTTTTTGCCAAGTTTGGAGGGCCGGGATTGTGGTGTTGTTTTTACCAAGTTTGGGGAGCCGGGATAGTGTTGTTTTTACCAAGTTTGGGGAGCCGGGATAGTGGTGTCGTTGTTGTTTCTTAAACCAAGTTTGGGGAACCGGGATAGTGTTGTTGTTGTTGTTGCTTTTACCAAGTTTGGGGAGCCGGGATAGTGTTGTTTTTACCAAGTTTGGGGAGCCGGGATAGTGGTGTCGTTGTTGTTTCTTAAACCAAGTTTGGGGAACCGGGATAGTGTTGTTGTTGTTTTTGCTTTTACCAAGTTTGGGGAGCCGGGATAGTGTTGTTTTTACCAAGTTTGGGGAGCCGGGATAGTGGTGTCGTTGTTGTTTCTTAAACCAAGTTTGGGGAGCCAGGATAGTGTTGTTGTTGTTGTTGTTGTTGTTGCTTTTACCAAGTTTGGGGAGCCGGGATAGTGTTGTTTTTACCAAGTTTGGGGAGCCGGGATAGTGGTGTCGTTGATGTTTCTTAAACCAAGTTTGGGGAGCCGGGATAGTGTTGTTGTTGTTGTTGTTTTTAACCAAGTTTGGGGAGCCGGGATAGTGTTGTTGTTTTTACCAAGTTTGGAGAGCCGAGATAGCCGAATAGTAAAGCGTTGGACTTTCAATGCTCGGGTCGTGAGTTCAAATCCCGGCTGGGGCCAAATATCTGTGCTGGCCTTTTTCTCGTTGCCCCGTCTTTGATATCACTCATACGTGGTGGAAAAGGACGTCAAACCCTTAAACAACCACCCCACCCGCCCTTTCACCAAGTTTTTATTTTCATTTTCCTCGCCACATGGAGTTAAAATCACGTGCAGACGCTTTTAGGGTGCCTCTCTCGCCTTCAACATACATGTTGTCACAGTGTAAGTGTATGTATTATTAAATCCGAGAGAAAACAAACAAACAAACAAACAAACAAACAAACAAACAAACAAACAAACAAACATCTATGGATAATGAAGAAAAATATCATAGAGTCATAATTGCAATATTTCATGATTTTATTTGAGGAAGCTAACAACGACAATTTAAGAAAGTCTAGGACGAGATGCGAACGATGGAAAACAGAGTGCCGGGCTCGACGTCTCTGTCCCCATTGGCTGTCTGCACCCACACCCTGTCGCCCTGTTCCAAGGTCAAGGCCCCTGCGCCGCTGCTGGGCACCCCGTGGAAGGCGTAGGCAGTGATCTTTGCCACGCTGTTCACCATGACGTTGACGAAGAGGTTATCGTTGATGTCGTCAGCATCGTCTGGTCTGAAACGTATGTGTAAAAACACAAACTGACCGTGGGGTTATTTGAAGGGGCAAGTTTGGCGAGTGTGCTAGTTCGTGGTGATTTTATGTTGTCACGACAAAAGCGTGAGTTTTCGTGAGTTGTGTATTCGTAGGACAAGGTGCCTGCCAGGGATGTTGCAACAGGAGGCAAACTGCTAGTGATGCTGGACATTTTTGCGCACATGGCCAGCAGAGGCGACGCGAGTGGATTTCAGTGAAGTGTTTTTTCTGGCCTAAACAGAAAGTAGACTCGCATTACTGCAGTGAGACCTGAGACATTTATTTTTTTTTTAACTCCTGTCAGGTGCGTGCCTTAAATGGGTTGTGCATGGTAATTTTTTTGGGTTTTTTTGGTCTCTAGACTGAAGCATTTTTATGGGTGATATCAAGGACGGGGCAACGAGGGGGACGCTAGAACAAATTTTCAGCTGCCATCAGGGAATCAGAGAGAGAGAGAGAGAGAGAGAGAGAGGGTGGGTGGGTGTTTGGGAGTTTAACGTCCTTTTCCACCACGTATGGGTGATATCAAAGACAGGGCAACGAGAACAAAGGCCAGCACAAATATTTTGCCCCAGCCGGGATTCGAACTCACGACCCGAGCATTGAGAGTCCAACGCTCTACCAAGAGAGAGAGAGAGAGAGAGAGAGAGAGAGAGAGAGACACACACACACACACACACACACACACACACACACACACACACACACACACACACACACACACCTGACATAAACCAGGTAGACTCCGTCCTGCGGAATGTTGATGACCCCGGTGACCTCATCATACATGTCGCCTACGTTCTCAACAATTCGAGGGAAGAGAATTATCTGCCCGTGGGCGTAGTGCTTTGTCGGTCCCGTGGTCGCAGTGAATAGCAAAGGCGTGGTGAGATGATCTGTCGACCAAGGACATCTCAGATAAAACGGAAATTACGAGTTATAAATAGCGTGGATTGGTTCAAAGAAAGGTGACTGGAGAAGTGTCAGTGTCAGTAATTGAAATAGGTTGGTACTTTAACATGAAAACATACGGACAAACAAAGCAACTAACTTATTGACTGACTATATGGTACTACTACGAAGCAGACAAGAAGGTTATTGTGCATGCAGATTATACAACTAACTAAAACTAACCAGTTTACCAATCTACCGAACAAGAAGCAGCTAATAAACCAACACAAACGCATAAACACACACACACACACACACACACACACACACACACACACACACACACACACACACACACACACACACACACACACACGAACGCACGCATGCATGCACAAACAACACACGAACAATCAAACAAAAAACATCAAAAACACACACGCGCAAACAAACAAACAAACGAACGACACCGACAACAACAACAACAACAACACACACACACACACACACACACACACACACACACACACACACACACACACACACACACACACACACACACACACACACACACACACACACACACACACACACACACAACAACAACAACAACAACAACAACAACAACAACACACACACACACACACACACACACACACACACACACACACACACACACACACACACACACACACACACACACACAATGGCACACACACACAATCACGCACGCACCACCACCGCTACCACATGACTAACACATGTCGACTCTACTTGTGTGCGCATGCGCCGTCCGTCCGTACTAAAATATTCGTCCTCCCAACGAGGCCTAAGTCAGTTTTTCAGACCGTTCCTACCTCTCACCTAGCTTCTCCTTCATAGCCGCCACCTCTGCCTCCAGGGTTTGCAGCCTCTCCGTATGCTGCTGTTGGACAACTTCCACAGGCGACACGTCGTTGGCGCGACGGTCGCGGGCCGCATCCAGCCGCTCGCTCAATTCCGTCGTTGTTTTGGACTCGGCTTGCAAAATCCCGAAACTGACCAGGAGAAGAAATCCCGTGGTCCAAACTAATTTTGACTCCATGCTGACAGGGAGGGCTTTCAATATAGACACTGACAATGCCCGTGTCAAGATTTCTGTCAGACTTGTAAGTGTCCGGTTTAACTCAATTCTTACCAAGTAGGTTAAATTTGGAATTGTGCACCAGTGCCCTCACACACAAAAAAGAATAATTTATGGATTAAGATTTGTCTCAGTGAGATTATTGCCGTTAGATTATACTCGTGATTGCTGCAGTAAGAACTCCCAAGGTCGGAACCGTTAATCTTGCCTGATTTTCGAATACAGGGCCAACAGCGAAAAGAATCAAAACTGTCGGATGCACCGGCCCCCGTAGTGTAGTGGTTAGTACTTCGGACCATGGGCCGGGAGACCCGGGTTCGAATCCCAGCCGAGGCAAGCGAGATTTTTCCTACCTAGGTCGGCACCTACCCAGAGCGGGTGTGCTATGGGCCCAATGGGGAGGCTGTTGCCACACAGCCGAGATTTACCCACTTCTCGGGTGCGTCTTTGGGGGTGCTTCCCTCGGTATGACACGTCTTATGATGTGGATGATTACACGGCCGGCACCGCAGGTGCCGTAGTTCCCGAGCCTGGTTAGTGCCGGGATATTTATGAGAGGAAGCGTGGAATGCGGCCCTGTCCCGCAGTCCCAAACCACACGGACCTCCATAGCATCATGTTATCATCATCCTCATCTCCATCATTATGCATAATAAAAATTGCCCCAGCTTCCGAGCCCTCCGTGGATTCCACCCATTACCTGGGAGGAACACCACTGGAACTGGCAAAAGAGTTGTGGCAGCAAAAAAAAAACAAAAAAAACCAACAAAAAACAAAAACAACAACAACCAAAAAAAAAAAAAAAAAAAACTGTCGGATGCTTGGTACGACATGTGTTAAGGTTTGTGTGTTATCTGAGCAGTCTAGAGATCTGTGTTATCTCTGTCTGCGAGTCTAGCCAGTGTCAAGTCAAATGAGGACAAACACACCGAAGATTTACTGCTAAGGCCGATGTCACAAGGGTGTGTTTTTAATTCGAACAAAAAGCGTTTCCCGTGTGCCATGAGCCTAAGCTAAGGTGAGGTAATGTGAGCCCTGACGTCAAATAAATATCCAGCTCAGTGTGTGTGTGTGTGTGTGTGTGTGTGTGTGTGTGTGTGTGTGTGTGTGTGTGTGTGTGTGTGTGTGTGTTTTGGGGCGGGGGGAGGAGGGGTCTGTCTGTCTGTCCGCTGTCTGTCCTTTTCTCTCTGTCTCTCTCTCGCTCGGAGAACCGGGATAGTCGAGCGGTAGATTATTGCACTTTCAATGCTCGGGTTATCAGTTCGATTCTCGGCTGGGTCTAAACATTTATGCTGTAGCCGAGTGGTTTGGACCCTCTCGCCCACTACCCTAGGTTCTCCGGCCAGCTGTGTGCCGCCGGCTTTGTTTGCCTGGGGCCGTGGTCACGACGCGAACGCAAATTTCTTTGCGCAAATAGGTTGCGGATCGTAAGTTCGTACGTGGCTACGTGAAAACTATCTCTTCCGCTAGTTGGCCGGTCACGACGCGCACTTACTGGAAACGGTGTCACGTACGGGTTATTTTTAGATAGGTGTGGGACCCCCGGGATTCCCACGGAAAACACCATCACGTGACCTGCACAAATTCTCCTTCCAGCGTGAAGCGTGAAAGAGTAGAGGGGGTGTGTTCACTACAGAGTTTTTGATCGAGTTATGTTTATCTGCCGTAGCGTCATGCGTGGCATGTATGTGGAGAGTGTGATCAGGAGTGCATGCAGGTCGCATATAGACCGCTCTCTAGCAGTTTCTATCTCAACATTGGGCGGACTACAACCAGTAGAAGCATTTACTGCACGTACAAACCGTATGTAGCAGGCTCATTGGCAAGAAAACCAACGGAATGAACCTCAATCAAAGAACAACGAAAAACGAAAGAGGAGAGGATAACAACATCAACAAAATTCACCACATACATGCCACGCATTTAACCTGACTTGCTACGGCAGAGAAACATGACTCGACCAAAACTCTGAATTCGGAACCCGCACATTTCGGGTCCACAGCTGACATTGTGTGACAATGAATGAGACCTGCATTGACAGGCATACGATCAAAACGGTGGTGGCTGATCAGTGAGGACTGACCGAGTGCGTTCAGCACTGAACTAGTCCGAAAAACACACAACAAATGTTAACCCACAAAAAGGAAACAAATCAACTCACGATGTGTGTACAGCCGGCCATACAGGCCTTTGCATTGCAGGGTGCGTAGTGAACTGAACGCGCCCCCTCTACACTCAAGTCGTCCTACAGCAGATCGCACAATACTCCTGCAGGTCTCTCCTCCTAAATCTAAACCTTTGAAGCATGTCCACATCGTCGTACAAGTCAAAAGGGTTAGTACGCTCGCGGAACACCCTTTCCCGTCGCAATGCTCCTCTCATTTGCAGTTGGTAAATCAAGCGGGCCGCCATTTTTCAGATTTACGCAAAGGCTACGGCACCTTTCCGACACCCTCCTAGGTGGTGTACAATACGCAAGGGTTTCCGAGCGGCCGTAACTCTGCGCAAACGTCATGACCACCCAATTTTATCACAAATCGTAAGTTACGGACCCGCGCGTGCGTAAATCGGTGGCGGAAAAGTTACGAACGCGTCGTGACCACGGCCCCTGTAGACTGACCGCTCGCGTGCAGCGTTGCGGATCCACGATGGCCCACGTGTCAATTAGCTGTGTTTGTTTGTGTCCATTTAGTGCTAAATATCTCCCCAGTCACTTAACCTAGAGTTTTCATGTAAACTATAGTAGTTTCAGAAGAGTTTGTATTTTCTGATCATGTTTTGCTTTTAGCGCTGTTTTGTAGTTTAACGGGTGTATTTTGCCATTTTCACCCTTTTTCAAACGCGGGGTCCCTGTCTTTACGCTCTTCAATCGGCGATAGGGAATTCTCTGTATTTTGATGATGTTCCAAACTTATGCCATTTTAAAGTACTTTTCACGCTTTTTTGAATGCAGTTTGTTTGAAGTTTGT
>JACVVK020000486.1:162500-167500 GCA_018292915.2 Batillaria attramentaria | reverse complement strand
GCAGCATGTAATGCATGCATTTTTCGCGGCAGCTTTGTGCTCTGCCACGAAAAATGTGTGCTTGTTGCGGCAAGGGAGACAACTCGTGCAGGCAATAATCTGTGTGTGTGTGTGTGTGTGTGTGTGTGTGTGTGTGTGTGTGTGTGTGTGTGTGTGTGTGTGTGTGTGTGTGTGTTCTGTTATAAACTTCAGAGGCGCGGCGTGTACATAATTATTGTGCTGTCAATGATGATGCCGTTTGCAGGGTGTAACTGCTAATGATCCCTACGTACAACTCTAACAGAAGACACTTCAAGCGTACCAGACTCTGAGAATAATTTCAGCGAAGGCAAGAACTAGTGGGGTCTAGCGGTGCGCCATCCGCTCGATGTACACACACACACACACACACACACACACACACACACACACACACACACGCACGCACGCACGCACGCACGCACGCACGCACGCACGCACGCACACACACACACACACACACACACACACACACAGGGGACCGGTGGAGTGGAAAACAGAAATACTGTCGCACGCACCAGAGTGAACAGCAAGGTGTGAAGGTTTGTTCATAAAGTAGCGCTTAGCAGCAGCAGGCTTTCACTGCTTCGTCCTCCAACCCTGCGGCGCCATGAGCATTTAAGAAGAGATGAATATGTGCACGGAGAAGTATACCATACCATACTACACACACACACACACACACACACACACACACACACACACACACACACACACACACACACACACACACACACACCCCTTTGTCCCCGATTATCCTTCATCAACGTCCCTATAATGTGAAAGGATAATTCAGTGTCACAGCCGCGTATTCGAATGAACAATTTTAGGCTCATTAGGTCATTGCTAGGTGCAGTTTCGCTGACCAGCCTTCATTACGATCCACCGCGGCACAAGTCTACTGTGGGTTAATTGTTAATCCTACTTTTAATCATCCATCATCATCATCCGTACACCATCATCATTATCATTGCTATTTGAACAGTGTTGTTATATGTTATTATCTCCCCCTGGCCTTTGCGTTCTGCCGTTGTCGGAATGTGAAAATGGCACGACAACGGTCGGTACGCCAGGTCATTGCTGAAAATCGTCGACAACTGCAACCGGGCCACGAACTATATACACCATTTAATTTAATCACTGACATTTGGGACCAGTGGTACACCAGGGCCCGTATGTAACAGTCGAGGGTAGGGGTTTTAGCGCCGGGTTAGAGTCTAACCTCGAACTAAACTAGCTCTACGGTTAAATTTTCTGTTGTTTTTCGTTTTAAATCAGGAAGCGGGCCCATTCCAGCAAGGTGCCTGAGCCGTTATAGAAGGATTTTGTTCTTCCTTTCTTCGCTTCTTTTTTTAAATTTAATTTTGCTTTCGGGTTTCTTTTGTCCAAGTCTTGGTTAGGCCCGTAGCCGTGGGTTAAATTAAACTCAGCTTTTACGTACGAGCCCAGAACACTAAGCGAACAGTAGTTATATATGAAACAGTTGCCTGTACACAACAGAAGCGTCTACTGACACAGAGATGGAGCGCATGTGCGGTTTTCTGTTGGCGGTCATATGGACTTCGTGTTCTTTCGTGACTGCTGGAACCAGCAATGTTATACCTGGTAGTATCACACACACTGGTCATGATACGGTAAGTATATATAGCCAGCCCTCAGGCACTTATACAGTGTCAATATTTAAAAATTAAATCGTATTTTTATGTGTCATGCCGATCGCAAACCCCATCCTCTACTCTACAGAATCTTTTTTCACTGAAAACACTTAAAGGAACAACGAAACAAAATATCAACAATTTCTAATAAAAACATGAAATTCAATATGCATTTCTTTTTTACGAGCAAAGGGATAAAATCGCCAGCCGGCAGTGTTTGCCCAAGAAATTTGAATTTAAAATTAAATAAGACACTCACGGAGAGAAATTTCCCTCGACAGACGCAGGAGGGTCAATACCTCGAACTTATTCTGGACAAGCTTACCTCCCTTGATCATCGGATTACCACCCTTGATCAGCGGATTACCTCCCTCGATCAGCGGCTGACTTCTCAAGATCTGCGGTTGACGGCACTTCAGATCCAAATCTCCGAAGTAATTATGTTTTTATATCTATAAGTATTTAGATCTATACGAGCACGATACTTCCAAATACAATGGATACCTCTGTGACAGAAATACAGGGCAGTAATTGTCTGTCGAGCAGCTATGTCTGCAATGTGACACAAAACTACGGACCGAGAAAAATTAATGATCATCCGAGAAATTTCACGAAACGGTGGGGTGGGTGGGTGTTTGGGAGTTTATCGTCCTAAAGGACGTATGGGTGATAATTATCAAAGACGGGGCAACGAGAAAAAGGCCAGCACAAAATTAATATTTAGACCCAGCCGTGAATCGATCTCACGCCCCGAACTTTGAAAGTCCAGCGCTCTACCATTCGGCTATCCCGGCTCCCTCTTGCAACGAGGGGATATTTTGCACAGAGTTAAGACAATTTTGAAAAAATGTAATAAACTAGGGGTCAACAAAAGCTACACACGCTGTTGTTGTTTGGTTGTTTTTTTATATACAGACGTGCGGAAACATGCCAAAAGCCACTAGTGACGAAGCAACTCGCTCTGTAGCTGTTAACGACGACCAGACCACACCAAAACCAACACAACCCCCTCAGCAGGTAAAGTTTCGAGCAAATTTTGAAGATTCATGTCACTAGACACAACAAACAAAGCAAGATTTAACCTTGCCGAGTTCATTACAAACAGTAAAATCGTATAAAAAATTTCCATTCAAGCTATAATTATGCTGTACATGGCGTGTATATGTATCTTTGATTGAAACTGATGTGCTTTTTAAATAATATTCTGTAGTAGTAGTAGTAGTAGTAGTAGTAGCAGCAGTAGTACTTGAAGTTGCAGCCTGAAGTTGTAGACTTCTGTTTTGTATCGTTTCCAGC
The DNA here is from genome assembly GCA_018292915.2 of Batillaria attramentaria. NCBI lineage: Eukaryota > Metazoa > Mollusca > Gastropoda > Batillariidae > Batillaria > Batillaria attramentaria. The sequence goes on along the minus strand of JACVVK020000486.1, from coordinate 164,531 downwards.
CCTCTTTCAAGCTCCGTCGCGTCTTAAAGGAAGATACCGACAATGGGTTTGAGGTCAAGGTCGAGTACGAGGGGACTACAGAGCCTGAGGTCACCGTAAGAGCTGGAGGTAAGCTTTGCTATCATTTTATCATTGGGGAAGTCGGTAGTCTAGTGATTAAAGGTCTGCAATCTCAACAAAAAGCCGCAAACGTTGTGTTTTTTGTTTAAAAAAAAAAAAAAATGCGACTCCTTCGACTGAGCATAATGCAGGTAACTCTGTCACAGTTGCAGAGTTTTCAGCGCTTCGGAGACCCTTATAAAACCAGAGCGTGAGTATGCATTCACGCCACTGTGTTTATGTCCGGTGTGTGAGAGAATGCGTGTGATTCACGTGAGCGTGCGTGTTGGGTTCAGGTCGCGGGGCTTTGAGCCAATTCAATGAAATTGGGTAAAGCGCCTATACAATACTCATTATTATTATTATTATTATTTATGAAATGTTGCGTATTAATATTGTTCTTTCTCCAGTTGGGGGAGGATGTGTCCCATGCCACGAGCCTTTTACTGTTGAGCACTTTCTAATTTCATGTACGGATCTCACTGAGATCCGTGCCAAACATTACTGTGCAGATTCACTGAAGGTGCTGTTCAGGGATGTCCCTCCCGACAGCATCTTCAGTTTCCTGAAAGAGGTCAACCTGTTCTATAAATTATAGACTTCAAATATTCAGTCTTTCACTGACCACCTATGTTACATTTTTAAGTCTTGAAAGAAGTCTCATTTAGACCTGATAGATTTTTTAATATTTATTTACATCTTGTTTTAACGCGGGACTTTTATGTTTTATAGGACCTGGCAGGAAGGGACTTCCATGAGCCGCGAATTAGCCTTTGTTGCTTGCGCGGCGTTAAGCCCTAACTAACTAACTAACTAACTAAAGAAAGAAAGATTTGACTAACTAACTAACTAACTAACTAACTAACTAACTAACTAACTAACTAACTAACTAACTAACTAACTAACTAACGAACGAACTAAAGATTTAACTAACTAACTAACTAACTAACTAACTAACTAACTAACTAACGAACTAACGAACTAAAGAAAGATTTAACTAACTAACTAACTAACTAACTAACTAACTAACTAACTAACTAACTCTTTCTCCAGTTACGATGTCCGGAGGATTCTCACAGCCACTGGAGAACTATGGGACTGTCCGTCATGACAGGCGTATTGTGGAAATTTCGCTGGAAGGCGAACATCACTCTGAAATGTATCTGTTTTTTGCTGCTGAAGATTACGTGTACGGCCTGAAACTGCGCCTGTCGAGAGGCGGACCTGCACGAGAGGATGTGCCGTTCCCAAGCGTTGCCTTGTCCCCTGGACGCGACGTCACTTACACCTCTGACGGAAATGACGCGGAAGTTGAATTTATTGTGACGTTCGATGACGCCGAAAGACTGCCCGTTGATGATGATTTCTTCTGGACTGCGTTAGCCAAGTCGGAGACGGAAGAAAACAGGGCGGTTAGATACCACAGGTATGATTATTACCCCGCTAATTCCACAGCGCTGGGGCCTGTGCTGGATGTCAAAGAACGCCCGACGCAGGAGGGAAGCTACGCGTATGAGCTTCTTGTGAACACGACCTCCCAAAAAAACTGACGCTATCTTTGATCTCATGGGTTCTTTTCAGTTTAACTGTTCGGATGACTGTCTTGTGTCGAAAGTCCTTGTCGAAACGAGATTGCGTTTCTACCAGGCTGGCCAGAAGGGGCCATTTCCGGTTGGGTTTGTCGGCTTTGTGGAAATGGTCTCTGAGGACAAAACGGTTCAGTACTGCAATCTTCGACCAGAACTGGCGGAAGAAGCTGGGCCATGCGAGATTACCTGCGAGGTCATAGGTCAAGACGCTACAGAGCTGCGGCTGGTCAAGGCCGAGGGGGTTGCGGGGGCAACAGGTACACATACGACCTTGACCTTTGGTTTCTGGAGGGCTGAGGTTATCAGGTTTGACGACGCTAGCTTACTGGACGCCGCCGGGCAG
>JACVVK020000486.1:152500-160000 GCA_018292915.2 Batillaria attramentaria | reverse complement strand
TAATCATAGGAGCGGCGCGGCCGTTCAGCCTGCACGCGTTTCAGCAATCAGGCAAAAAAGGGCCACCCCTCCGTTTCTTTTCTTCGCCTGTCTCTCGATTTAATCAATTAAAAACGTCTCTCCTGCACGCACTGGAGTCGAACAAAATTGGAAAACTATTTCCACCATTTCCCAAAGTCGGCTTTTTCTTTTCAACCGTTCCCTCGGAAGCTTCCGCCGTGGAAAACAGTTTCTATGGAGGCGGGGCTGCATTTAATATTCTTAATGGACCGTTTCTGAGCGCGTCTGAAAGTTTTTGCGGTTGTAATTTAGGGTTGAAAGGCCGCCTCTGCGTTCCTGGGGTTGTCTGAAAAGCCTGAAGGCCCTGTATGTCTGGGACTACTAATTGTTATGGTACCTTTTCGTGAGAGATTAATTTATTACAGTCAACGCCAGCTTTTTCTTTGAAGTGAACAGTGGTTTATTTTGGGGTAAAATACACTTAGGATGCAAGAGCATGCGCAGAGAATCAGATGGTGGTTATTCCATCTTGGGTATCCGTAGTTCACGTTGCACTTGTAAGTTGTGGTCCTTAATTTCATTCATGGTCCTTTTTATGTGTTGTTTATTGAAATGTTTATCCTATATTTTCAATGTGTGTATGTCTCTTCGGACGCAATAACTCAACAGTCATGAAAAATATAAAGAAAGCAAGAAAGACAGAAAGAAAGAAAGAAAATAAAAAGAAGAAAAGAAGAAAAAGGTGGGAGCGTATTTTGGTCACATAGGGTTGCGCATGCAGACACATAGGTATTACGTGTGTGCGTGTGTGTGTGTGTGTGCGTGCGTGCGTGCGTGTGTGTGTGTGTGTGTGTGTGTGTGTGTGTGTGTGTGTGTGTGTGTGTGTGTGTGTGTGTGTGAGAGAGAGAGAGAGAGAGAGAGTGAGAGAGAGAGAGCAGTGACTGAGTGAATGTGTTTTTAGGGCTTAAATCCGCGAAAGCCACAAAGACTAGTTCGCGGCTCTGAGAGAGAGAGAGAGAGAGAGAGAGAGAGAGAGAGAGAGAGAGAGAGAGAGAGATTACACAGATTCTAATTCAAACGAATTCTTTATTCCTTTATTCGCTGACAAAATGCTAGAACAGAAGTAAATCACACATGAAACACCCTGCCCTGTGGCGTACATAGCAAACAAAATAATAATTCATAATGACGACTCTGATGACGCATATAGTAACAAACAAAACGAAAAAGGACTTCCATGCAAAAAGCAAATGACTGCACAGTAACACACGTTGACGGACACTGAAGCTGAACTAACTCCCACAAAATTATACTCATGGCAAACCATAACACTACCACGTACAAACAGGCAAAAAAGAAAAAAAGAAGAAGATAAAAAGCCCCCCCCCCCAAAAAAAACAAACAAAACAAAACAACAACAACAAACAAACAAACAAACAAAAACCAAAACAACAACAACAAAACATGTACAACAAAGGACACCAGAGAAAGGCTGTACAGCCCACAAAATTCAAAAACAAATGCAGTTCCACAATTCCGAAGCTTCAATTGCTGAGCTGGCCCTTCGCACCACGTGATTGTAATGTGTCCAAGTCCAGTGTCTGAGAGAACGCGTGTAATTCGCGTGAGCGTGCGTGTTGGGTTTGGCTCGCGGCGCTTTGAGTCAAATATTTGGGATAAATAGAGGCGCCTATATTGATGCGATTATCGAAGACTGCAACTTACATCAGAATATACCAGAAAAGGAAATTGCCATCAACTTAGTTGTAAAATTTGCCAATATGTTTGTGTTAGTTTTCTGCAATTCACTCAACTGTGTTTTGCTCTGTGTGTGTTTGGCTGACGTGAAATAAAAGGCACGGTCTAGGACCATTTCAACTGTTACGTGTATCTGAGAAAACCGCCTAAACGTCTGCAAAATCCACGGCGCTTGAGCCCTTTTTCCAGAGAACTGCGTATTTGTTTCCATCATGTTAGGAGTCACAGTCTCAAGAAGGCCAGTCTCGCTTGTTTTTTTAACTTTGATTTTTCAAAATGAAAACCAACACAGCGTTTTCAAACCCTTACTTTTACGTCCCATTTGTTTATGTCCTAAAGAAGGCGAAAGCCTAAACGTTGACCTGTGCCGTCCTTTGTGAAAGTTAAGTGGTTTCTGTCCCTTTTATGTCGCTTTTATTTGCTTAACTTGTAACCACTTCGCAGTCATTACCGTTTCCCTTACTTTTAACATTTTTAATGCTCACAGATCGTTCTGCGCTGTTTTCGTCATGTCTGGTATGACATCACTTAGACACCTGCACAGTGACAGCATCTCAAAGGCTGGTGGTACTGAGCAAAAAAAAAAAAAAAAAAAAAGGAAGCCAACAATGACGCGGCTAACCCACTGGGCGAGAGGCTTGCCGATACGGTCAGTCCCTCAGTAGGAGAATACGAATTTTCGACCGCTCGTGCAGAGTGTTGACGGCATTTATTTCGAGTTTTCGAGTACAGGCGCACCCACTGACAAGCGAAACTGTTCCAGAACGTCAGTTTCCTTCTTTTAACTCTTAAAAGCCCAATACCAAAATCGCTATTTTCTTGAAATCTTCAAATCACTAGAAGCCACTTCGAGCCACTATTATGCAATCTGCAGCGATTTCGGGCCAAGCAGGGAAGGCCCATGCCTTGCGCAATAGTGGCTTTAAGTGGCTTCTACTGGTGAGCAGTGGCTTCGTTTTTTTAAATTTTTTTTTACAAGTTTTATCATATAGTGGGCAGGGGGTGCTCGAGCTTAGACTCATAAGAGTTAAGCATTGTAAAAATAATGTCAATAATATTATTCAAGTAGCGGTCAAACGAAACACAACAGTAACAATAGCAACAAAAACAACACACACAAAAAAAAAAACCAACGACCAAGAAACTGCAAGTGTGCGGACTGACTGTTTCCCTATAACGGCGAACACAAAAAAGTCAGTGAGAACGCAACTTAAGTTATGAAGACTAAGTTATGAACACAAACGTATGCATGTATGTAAGCACGAAATTCACTTTACAGGTCACCATTCTACACATAACTGACGCGCCAATGAATACTGCTCAGCCTGAAATAAATACACCAAAACGGAACTCAAAAGAGCCACCAGTTTCATAAGTGGACAAGGAACTATGGGGCAATTATACTAGTCATGAAAGAGAGAAAGCACATCGTTATACATATATACAGCTGTGACTCCTTTAGCAAAACACAGAACGAACCCACATACGCAGAAGTAACATAACGTTTATACGTAACGTTCTAGCAGCAGCACCATTCGTCATGAGTTATTGATTTTGCGCGGTGAGGTGAGGTGGGGTGGGGTGGGGTGGGGTGGGGTCAAAGTGCACGAGGCGATTTCGCCTCTCGTGTAATCTCTGCCACAGTTGGTAATCACTATACGCGCAAGTAGGTCGATCCGTCTCCCATCCGTACACTGCGAGCGTGACTCGTAAGCAGTCAAAACCCCTCCGTCGCGCAGGATTTGAAGCAAACTGTCTGTCTGTCTATCTATCTATCTATCTATCTATCTATCTATCTATCTATCTATCTATCTATCTATCCATCCATCTATATATTTTTTTTCATTGTATTTTATCTATTATGCGTATTCGCCGCCTTCTTGTATTTCAGTTTTAATGTATGTAATGGGTATAATCCTTAGCTTACTTTTACTCTCGTCAGTACTGTAGTCTAGCAAAATTTTCTGATTGCACGTCTGGTCGGAGAAATATTTCACTAGTAATAAAATCCGCTTAATTCGTTACTGGATAAATTACAGTTCGCTTAATTGGCACCTGCTAGTCTGAGCAGTGCACGCGGTGTCAGAAAACGTGTTTGAAACAGATTTAACCAGTGTTGTGTGAGCGAGTTCCTTGCATGGTAATTCAGACATACAGGAGCGCATTTTGTGTGTGTGTGTGTTTATCTTGTTATTCTAGAGACGTCTTCACAACTGACTAATCAAGATTGAGATGTGCGATATATACTGCTGGTACGGCGCTCCGCCACTCAGTCGGCGCTAGAGAATGGGGGGGGGGGGGGGTTAACTGCCGACTCTCCCCTCACTCCCTTCTTCTTTGTGCTGAAAATACGGCAGTTTGGGGGGGGAGGGGGGGGGAGAAAAAAATGTTTCCGCTGAACAAAAACAAAATTCAATCTGTTCCTTTTTGAGAGCAGACGTTTTCCTGTCACAATGCACCAGATTGCACAGATCTTAGTTTCGAGCCCTTGCATATAGTTTTTCGAGCCCCTTCCGGTTGCCCCCCCCCCCCCCCTCCCTTCCCGCAAAATATTTTACACACACACACACACCGACCGAGCTGTACGTCTCTCAGTACAGAGTACACGTGTGACGTGCTCTGTCACTAGGACCAAATTCCAGGACCGTTAGAACAGTCAGAAACAAGGTTATCTCCCTTAATTCAATTCCTACCAAGTAGGTTTAGGGTCGTGCAGCAGTGGCCTCACACACACACACGCACACCTTTAAAAAAACTAATTAATTTACGTCCGCATGGATTTAAATTTGGCCTAGTAGGAGTGTTGCACTTAGATTATATTCGTGTTTGCTGTAATAAGAGCCGTTAAGGAACCGTTAATCTCCTCTGCCAGATTTTCGCATACATAAAACCGTCACAAACGTGGGATACTCATGCGCGGTACGAAATCAAAGTTTTTTTTTGTTTTTTTTTTCGGGCGCAAAACCTTTCGCATAACACTTTCACACGTCGAATACTTGCGGGTTGTTAACTCCGGCTGTGTTGTATACCCCTGTATATATTTGGATAAAATTATTCGGATACAAAGTATGTGTCATTCGCTTAAATTGTAGTTACCGTCACTGAATGTGCTTTTCCCCCCTATAAATTTCTATTTCCCTGAATCATAATCCCATGTGTGAATCGAATTGCTCAGCGGCGATACGTACTGGTAAACGCACGATTACATTTCTCTAGGGCGTGATGTTATGTATGTCACGTATATATGTATGTATGTAAGTATATGTATGTATGTATGTATGTATGTATGTATGTATGTACGTATGTATGTATGTGTATGTGCGTGTTATATATATATATATATACATACACATACATACATACATACATACACTTACATACATACATATATACGTGACGCATATATATATATGCGTGCGTGCGTGTGTGTGTGTATGTGTGTGTCAGTGTGTGTTTAATTACAATGAACAGTGTGTATGTATGTATGTATGTATGTATGTGTTTAATTACACTGAACATACAAGGAAAGGAGGTTTACTATCATTACACAAACAGCCATATTATACAACTCAGTTACTAGACAAATGCTAACACAAGCAAACATTTGAGAAAATGCACCTTCTCACAACCCTAAATATTGTGCGTGAGCAGCTACGTTACAGGTAATAAACTGAACACATTATAATGACTCAATAAGTAACTGTAAGTATATACGAAAATAAATGAATGAAAGTAGGACAAATACGCAAGAATACAAAGAAATGAAAAAAGAAATGGGGAAAATAAAGAGATAAGATACAAAGAAATGAAACAAGAACAAAAGAAAGAAGAAGAAAAAAAAAAAAGAAAAACGAGAGGCGACAAACACACAAAGCCTACATACACAAACACACATACAAAGAGACTTTCAAGAACAAATTAAAAAGAAAAAAAAAAGAAAAAAGAAAAAAAAGAAAACTTGAAAAATTCACAAGAGCATGAAGACAGTCTTTCTAGGTTTATTCTGAGTTAGAAAAGAAAGGAACAGAATGCCTAAAACACGCTCTTTTACAGCACATTTTCCAAAGATATTACTACACAGAAAAATAACAAACACAGAGCAATACTAAAATGATGATTTTCTGACCATATGGGAAGATACTGAGCACACAAAACGTCATCGAAATATGCACAAAACTTCTATGACAAATGCATTACACCACCAAATCTAAAACATCAGTGCATGGACACGCAAAAACAATGAGCTATATAGTCGATTCTTTAGCAAGAGATCTAACACAACTTTACATGTGGATTAAAAAAAAAACCCCGCAAAATGCAGTATGCTTTCAAACAATGTTCAAACATTTAATACAAGAAAGAAAGAAGAATATAAGAGAGAGAGAGAGAGAGAGAGAGAGAGAGAGAGAGAGAGAGAGAGAGAGAGAGAGAGAGAGAGAGAGAGAGAGAGAGAGAGAGAGAGAGAGGGAGAGAGAGAGAGAGAGAGAGAGAGAGAGAGGGAGAGAGGGAGAGAGAGAGAGAGAGAGAGAGAGAGGGAGAGAGAGAGAGAGAGAGAGAGAGAGAGAGAGAGAGAGAGAGAGAGAGAGGGAGAGAGAGAGAGAGAGAGAGAGAGAGAGAGAGAGAGAGAGAGAGAGAGAGAGAGAGAGCTCACTTTGTATTCATAGAAATTGTTTTTCTGCAATTGTCACAGCTTGAAAATATGTTGAGTTATCCATTTCAAAACACTGCAATGAATTACAACGATAGCATGGAGTCTTTCAGTAGTTGACAAAAGCACGCATGACTGTTGCAACGTTCACTGATGGACAACAGGAATCTGCCAGCACCATGGACGAAAGTCTCAGATATTGTTCAGTGGTAAGTATAATCTTCGGAGTGACCATAATTTTTGGGGGGGGGGGGGGGGGGGGAGGGGGGGGAGGGGGGGGGGGGTTCGGTAGTAAAAATTAATACTTTGTCCTCAAAATTCTTGATGTCTGAAAAATCAATGATGTTGAACTTTCTTCAACTGATTAGTAAATGTATGACCAGTTTACAATTTGGAGTAGTCTTCTTCTGGGTAACTGACTTGTACTAAAACCTTCATGAGACGGGAGGGGGGGGGGGGGGGGGGGCAAAAAAAGAAGAAGAAAAAAAGTGAAAATATTTAGGATGGCTTCACTTACAAAAAGAAGAAACAAAGAACACTGATTGTTATAAAATGTTTAAAGTCACTTCAACTTCCTGCATAACCTTTTCTCTGCAACAGGTCTACAAAAGTGGCTCCATGAAGAGTTACCGCCGAAAATAATTATTGTTGGCGACGGCGTAATGATTTGCCCGTTGGTAAGGTAAGGGGGAGAACCTACTAAAGCAACACTGCTGACCGGACTTTGCAGAGTTTACGTCCCTTGCATAGGGGGCAACTGCAGCGGTTTTCTTCAACGAAGACGCGAAACATCGCATCAACAATGTGATAGAGGAAGTGCACTGGTTGCGTGGCTTGCCTTCATAAATACGGTTGATAATCTATTGAACAAGATTATATACATCCAAGAGTGTCCAATTCATGAAAAAAAATGACTGGTGAATACTTTAGAACTCCAAGCATGTAAAACAATGAACACAGGGACTAGCTGACTTCAAGTTTAAAAAAAAAAGAAGAAGCTGAACTTGTCAAAATTTGACACAAATTCTTCTCTGAAGCAATTGCTGAATGACAGTCATTTGTACAGCCCATGTGTACAAAAGACACTTAACTAA
>JACVVK020000486.1:142500-147500 GCA_018292915.2 Batillaria attramentaria | reverse complement strand
TTGAGAATTCAGAACTGTGAAGGTTTATAGTGACTCAAAGACGCGTGATGGCCACTGCTGCTGGGACTGATTCGGCGGCGACAATGGGTGGGTGGATGTTTCGGAGTTTAACGTCCTTTTCCACCACGTACGGGTGCTATCAAAGACGGGGCAACGAGAAAAAGCCAGCACAAATATTTGGCCCCAGCCGGGATACGATCTCACGGCCCGAGCATTGAAAGTCCAACGCTCTACCGTTCGGCTATCCTGGCTCCCCCTGGCGGCGATATAATAATAATAATATTAACTGAGTGTTGTATGGGCGCTCTACTCAATTTCTTTCAGTGGCTAAAAGCGCCGTCAGCTGAACCCAGCACGCACGCTCACGTAAACCACACGCAATCTCTCACACACTGGACATGAACAAATTACAATCACGTGGAAGTTTCCGATTTTAGAATTGCATTTATACAGAATTATTTTCAAATTTTGTGGGCTGAACATTTTAAAAGCAGGGGGGGGGGGGGGAGGGAGTACCCGGAGAGAACCCCCGACGAGTGGCCCGAATCAACGGTGCCAGGCACGAGAAGGAAAATTTCTTCGCCCCGAGTGGGGACTCGAATCTGACCTCTCGCCTCCGTGACGAAGTCTCTTAACCACTAGACCACCGACCGCCCCGGTGCAGTTTGAAAATGTTGTTTCTCTAAAGAGAACTGGGGCCAGTTGCATAACAGCAAGTTAGTGGCTAACTGGTTGGTAAATTCCTAGCTACAAGTTAAATCCTGGCAGTTAGCCTAACTGTAGTTGCATGGGCTCTTTAGCAAGTAGTTATTCTTAGTTGATAGTTAGTTTAGCGCTGAAAATTTAGAGGTGCTCGACAGCATCGCTAAGTCAGCTAACTACAAGTTAGTCTAGATATCAACAGTCTTTGTTTATTTTGGTCTGACAAAATGGCTGGCTTCATACAGCAAAACTGGCACGATTAAAGAAGGCCTTGTCAGTTGAAGGAAAAGAGACATCGACTTTACCCAGAAACCCCATCCAGAGGTATTTCATACGCATTGAAGTTCTACATACAAGGAAATGGTGTCTAGTAAGGTAGGAAAGTCTTGACCGTAGCGGAACGCGTTTCGCCGGAATTTCACCGGCTCATCAGCCACCTTAGGTCAAGACAGAGCGGGAAGAATAGGTAAAATATATTTCGGAAATACCGTGACTGAATGCTAACATGGAGAATGAGTGAAAGTGAGAATCAGCAAATATGTTTAGGGAAATACCTCACCTAGTGTTGTTGCTTCAAAATGGCTGTGTTTGGCGGGCGTGTATACGTCAGATTTTCAGTGACGTGAGTTTTTAAGAAAATGACATCACAAAAGATCACGGTTCGATTTTCTGCATGCGTTTGTATGCAATACGTCTGTGGGTGCATGCTGCCAGTGCAATTGTCAAATTGTATTTTCTTTCCATGTATATTTCGGGAGAAAGGGTCTGCTTGTGATGGCTGTATTGGTGTGTTTGGGTTGAGTTAGGTATGTTAAGTGCGTGTTTGATGTGCGTGTAGACAGTAATTGCCACTTTGCCCGACCCAGTTGGGGGGTATTTCCGAGCACGAAGCTGAACTCGGGCCTCTGAAGAAAGTTTGGACCATTTTTCTTTGACTTCCACCACTGTTCGGCCACACTGAAACACTGTTAACGGCTTCACAGATCAGTCTCCAACCACGCTTTTTGCTTGTCCTTATTTGCAGATGTTGTTTTGAACTTTTGTTGGAGAACACTTTTCCTCAGCGAAACTGACTCTTCGATGAGAGCGACTCTCTCAGCTGAAGAAAAATTCTGCTTCCTTGCTCTCTTCGCCATCTTTACGTCGTGAGGAACCAGCTACAGCATGTTTACACGCCTTCCGAGAAGTCGCGTTGGGCTTCTTTTCCGAGAACTAATACCATATAAGGAGTTTGGCAGTGAGCGAGAGAGGGAATCTCCCGATCTATTTATAGCTAGCTACAGCTAACGACTGTACCTTGAAGTTAGCTAGCTACGTGTTAAATCTTGCTCATGCAACAAAGTTAGCCACCTGCTGTACCTTGTAGGTAGCTAACTATAAGCTAGCGATTTAACTATGCGCTAGGCACCACTCACTAACTTGCTGTTGTGCAACTGGCCCCAGAACAACGGTATATGTACTAACGCTTCTGAGATCCCAACTCCCACCTACCCCAGGGGAGCCGGGGTGGCCGAAAGGTAGAGCGTTGGACTTCTAATGCTCGGGTCATGAGTTCGATCCCGGCTGGGGCCAAATATTTGTGCTGGCTTTTTCATCGTTGCCCCGTCTTTTGATATCACCCTATGTGGTGGAAAAGGACGTTAAACCCCCAAACACCCATCCACCCACCCAATCTACCCCTTTCTACCGATCTGTGGGACAGACCGGCTGGAGGGAGAGGTGGGGGGAGGGGGGAGAGGGAGAGGGGGGAGAGGGATAGGGGGGGGGGGGAGGGGGGGAGGGGGGGAGGGGGGGAGGAGGGAGAGGGGAGTGGGGAGTCAGCTGGCAGCGTGGAGTCTATCAGCCAGGTGAGACAGCCGGCAGAAGACATAATTCTGCAAATGCCATCACTCGGGAGGCAGGAGGGAAATTCTCGCGCCTTCCCCGTGGGTCGTGGCTTCCTGGCGAAGTCAAGGACGGAATACGGTGCAGGAACACTTTCCGTGATCCAGCGAGCAGACTCAGAAATTGCGACTGATTTATGACGAGACAGATGATCAAAGACTGTAATAACGTTTGGCTGAGTCAATTTGTTTGCGACTAGTTTGAGCTGTAAAGCGATAGCACCCTCCCCGCCACCCCAAAATACAAACAAACAGACAAACAACAACAAACAGATAACAAAAAAACCCAAACAACAACAACGACAAAAAAACAACAACAAACAACAACAACAAAAAAAACCCACCACCAAACAAACCACAAAAAAACCCAAAAAACCCTGGTTCTTTCCAGTGCTTGGCGTAGATACGAAGCATCAGAGAATATAAATTATCCAGTGTTGTGCCGTCCGTATTAATCAGTGGTTAAAACACTAGCTATTGGGTGATACTGGCAAGTCTATGATCCATTACGCAATAGCAAGCAGATATGCATTAAATAGCTCTGACGTCACATGATCCAACAATTCGGACTTGAGAGCGTCTTGAGAGCGTCAGCATCTTGCTGGTCAAAACTTGATGTCATTTCTGCGTCATCAAGTTTCAGATCTTCCTCCCCTCCCCCTTCCCCCACCCACACTGCCTCTCACTTGATAGAGGGGGAAAAAACAAAAACAAAAACAAACCAAAAAACCCAACAGCAAAAACGACCCCCCTCCCAAAAAAACAAAAACAACAACAACAACAACAACAAAAACCCACCAAAAACCTGAAACAAACCCAACAACAAGAACAATAACAAAACCAGAACCAAACCCAAAAACAACAACAAGAGCAAAAACAAATACAACAACAAACAAACAAAAAACCCAACAACAAACAAAAAAACCCAACAACAAACAAAAACAAAAAAACAACAACCACTAACAACAGGAAAAACAACCCCATCAACAACAAAAACGGCAAAAGCACAGAACTACGTCTTCATGACTCGTGGCTATGACGAAAACCCCAGTGGGTGGTTTGGGTAATGGGACTCACCAGCATCATCCAACACTGAATGACCACTGATACTCACCTGCGAGTAACCGTAGATCTTGATGGCCTTCTTGTGTGGCTCGTGCTCTATCCGCCCACCACCCAGCACCTCACAGTCCAACCCTTTCGCTTCGATGTCTCCAACAACGTTGTCGTAGATGTCGGCTGCAACACACACACACAAAGCAACAAATCCTTTGAGAGACAATGGGCGACTCCACAACTGTCAATCGAAAGGGTCCAGACACCCCCCCCCCTCCCCAAATTCAGCCAATCGCGTTCCGCGGCACAATGAGCACAACACATGGCATGGTCTGGCAAACTTTTTGCCAGACACTACAACAAGGGAAACTGACACAATGTAGTTTGATATGACTAAAACATGGAAAACAAGCAGTAAGTCCACTGACGTCATTTGAGGAAAAAGACCATTACGTCAATCTCTTTCATCTTGAAATCACCCGTTTTCCCATACAATGACGTAAAGTGGCTGGGTTCTGGGCTCGGGGCTTGCCGTGTGGAGTCGTCTATCAACACGTAGCTCGTAGGCTCGTAGTCACGCACTCTGATTCTCCATGGCGACCCATCTGAGTTCAAGTCTTTCTGCCGCGCAATGGAACAAGTCCATGACGTCATTTGATGGGAACAGGGGTTATTTCAAGTTGAAAGACACTGAAATAATAGTCTTTTTTCATATAATGATGTCATGAAATTACTATGTTTTGCCATTATACGGCAGCTTGGCAAGCAAATAGAGAGTTCCCCGCTATCGATACAGATAGATCTATAGAAGAGAGATAGGACGTTTTGGCAAAGACGGACTCCTCGAATACTCCGACAGACAATCCCACATGTGGGATTTGTCTGTCGGAGTACAGGTGCAGCATGACTGGCTGCACTGACTTGCCAATTAGAATCTGGATACATGTCAGTTCAGAGTCTGATGTGGTAACAGCAAATGCATATATATATACAGGGGATGCAGTTACAACCTCATCAAGAAATGGAACGCAGACCGCCTCCCACGCCTAGCCGAATGAAGGAAGTGTCATGTTTATGATTGTAGTTATGCTCATAGATCGTTCTGAGCTGTTTTCGTGGTATCTATCATCACACCACTTAGACATCAGGACAGTGACAGCGTCTCTTATGTGTACTAGATGGCGTGGCGAGTACTGGCGACCATACTGAGCCTTCCTGTAGTGTAACAACAGTCGTAGACGTTGAGTGTTCGACCGAACGTTCGCGCCAAGTGTAAACATTGTATCATATTGCGAGCTGTACGTATCATCAAGATGGAGGATTTCCAGCGTACAGGCGTACTCTGGAGCGAAAGTGTTC
>JACVVK020000486.1:110000-140000 GCA_018292915.2 Batillaria attramentaria | reverse complement strand
ACACACACACACACACACACACACACAAACAAACTTTCTCCTCTCTCTTCCTCTCTCTCTCTTGTAGCAGTTATTACTGGGTTTTTGGGTTTAATGTCCTTCTCCACTATTTACGTGTGGCGTCGAAGACGTTAAAGGCTCAACAACCGACAGTATACTGCCGGCACGCATGCGCAGACGTGTCTATCCGCATATGGAGAATGGGCGGGGCTTGTCTATAAACGGCACACGCACGTGGCGATGGAATGTAAACATGCAAAGTTTCAACTTGCTTGATAACCGTATTAATTTCCTGTATCTCCTCCTCTGTCTCGCAGGAAAAGAAAATCTTTCTTTTTGATGATAGTTTGTACCCCGCGGCTCGGCCGCTCTCAGTAATATTTCAGCTGTTCGACCACCTCACGGCTGTGACTAGTCAGTCTGTGTTGTCCGGCTTAGCCAACTGCGTCAGTACTGACTTTCACTTTCGAACGTCAGTTTGTGATATTGCCCGGCCAAGGTCACAGAAACAGTCCTGTTTCAGTCAAATGAGTTTCAAGTCACAAATCGTCCCCGATCGTGTACACATTAAAACTTAGCCACCAGGCTTTCCGGTACAAGCCCGACTGAGCACGAGACGGCTAAGACAATCGGTGACGATGAACGCTTGAATTAGGCGCTAAAAGCCAACGGCCGGGGGCGGGGGGGGGGGGGGGAGGCGGTCATCAGTCAAGGGGTGGGATCAGTGTATTGCCTTCCAGTAGGGGAGGATGCATTTGGGATAGCTATTAGATTGTACAGCGTGTTTTTGTTGCTATGGTGTTTTCAGGGGTGGCACCCCTAACACAAAAGTGAGTATGTCCCTATCATTTGGTCACGATCACATACTGAGGCCCAGTCAAGGCTGGCTATCAAGTATTTATCATGGTATTCCACAGATTCACTAACGATTTACAAAACCGAAACTATGCACGTGTCCCTGGAGGTACCCCCGGTGCCGAAGTGTTGACAACAGCGGAAGCGGGACCGCGTTGAACCCGCTCAGTCGTGGGAAATTTTACAAAAATTGGCGGACTTTTCAGTGCCGTGTCCTTTATTCTTTGGGTTTTAAACTCCAGTCCTCTCAGATCTGCGATGAATTTTTTATTTGACTCTGCACGTTATCGGCGAGGAGAAAGAGGATGCTGTTAGAGAACAGTTCGAAAAGAATGAAAGAATACATCAGTTGAAACTGACTAGTCTCAGTGACCAGCAGTGAGGCCCCGGGTGGGAAGTGCCGCCGAAAGGAACAAGCAATTGTCGAAGTTATTCGCTGTTCTTTATGGTGTGGGATTGTTGGGTTAGTTTCTGGTGGAGCATGGCAGGATTGTGTGCAGTCACAGGAGCTGACCCGAAGTGTTTGTGTCGAACTTGCAGCTGTAGTTTCTGTTCGGTAACGGTAACGGTGTATCAGTCAGTTTCGCTCGGCTGGCACTGAAACCGCCACGGTACTGGCAAAACAAGACCGTGAACCTGAGTGTGAAAGTTTTGTTTTTGTTGCCCCTGTGTGACTGTGAGCCGTCAGTCGTGGTTGGGACATGGCCTTCAGACATCACACGTACGCAACTGACATCCATAAAAAGATGTACAAAAATTCTCGAGTATGATGGAGGGATGAAATGCATGGCGGCGTGATTCATTGTGTATATATGCGCAAGAAATCTTGTGCAGTGACACGGGACAACATTAATTGATGGGAGTATAGTGGACGTGATATAGCGGAGTGTGTTCACAGACTTGTTCGGGAGCTTTATCCAAATCGCGCAGGCATTCCATACATGGGACATTCATGGTGGTAAAGGTCAGTGAAGTTTGTTTTCATTTGGTGTCGCTTGTTGCATGTGAAAGGAATGATGTTCTGCCTCTTCAGTCTCAGTTCTCTGTGTCAGTACGACATGCTGTGCTGTGAAACACACGTGGTGTTACTATTATTGTCTGACGGACGTGTCAGTAGCTGACGTCACGCTGATAGGCTCCGCCTTGATCGGTTTAAATTCTATCCGCTTCCAAGGTTTGGTCGTTCATAAAGGCCGCTAGACTATTTTTTCCGCCTAAACTGGGTTATGGTTAGGAGTCTTGGTGTGAAACTCGCATTCATGCAGACTATCAAACTCAAAAACCGCCGTGTTGCCGGGCAATTTCAGAAAAACCTCCTCTGACGTTACCCTGTCAAACATTTGAAAGAAACTGCTTCCGTTCTTTCCGTGCGCTATTTATACCCCTGTTGAGCCTTTAAGAGGCAACGAGGAAAACTGAAGCGAAGAGAGTTCATGGCCCAAGCACTGAACGACCAGCACTCTACCAGCTGTGTCTTCCCAGATCTCCTCTTTCGTTTATATTAGGGGCTAATAAATGCTATCATCTCTATGCTCCTAGATCGTTCTGAGCTGTTAGCTGTAACTGTCATCATATCACTTTAGACACCTGGACGGCGACGGCGTCTGTAATGCTGGCGCTGAGCCAGCAAAGCGTACTCGATGACGCAGCGACCACACTGAGCGCTCCAGAAGTGGTAACAACACTCTTAGAATATGAATGTTCGATTGGTCGCGCAACTGAGTGTATCGCATTAAGAACTGTACTAATCATCAAGACGGCAGAGTACATCAGTCGAGCGTAAAGGCGCCTGCACTCACGAGCGAAATTGTTCTAAAACATAAGATCGCCTAGCAAAGATGAAATCAGCCCTTTTAAACACTTGAATGAGTGACTGAGTAAATGACTGATCAATCAGCTGACAGACTGACTGATGCTATTG
This sequence comes from Batillaria attramentaria, assembly GCA_018292915.2. NCBI lineage: Eukaryota > Metazoa > Mollusca > Gastropoda > Batillariidae > Batillaria > Batillaria attramentaria. The sequence continues at coordinate 137,224 of JACVVK020000486.1, read as the reverse complement.
ACGGTTGGTGTATGTTTGCGCCGGAATATAATAATAATAATAATAATAATGGGTATTTCAGGGACGCCCTCCCTCCCGCAGGAGCCCAGGGCGCCTTACAGTCAACACGCACTCACTCACACAGAAACGGAAACAAACGCAACATTCCTTCACACATACAGTTAACTACAAACACATAATGTGCAGCATCATACACGGCCTCCGCTGCCCCCGGCACACACACACACACACACACACACACACACACACACACACACACACACACACACACACACACACACAAAGCAAGATGATGATGTGGCGACAGCTATTGGTTAGGGGCAGTGAAGAGATGGGTTTTCAGATTTTGCTTGAAGGATGGTTTTGTGTCTGCATATCTGATTGATGCTGTAGATCATTCCAGCAAGTCGGACCCTGGTATGAAAATCTGCGCTGACCAAAGGTCTTTGTTCTGACTTGAGGGATACGGAGTTTCCGAGTGTCGGCAGCAGAACGAAGTAGTCTCGAAGGAGTGTAAAGCTGAAGCAAGGAAGATAGATATGGAGGACAGGAAGAGGTAACACAGTTGTACGTAAGGGATATCATCCTACAGACTTCCACATAAGTCAAGGACCGGACCACCTTGACAGACAGGTCTAAATCTTAAGAATTCACAAAAAATAGAGATCAAGGGATTTTTCAAAAATTTTTGCTGTGAAAAGTGTTAAAGGGTTAACAATGCATCCTGCAAAGCTTGCTGAAGCTGAAGAACCACCATGTGCTGCACGGACATTTTCCAGGAGTGCTGCGAGAGTGTTTGCAAGTGGTCCTTGACTTATGTTGAAGTCTGTATTACCACAATTTGGTAGAAGGTCGGCCCAAAGACGGTACAACTGATTTCCTAATGACTTTGGCCAATCTACCACAGCAGATCATTCGCTACAGCCAAGCACGTCACAGTTTCGCTTGACCTCTCTCCCAAGGTGAGACAACCCCCGGAACGCCGCACCCAAATAAAATTATTATCCGTCCGAAAAGAGAAACCGCAAACCCGGTTTTAATCCAGCCACCGGCTTCTGGTAAACACGTGAGCGAGCCCTGAAGCTCTGATTGGCTGATTACGGCAGTCATATGATCTCTAGCCACGGGAGGTGGAGTTAATTAAGCTGAAAGTCTGCCCAGTCTAGCGCGACACCTGGCGGGGCCCTCCGAAAACAACCTATGGGTACTGCAACGAGAACACTCTATAGCCATGTTCAGCAACCCATACCGTTGGGAGAATATCAAAACCACCTGAATATACTTTGAGGGAAGCGGGAAAAGCCTTGAAAACAGATCTTGTGACCTAGTCGGTCGTGTCTTGGTTTTTGCGTGCATGCCTGCGTAAGTCTATGAAGCTATGCCGGAGGGTTCAAACCCGGTGGGGTCAGCAATGAAATGAATAGGCGAGAACAATCTTCGTCGTCGTAGTCATGTCTGTGTGTCTGTCCGTAGTTTTTCTTCCAGTCAAGGGAAACTCAGTTCCGATCAAGAGTAATTGCACAACATTTTCAATAATGTACCTGTATCGTGACGAAATGACATGTTGCTGGCTGTAAATATTCTATTCCTCTCATTCTCTCGGCCCTTAAAATAATGCACACAAAACGAGCCTCAGCCAACCACAACATCAGACAAAACAACACCAAACACCAAGAAGCCTAAAGAAAAGCAAAAAAAAAAAAAAACCAAAGCAACACACACACACACACACACACACACACACACACACACACACACACACACACACACACACACCACGCCCCCTACCCGTCAACACACACACACACACACACACACACACACACACACACACACACACACCCCTACCCGTTCACACACACACACACACACACACACACACACACACACACACACACACACACACACACACACACACACACAAGCCTATCGTGGGCAAGTACCTCAACTCGTAACACACTGTCGGGTAACCTTGCCAAACCTGTGTTATATGGTTATCATTGCAGTAAGGAGGTTTGGCAAGGGGCACCGACGAAATGCACGATATACTACATGTACATTTTATTACCACGATGCTGGTTTTTTACCTGGCTAGTAGAGGAGGCTAGACTGATGACTGATGTGTGTGTGTGTGTGTGTGTGTGTGTGTGTGTGTGTGTGTGTGTGTGTGTGTGTGCGTGCGTGTGTCCTCGCGCCGTAAGAACCTACGTGCTTGTTCAAGATCACCTTGTTTTAGTCACAAGCTATCCAAATTTTGTATTTCCCACACTTATCCGCCACCTCTAAACCCCAATATTACATAATTACAACATAAACATCCCCAGAACAACAAACACAAATAAAAAGTAAACCCACAAAACAAAAACAAACAAACAAAACAAACGTAAACAGGTATTACAACACTGAATTGTGTAGGAGACCCCCCCCCCCTCCCGCGAAAATAGACAAAAACAAAGCAAGATAATGACAAAAGATTTTTGTTCAGTGGACGCGTTTGGCCCATAACTGACGAAAGGGGTGGGGCGGGGGGCGAACATACACACGCAGTTCATCATAATTGTGTCTAAAGACAAAGTAAAACAGAGAGAGAGAGAGAGAGGGAGGAGGAGGAGGAGGAAGAAGAAGATGACGAGGAAAAAAAAGAAGAACCTTTATTTTACAACGGTAGAAAGTTACAGGCATATTCATACCAATTTCAAAACTTGCCCCGAGAGCAGAGAGAGAGAGAGAGAGAGAGAGAGAGAGAGTCTTGTTTTGTAAGACTGAAACTTGCTGCTGCGCGTAGCAAAATCTGCCCCATCGTATAAAGTTGTTTCTCTATAGAGAAACAACTTAAAAACGGCAAGGCTAAAGTAACAATATATATACGTGTATAAGAGAGAGAGAGAGAGAGAGAGAGAGAGAGAGAGAGAGAGAGAGAGAGAGAGAGAGAGCATGGCCACGGAGAGAGAGAGAGAGAGAGAGAGAGACAGAGAGCCCAGGAAACATTTACACAGCTCTAGTAATCCACTGTTTCTCTCGTCACTGTCAGTGTTAGCGAATACAACAGTGCGTACCCATACCTAAGACGAGCACCAGCAACGTCAGCGAGAAGAGAGAGAGGGCCCCCCTTCACTCCACTGCATCAAAGAGGTGCAAGCACTTGCATAAACATGACCGTAGGCGCCCAGCGATAAACCGGGTGATGGGTACCGGCCGACAGTCGGTGCAGAGGTGTGAGTGATGCTATGTGAGTGATGTCTACGCACATATCTGGCCGTGCAAAGATGTGGCGTCTGCACATACACTCTGCACTTGTAGCGATGAGCGTGGCGTCACATATAAGTGTTTCCATCTTATGTGAGACTCGCTATAACCATAGAAGAGATTATTATTATTATTATCATCATCATCATTATCATTGTTGTAACTGTTGTTGGTGGTGGTGTTGTGTGCTGGCTTTTTTCTCGTTGCCCCGTCTTTGATATCACCCTTATATGGCGGAAAAGGACGTTAAACTCCCGAGCACCCCCCCCCCCCCTTGTTGCTTTGTTGTGCGGAGGTGTAAGTCGTGTTACTGATGAAGACAGTACAAAGAAGTGATGTCTACACGTACTCTGAACTTGTACAACAATGCGTTAACGTTCACTTCCACCTAACTGTTGCCATCTGATGGAAGACTCGCTGTTACAGTAACAATGGAAGAGATTATCATTTTTATTATAGTCAGCCCAGAGGGTATAAGGGTGCGGGTGGGTGGGTGGGAGTTTGGGGGTTTAACGTCCTTTTCCACCACATAGGGTGATATCAAAGACGGGGCTACGATGAAAAAGCCAGCACAAATATTTGGCCCCAGCCGGGATCGAACTCACGACCCGAGCATTAGAAGTCCAACGCTCTACCATTCGACCACCCCGGCTCCGTATAATCATCATCACTAGCTTGCTTTACGTCCTATGGCTTTTGGCCCTTAAGGACAAGTTGTTCCTGGCGTGTGACTTTGGCTGCTTGGCTGGGCGAGTGTCTTTGGGGTGTGTGAGGGCTGTTTTGCTTAGCTTTGGTCAGCGTCAGAGGATCTTCGCTTGGCTTTCAGATGCCTGGTCTGGGTTTGTTTTTCAGTGCCTCAGTCTGTTCTGTCATCCGTACTTTTGCCTTTTAGATTATCACTGGGGTGTCCCCTCGCTTTTTGGTTTCAGAACCATTTTGTCAGATCTGATCTGACGATCGCGTCGGCCAGGGTTCTCATTGGCCTGTCACCTAGGACATGGTGTGGCTTGAGGAAGTCTACCGTCTTCAGTGAGTATCTGTCTCTCAGGTCCCAGACCGGCTGGAGGCTGGCGGGCAGGCCATCACAATCTCCGTATAAAGGTGCGATGTCTACATATAACACATCCTGCACTTACACATTATTATTATTATATCTGTCCAGAGAATACAAAGGTACGATATCTATACATACACCACACCCTGCACTTGCAACAATACCCTGTCACTCACGTCAAAGTTTTGCCGTCCACTGTGAGCACCATATATCCCTGGTAGAGAGAGGTGTGTGTGTGTGTGTGTGTGTGTGTGTGTGTGTGTGTGTGTGTGTGTGTGTGTGTGTGTGTGTGTGTGTGTGTTGTGTTTTCAGGTGGGAAGACTCGTCGGCATAACCTGAGAATAGACGACTCCATTCGGCGAGACCCGAAGTCAACGCCCCGCCCCTTTACTCTGACGTGTATTGGCAAAAAAAACAGTACGTCAATAACGTCATTGTATGGGAAAAGGGGTGAGTTCAAGATGAAATACATCGACGTCAGGGTCCTTTTCCTCAAATGACGTCATCTGACTTACTGTTTTCCTTTCATGTTCCAGTCATATCAAACTACACGTGCCTCGTTGTAGTGGCTGGCAAGAAAGTTTGCCAGACCACGCCATGTCTTGTGCTCATCATGCCGCGGGACGCGATTGGCTGAATTCCGGGGGCTCGGCCCTTTTGATTGACAGCAGTGGAGTCGTCCATTCCCCTAACTACCCAGTAGAGTTTTCAACAGTTGCGTATATCGTCTGACACTGCTATCTCCTGTCACAATGAACTTATTCAAACGCAAAAAAAACAAAACAAAAAACATGCGAATAATTTTCACGGACACAATCGACACAACACAACGCCTTCACGGCGAGCAAGTCCGCTAGAACCCGAAGGCTACGCTTATTATCATGAAGAGCCACTGTCTGCCATTTTCTCCCAACATAACACACGGCCTTTCAGCTGATGTCTGTTGACTTTCATTATCTTTTTTTTTTATCGCTGAATCCCTGTGTTATGTGGTGGGGCAGAAAACATGAGTGCCCTATAGCAAGGTGCCGCCTATTTGCGGCAGACAGTACTTGTCTAATGCCCGCTTGTAAATGCCACTGTTCGGAGTTTGTACGTTGAGAGAAAGAGCAGTGCGGTGCAGTGGGGGCAAATTTTGCTGTAATTTATTCTTACTGGACGGGACAACGCTATGTGGAGTGATGGTGTTTCGACGCAGAAGGTTGACGAAGAAGGATTTTGTTTTTCTTCCTTAACTTAGGATGAGCATAATTATCTTAGTATGTCCACACACACACACACACACACACACACACACACACACACACACACAGAGGGTGGGGTGGGGTGGGGTGGGGTGGGGTGTTTAGGAGTTTAACGTCCTTTTCCATCACGTAAGGCGGGGCAACGATGAAAAAGCCAGCATCAAAGACGGGGCAAAGATGAAAAAGCCAGCACAAACATTTAGCCCCAGCCGGGATTCGAACTCACGACCCGGGAATTGGAAGTCCAAAGCTCTACCATTCAGCCACCTCAGCTCCCCCAGAGAGAGAGAGAGAGAGAGAGAGAGAGAGAGAGAGAGAGAGAGAGAGAGAGAGAGAGAGAGAGCACTAAAAATCTAGCAGACTGCAGATGTTACTCAAATCTTTTAAAACTCCTGTAACTCTTCTCAAATACAGCTGCTGACAGTTCGCATAATGAACACACATATTCTTAACGCACACAGCTCAAGTTCGATATTCAGCAAGCTTGAAACCTAAGCTTGACGGTTTTAAGGACAGCTTAGTTTCGCGATTCTAGCATGTTGCCTCGCAAGAACTGGAACAGTTAGGTTATTTGCCCCTGGGATAATACCAACCCTGAACACTGACACAGATGTGAGACAGGTCTAACCAATGGAAGCAAAGAGTTCCTCATAATCATGTACAGACAAAACAACCTGCTCTAAAGAAGCTCGAGAGAGAGAGAGAGAGAGAGAGAGAGAGAGAGAGAGAGAGAGAGAGAGAGAGAGAGCTAGGGCGTTGTCTGTGCACGGTAACCCAGAAACCTAAGCGACACTAAGTAAGACAGTCTCTCATTTTCTGCAAAGAAACCAAACATTTCCCTGCAGCTTTACTTTTGCAGCAGAAAAAAAAACCCAAAGAATTTCGTGACAAGTTTGCACAGATGAGCAACCTGTCCTAACGAAGCACACCTGTCCCTTATTGGCCTAATTCTAAAACATCTAACACAGGAAGCGCAGGCCGACAGCCTAATGCAACCTTGTGCATTTAGAGCTTGTGGGCCAACAGATCTGGGTATCGTTGGCAGAAGCTGGTAGAAAAAAGCGACAATTATAGGGGCCGTTTGTCGAGCGGTCACCTACCTTACCAAACACATGAGAACAGCGCACAGACGGAGGCGAGTCTGCATGCGCCGGAATGCTGAATCAATTTGGTAAGAAAACATTCCAGTCAGAGATCCGAACTTGGTACCTCAGAATCAGCCAGCGGATTGTGTGTGTGTGTGTGTGTGTGTGTGTGTGTGTGTGTGTGTGTGTGTGTGTGTGTGTGTGTGTGTTTAATTAAACAAATAAGCTAAAAAAAAAAACAAAAAAAAAACGCACGAACAACAACAACAATACACACACACACACACACACACACACACACACACACACACACACACACACACACACACACACACACCCTCCCTCCCCCCCCCCCCCCCAAAGATACAATTTCACGCACATTCCACAGGCTGGGGTCAAATCAATAAGACAAAAAGACATATCGCCGGCTATTTCAGTCGCAAAAGGTATCCACGATAATCAGTCGTAGCCAAACCACTTCTGTGCGAAATCTCGAACATCGTAGCATTAAAATTCCACTCGCTTTGCGCAACGTGGTACACCTGGTGGGAACCAAAGGCACCGGTAACATGTTATCTGCCCTTGTCCCGCGCACAACGATTTCTTTAAACAAAGGCGACTAACAAACCAGACAGGTATCACCTTTTCTCGTGGCGGAGGGGTGTCGACCTGCAGGGATATCTGGGTCAAATTCATGTAACACGTTTTTTTCGTGACTGATTTGTGTCGAGTTGCCGGAATGTATGGGCCAAAGATAACATGGGGTGATATATAACGCGTGCTCCGTAGATATCTAGGTATATCACCCGGATGGAACATGAGCGCGCGCCATGCCGTGGTACTCCAAGATGAGCACATGCGTAGGATAGCCAACAGATGCCTAATAATAATAATATTAATGTTATTATTAATAATTTTGAGTTGCTTCCCTGGTGGAAACGCGTCGCCGCGGTGCAGCGTCACGCGTCTATTTTTTTTTTTTTCAATTTTGCTGCACTCTTTGGAAGGAAAAAATAAGAGGCGGTTAAAAATGAAACACGTTTAGGGTTAGAGGTTGGCGTTAGGGTTAGGTTGTTTGTGCAACGGCATTCCTAGCTTCAAAATACACGTAACAGCCTCGCTGTGGCCGCCTCGCGCATGCGTACACACCGGTGTGTCGTGCTGTACCGCCTTCTAAGTAAACACTAATAGCTTCCGGGTCATGTAGATAGGTTACAGACCACTAATAGCTTATAGATTCCGGGTCATGTAGTATCTACGATAAATATAGTAGAAAATCTCTGCCCCTTTTAAAATTTGTGTGCAGAGCAAAAAATGGCAATCGGTGCTTTTTGTTGGCTTTGCCGTAAATAAGTTTCATGCCAGGTAATAGTAAAATTAGGGGAAAATAAGCCTGGCTTGTGGACTATATGTATTCATGCGCGGCTGGTACGACTGACGACCGAGGAATGAGGGTGTGTGTGGTCACCGCCAACATTGTCAAAAAAAGGAATATTGGAATTTGTTGAAATTTACTCTACACACGAGTCTTTGGCTGCCGGACTTTCGTGATATTTTTGGTGAATTTTAAAGCATTTCTATGGTGTCACCTGCAACGTTATGTGTGAGAGGAAAACATAGCGTTTTCCTTCAAATTTGCATCTGTGGTACGTAACCTTTATGAGGGTGTGGGTGGGTGTTTGGGAGTTTAACGTCCTTTTCCACCACTTACGGGTGATATCAAAGACGGGGCAACGATGAAAAAGCCAGCACAAATATTTGGCCCCAGCCGGGATACGAACTCACGACCCCGAGCATTAGAAGTCCAACGCTCTACCATTCGGCCATCCCGGCTCCCGTAACCTTTATGATCACGGTGACTGAAGGACGAAGCTTGCAGCCAGTCGCGTGTGCCTGTGGTGGAGCGCGTAACCCCTCACCACAGTGCAGGGAGGTGTCGGTTATGTGAGCGTGGAACGCCGTCTAGATAAACTGTCAGCAGCAGCTGTCGGCTCTGACGAGCGAGAATGACTCAATAGCCGGCACGTGTGGCCATTCACCCAGCGCTTAATGGCATCATCAGCGATTACGATGCTGGGCTTGGTGCATGGGGGGTGCTTTCGCTGGTTGGCTGAGAGTTTACCCGGCCAGCCCGATCACCGCTATAATTATAAGACTTGTTAAAAAGGACAAGCCCCTGCAGACCAGTAGGAGCCACTTCAAGCCACTGTTACGCAAAGCGTAGGCCTTCCCCGCTAGGCCGAGACCGCTGCAGATTGCCGTAATAATAACAATAATAATAATAAGTATTGTATATACGCTTTACCCAATTTCATGAATCGGCTCAAAGCGCCGCGAACTGAACCCACGCTCACGTAAATCACATGCATTCTCTCACACACTGGACAATCACATAAACACATTACAATCACGTGGTGGCAAGGGCCAGCTCAGCTGTTCAGTTAAATTTCGGAATTTAGAATTGCATCCATTTTTCAAATTTGGTGGGCTGAACATTTCCAAAGCAGTAACAGTGTCTTGAAGTGGCTCCTAGTGATCTGAAGATTTCAATCAAAATTGCGATTTTCTCATGGACTTTCAGGAGTTAAAATGTTCTTTTCCACCACTGACATACGCGATTACGGCGTGGGTTGGTGTATGGGTGTACCGCAACGCGTTATCACTGATTCGAGCTGCGGCGAGTATAGTTCCAATACTGAGGGACACTTGAGATCTGCGGTGAACACCACAGACAGCAGTCTGCCAAATACACTGACGATCTACGTACGTCAACAAGCACCAGAAATTGTTCGAAGACGTAAAGCTACGTCACTCATCGGCAACGCTACCGGTACTATACGGCCAATGTGAAAACAAGCCGAGTTTTGCGTCATGGAAACCTGCGCGAGTTCTCACCTTCATTAGCCGGTTCGTGAACCAGCAAGCACCTTTAAAGGAGCACATTCTAATATTACTACATGTATTACAGATGAATATGAATGCGGTTAGTAAGTTACGCTTGTGAGTGGGAATGCGGTCTCTATCTCAGTGAAATGTATACTGAAGGGTTGTTTGGTTTAAACAGGTTTATTGCAATACAAGTCGTACAAGTAAACAATTAGTGAGCACAAACAAGCACCGCTTATGATAATGCTCAAAAGAGAACAAGTACATATTGACAGTATTGCAATGGCAGGCCAAACTGGTCAGTAATCATGATAAATTCAAACTGGAGAGAGAGAGGGAGAGGGGGGGGGGGGGTTCTATGTGTACTCACAACAATGGGAAAAAAATTAAAAATCCACTTTGTCAAGGAAGTCACATGTAACTAAAAAACAAAAAAACAAAAAAACAACAACAGCTAATAGCTGATGGGTTGTTTGAGAGTTTGACGTCACATACACGTGACATCAAAGACGGGACAACAAGGAAAAAGCCAGCACAAATTTCTGGTTTCCAGCCGGGATTCGAACTCAGGACTGTAGCACTGACAGTCCAGAGCTCTAGCAGCTCGGCTATCCCGGTTCCCCTCGTGATGTGTACAGCTCTGAATGCAACACACTGGCGTGAATGCGAGTGTGCTAGTCTGTAGTGATTTTTGTTGTCATGAAAAAGCGCGATTTTCGTGATTTTTGTGTTATGTAGGTCAAGGTGCATGGCAGGCGGTCACAAAAAGAGGCAAGCTGGGACCTTTTGCACAGTGGTGGGGCACAAATGAGGCAAGCGGATTCGTGTGAACTGCCTCTCTGGCCTGAAGAGAAAGTAGACGTGCATTACTCCAGTGAGGCCTGAGCGGAAAGGAGACATTCAATTTTTTTAAACCCCTGTCAGATGCGTGCCTTTGAATGGTCTGTTCATGGTAGTAACCGTTTCTGGATTTAAGCATTTTTAGGGGTGACTATGATGCCTGAGGCTAATATAATATAAATTATAGGCAATTTGAGGCCCTGTGTATTTGTGTCCTTCGCCCAGCAACACTGTGGCAGACTCCTCGCTTTTCCCTTCCCCTTTAGCCTTCTCCTTTTATTTGTACAAGTGTTTTTTGTATAAGAATAGATGAGTATACATGTACGATTGTATTTCCAGGATACGTATGCCCTTGTGCGTATATCTAAGTTATGACAAGAAAAGAGAAGAGAAATTAAAAAGGACAGCTTACAACGATCTGTGACCCTAGATATGCTGGAAGATGGCTCTTTAATTAACAGCTGGTCAGAACCGTTGAAGTTGTAAGGTAAGAGATGCTTCAGCGATACCAGCGATAGAATTCCGCCTCTTCTGTAAGCATTACCATTGCGCTGGTACCGTATTTGCTTCCCTGATTATACTTACTTAGTATGTAACCGAACAGCTGTTTAAAGTCGGCACTGTGAGTGCCAGACGGGTTTTCACCTCTGAGCTTAAGAGTGCATAGTTCAAGGGTCCTTGTCCTTGTCACTGCGCAACAGTCTCAACCAATCAAGTAGCTTGACGTCATACGTCCAGGGCCCGCATGTAATAGTCGAGGTTAGGGATTTTAGCCCCGGGTTAAAGTCTATCCTCGAACTAAACTAGCTCTAGGGTTAAATTTTCTGTTGTTTATATTTTAATCAGGAAGTGGGTCCATTCTAGCAAGGTGTCTAAGCCGTTATAGGATTTGTTTCTTCTTTTCTTCGCTTTTTCTGTTGTTTCCATAGTGATGGAAACAACATCATAGGACGGGCTAAAATTTCCACGTTCATAGGCAAGCATCTGTGGTACAAACGCACGTCACTGCCGATCTCCCGCAGAGACGATTTTGCAAGTGTAACTCTGACAATGACGTAAGAAAACATGCGTCATCGATGCTGACATGTATGGTGCACCGAACGCACTTCTCCTCCTCAGTGAGTGCCGTCTGTGTGTATGTGTGTGTCAGCATGCTTGATGTCAGAGAGCTTGCGTTCCGGCGTGTGCGCGCGGGCTGCATACATGACACAACGACTACGACTGTGACTACAGCATGTCATTGAATGGAAACAACATATTGGGCTGGTGGCCATCTTGTTCTGTTTAATTTTGTTTTGGGGGTTCTTTTGTCCTAGTCTGGGTTAGGCCCGTAGCCGTGGGTTGGTATCACCCGTACACGGTGGAAAAGGACGTTAAACTCCCAAACACCCACCAACACGCACCGAAACTACGGCCTGAAAGGCGCACATACTGACATAGGTAGTGTGATGATGATCTCTGACACAAGTGGTTCTGGCGCACAGATAAAACACGCTCGCCAAAAACTCCAAAAAACAACAAAATCTACGACGCCAACCCGCGCCACATGAGCTTTTAATCTGTTGCTGTTTTAGAGCAGTACGCATAGGTGCAGCCAAGCCCATTAATCGAGAAATCACCAGGTATACAAACCCCTTGGGAGGCGGGGGGAACGCGCAAGAAAACAGACGGAGGAATGCAGGGATGAGAGAGAGAGAGAGAGAGAAGTCAAACACGTTCATTTCTTCCCCCGCAAGTTCCATCAAGTTCGTGCTTGGCTAAACATCCGGCGACACGTTTGTACGTGTAAGGTTGCATCTTCCTCTTGCCTTCCTCTTCGTAAGTCTGTATCACTTTACAGATTGAGGGATGCGGATTTGAGGTGTTTCTGTGTCGGTGAGAGGTTAATGCTTTTGATGGTAGGAGGAAAAGGGCCGGTAAAGGAAAATTAAAAACTGATCTCTCTCTCTCTCTCTGGCTCTCCGTGCACACACACACACACACACACACACACACACACACACACACACACACACACACACACACACACACTGACACACACACGCACGCACGCACACACGAACGCACTCACTGACACGCACAAAACAACAACAAAACAACCCACTACATGATAACTCTAACCCGCCACGACCTTAATACGGTACAGGCCTGTAATGCATAGAACTGGCATGCTGAACAGTTTCAACGGCCATTAACGTATCTCTGTACGCGTTTGTATCATACCAGCACAATAAACGATCACCAGTCTATATCTGACCAAAAGCTGCTTCACTGAACACCGGACACTACGGTAGTAGATTGTCAGTAACACAGCCAACACCTTTTTGGTTTAAACAGGTTTATTGCAATACTGACAAGTCGCTCAAGTAAACAGATAGTGAGCATAAACAAGCGGCACCGCTTATGTTAATGCTCAGTGGGAAAAAGTACATATTGACAGCACTGAAATGGCAGACTAGACTGGTATGTAATTATGATATATTAAAAACTACAGAAGAGAGAGAGAGAGAGAGAGAGAGAGAGAGAGAGAGAGAGAGAGAGAGAGAGAGAAAGAGAGAGAGGGAGGGAGGGAGAGAGAGTATTTAGAGCTGAGAGCTGCGCAAAGACTATTTCATGGTTGAATTTCAGAATCCAGTAAACCCAATGACATCTGGAAATTTCAGAAGGCGACTCACTTTCCTGATTCAAGAGCAAAACGAAGAAACTTGCAGACTTGGAAGAGATGGAACAGTGACATTACCAATCCCAGAGAGAGGTGTTCTATATGCACTCACGACAACGAAAAAACAAAAACAAAAAACCCTCTGTCAAGAAGGTAACACGTAGCTAAAAACAAAATCAGAAGCCCTAAAAACGTGCTACACGAGTTATAAAATCTTGAACTTCAGAATATAAGCACCTTTTTACCCTAGTGCAAATCGTATCCAGCGTCCGCCCCCCCCCCCCCCCCCCCGGCCTTCTTTATCACGTGCACAATAAACGGACGAGCCCATCACTCTGTCAAATTGGTGTCTGGAACGTTTGGTGGAACAGTGACCAGACACCACTTTCTGACCTCTAGCGCGTGCCAGTGTTCCGTACGTTATGGGTCCAGACATTCCCTGAGCGCTTGTAAAGGCATTCTACGCAGTTACTTATCTCTTACAGATTCCGCCAACACGCTCTGCTGACGTTCTACCCTCAATCCAGGCATGCTCGGTGACCTCTAATACTTCCGGCGTGATGCGTGATACCCGCAGCAGTCAGCTCACTCCTTTGCTCTGTGTTGCATATCCGCTTACTTCTCTTTTGCTCCGAAAATTGGTTCTCCTTCGGACGGCAGTACATATACGTGATGACCTCTCATTCCTCATCGATACCCGCACCAATCAGCCCACTCCTTTGCTCTGTTCCGCGTAGTCAGTTCGTTTTCTCACGTTCCGCAAATCGGAACAAGCGTGTTTGGTAACCTCTCGCCCCAGACAAGTTGCTCAAGTTACACATCACGGATATGGAGTTCAAAGAAAATGCTACATATTCCTATGAAACATAACGCTGCGCTGACACAATAGAAATGCTTTAAATCCCCCCCCCCCCCAAAAAAAATAAATAAATAAATAAATAAATAAATAAATAAATAAATAAATAAAATAAAATAAAATAAAAAATAAATAAATAAATAAATAAAATAAAATAAAATAAAATAAAATAAAAATAAATAAATAAATAAAAAATCCAGCAGCCAAAGATTCATGTGTATGACAAATTTAAACAAGTTCCTTTTTTTTCAGTGCAGCGACCACCTACCCCCTCATTCCTCTGTCGTCTGCTAGCTCTTGTGTCAGCCGCGCATGAATACAAACAGTCCACATGCCAGGCTCATTTTTTCACTATTACCTGGCATAACTCTTATTTACAAAGCCAACAAACAGCCCCAGAGTGCCATTTTTCACTCTGCACACAAATTTTAAGAGGGGAGAAACTTCTGTAATATATTTAGCGGAATGCCATGGAAGCTACAAGTGTTGTGTAGCCTGTCTAGTCCGCAGAGCGGGAGACTAGTAACTGGGCTCTGAAGCAGAATGATGTAAACGACGAGATTTCGCTACGCTGGACGCCGCAATAAAGCAGTCATTAAGCTAACACGTTCTACACCACACCGTCCAGTGGGACAGTTAATGTTAATGCGCCTGCCTACCCACAACTGAGGGGCGGTCGGTGGTCTAGTGGTTAAGAGACTTATCACCAATGCGAGAGGTCAGGGGTTCCAGTCCCACTCGGGGCAAAGAATTTTCCTTCTCGTATGTGGCACCGTTCATTCGGGGGTTCTCTCCGGGTACTCCGGCTTCCTCCCTCTCTGCTATGCAAATGTTCAGCCCACCAAATTTGAAAAATAAATGCAATTCTAACATTTCCGAAAACTTAAATTACTGAGCTGGCCCTTCGCACCACGTGACTGTAATGTGTTCATGTCACGTGTGTGTGAGAGAATGCGTGTGATTCACGTGAGCGTGCGTGTTGGGTTTAGCTCGCGGCGCTTTGAGCCAAATATCTGAGATAAAGCGCCTATATTCATGAGCTGACGATGATGATGACGACGACGACGATGACGACGACAATGACGACGACGACGATGATGATGACGATCCCTCTCGTATTTACGACTCCGTCTCGACAGTGAGGCCATGCTGCTTTTCCACAGACATGGTTTGGTCCATGGATGGAAGTGACCGTCCGGGAACAAGATGAAACAAACTGGCTTTTCTCCAGATTTTTCTCCACCCAGCAGAAACCGGACAAAGTTTTCGCGAAAAATCGCAGGGGAAAAAAAGTATTAAAAAAACCAACGGAAAATTCTTCACTCGCTCGCAGATCATAATGTGACTCTTCCATACTTTCAAAGCCGTTTTACCCGCTGCCCTTTGACCTCATCAGCTCCAAGGATATAGAAACTGGCTCAGCAGACAGCTATAAACCAGCAGGCACTTTATTACACAAATGACATGCTGCTCAAAATTGCTCTTTATTGAGTTAGCGTCCCTTAGCGGGAGGCAGAGTTAGCGTTCCTTTTATCCAGGCTAAGTGGATTGGCAGACGACTAACGAGGCGAGGCATGTGTTCAAAACTCGAGCCGCCCGCCGAGGTGCGCGTGCTAACGGGACGTACGTTCTGCCTCGTGGCCAAAGTTTTTGTTACACTTTGGACATAACCAAGAGCACACGCGTATGCAGGCTCTCATTTGCTCTCTGGACATAGGTAGAGTTGAAAAATTCAGATCGGTTGCTTTATTTGATAACTAACTGTATGGGGCGGTCGGTGGTCTAGTGAGGGGTTCGACCCCACTCGGGGCAAAGAATTTTTCCTTCTCGTATGTGGCACCGATCATTCGGACCGATCATCAGGGGTTCTCTCCGGGTACTCCGGCTTCCTCCCCCTCTGCTTTGGAAATGTTCAGCCCACCAAATTTGAAAAATAAATGCAATTCTAAATTCCGAAATTTAAATAGCTGAGATGACCTTTCGCACCACATGATTGTAATGTGTTTATGTTCAGTGTGTGAGAGAATGCGTGTTCACGTTAGCGTGCGTGTTGGGTTCAGTTTGCGGCGCTTTGAGCCGATTCGTGAAATTGTGTAAAGCGCCTATACAACACTTATTATTATAACGGCGTTTTAATTTTACTTGGTAGGCATTGAGTTAATCTTTAACGTACTCCACTCATCGTTCTTAATAATAATAATAATACATCATATTTATAAGGCGCCCGTCTCTGAAGGACAGACTCAGAGCACACACACACACACACACACACACACACACGAACATGGACAGAGGGTCCCAGTTATCAATGGAAAGCCTGACGGAACAGGTATGTTTTGAGTTGTGATTTAAAGGCTGACAGTGTGGGGACATCACAGAGGGCAGAAGGCAGCGAGTTCCAGATTGTCTTCTAGCATCACTACCTAAGAGGCAGTAAGAGGAAAGACACTCTTCGGTGTGTCAGCGCTGGAGAATCGCTACAATTTTTTTTTAAAAAAAAGCTCTGCCAGGGAATGAGATAAACACATAGAGAGCGAAAACAAACAAGCGTACGGACGACGCTCTGTGGCAACAAGGCGTTACATGCACGTGGCAGTACTAACACAGCGGTGATGGCGTGAAAAATATGCGTGGAAAATGAAACAATCCAAGACAGTTCCCATACACCTGAAGCAACAATGAATTGAATCACATCTCTCTCTCACTCCCGTAACACCCGCCCCCCCTCCCCACAACCACCCTCCCCCTTCCCCCCTGCATGCATGACTTGGTATATTAATCTTTGCCTAATAGTTGTGCTTCTGTTTTTGTTCATTTCTGCTTTTTGTCCCGGTTATTGTCTTTATACATTTTCGTAGTTTAGGACCGGCAAATTATAAACATGCGCGTGTCCCAGAAAGTTCTACCGTTGAAAAATAAAGTGTTATTGTCACTGTCTCTGCAGCTCTGAGCCGGGTGGCTCAACTGGCTGAGCCGCGGCTCTGGCCTCAAGATCAGAGGCCAGTTCATGGGTTCGAATTCCCAGTTCTCGCCATGCCAGTCAATCGCCGCTGGCCGCGCGCTTTCGCTCCTTGCGTACTGTCCACCGCTGGACCGGCGGCGCGGTCCGCTCGCTGCATGCTGTTAGCGTGTGGACAGAAAAGCCGTTCGACCGGAATGCGAAGGCTCTCTCGTCACAACAATCCTCGCAGCCAATAATAATAATAATAATAATCGCATTAATATAGGCGCTTTTTCCCAAATATTTGGCTCGAAGCGCCGCGAGCAAAACCCACCACGCACGCTCACGTGAATCACACGCATTCTCTCACACACTTGACATGAACACATTGCAATCACGTCAGTGGTGCGAAAGACCAGCTCATCAATTTACGTTTCGGAATTTTAGAATGGCATTTTATTCAGTTTTTTTTTTTTTTTTAATTTTGTGGGCTGAACATTTCCAAAGGGTGGGGGGGGGGGGGAGTACCCGGATAAACTCCCCGACGGACGGCCCGAATGATCGGTGTCACGTACGAGAAAGAAAAAATCAGCCTTCGCCCCGAGTGGGACACGGTCCTGACCGACTCTCGCATTGGTCACTAAGTCTTAACCACTAGACCACCGACCGCCATCATCTCGCAACCTCCACACCATTTCCACACCAATCAGAGATGTAATACACCACCACCGCTACCGGCCACAACCAACAACAACGCCAACAACAACATTCATCCATCACACACTCCACCAAGACTAGGTCAGTAAGACCCGGTCAAGTACTGACTGACAAAATCGGTCGGCATTTCTCCTGAACCTGAAGACTCAAAGCCAGGTAGGCACAGCAGTAACAGAGCCGCTTCCGAACCCAGCATGACCTCCACAGGAACTCTTACGCCAGAAATGCGCCTCGTGGCAATGCTTTTCAGAAAACAAATTGTTTCCGGAGGAACTGTCTACCTGAAGCGCGTGCAGCTGCCCGCAATTATTCCCCTTGTTACGGGCGCTCTTTTGTGAAAGAGGCGCTTGCCAATTTGAGCAGACGTTGCTGGCCAACTCGAACTCTGCCCCGTCAGAGCGAAGTACTTTTACTGTGAGTGCAGCTTTTTTTTCCGTAGTTGCGGAAGAGTGTGAGTTAAACTTGCCTGTTGGTGGTTTAAACAGTTTCATTCGTTTTGAACAAATACACAGATGCACTTTACACAATTTTCACTAGGCCGAGCACAACAAGTCAAAAACTGAACTGACTTACAAATGTGCTCATAAGTCACAACCACAGAAAACATGTGCGGCGGAGACGTCAAATACAGTGGTATGGTAGGACAGATCTGTGAAGAAAGAGAAAGGAAGATAGGGAACAGAGAGAATGGCCAATAAGTACTGTACAAAGAAAAATGCAGTGGGACTGTGGTTTCAACGGTGGCAGCGGGTTGGCGACTGCTAATCGTAATCGGAATTTAGGTGTCGAAGCGACCTGATATTTCTACAGTTTCAAAAAGATCTATATTATCATTCAAAGAAAGACTGAGCTTCTCTCTCAAGAGGGTGTCGACGTTGTAGTTATGTGAAAGAAATGATATTGTTTGAGTACGTGCGTTATTTGCAAACTTGCCTGTTCGTAACAATACGTGTTTCACACAAGACTGTGACAAATGTTGGATTTGGGACAGGCGCCTGTACCCTGGAAACAGGTTTATCCGGCCTAACACTGTGACATACCGTACCGCGCACGAGTATACCACGTTTTTGACTCTTTTTTGTTTTGGCCCTGACGATATGCGAAAATCAGGCATGATTAACGGTGCCTTGGCGACTCTTACTGCAGCAAACGCGAGTATAATCAAAGTGCAACACTCCCACTGAGCCAAATGTAAAGCCATGCAGAATCACGATTTCTTTATTTATTTTTAGTGCACAACACCAGACTTACACTCGGTAGAAAATGAGTTAATGATAAGTAGCGCTCCTAAAGCAACACACTGGTATCTGCTGGCTGTGCCAACGAGAGTGCAAACGCCCCGAAGCTTTTCTGATCAGCAGTTGGCCGAAATGTTACCGCAGATGCCTAGCTTTTCGCTTTGCGTTTGCCAGGGTTGAGACGTTGTAAACTGGTGTGCGTGTGTCTAAGTCAGTGGAACGATGACAGACACCACCAACACGTGACAGCTCAGAGCGGTGTGTGTGTGTGTGTGTGTGTGTGTGTGTGTGTGTGTGTGAGAGAGAGAGAGGGAGAGAGAGAGACTTGGGTCAGCCGGTAAGCACGGGACGTTGTCGAGACATCATACAAGCTTTTCACCTAAGCTTAGACGCGAAGCACCGCACTGGCACCAGCACACTTTCATGAGAGACGTAATTCAACCGCTTGACTTGCGCTTCATGTACTCTCATCTAGGTAAAGTAATTGATCTGTCCGTGCCTCCCACCTGCATATACCGCCAGTCTGTAATCGTTAAATGGACATTATGTCCTCTCTAGCGTGTAAACAGGTTCATCTCTCACAAATTTTATTTCTAGAGATTTTTTTTACCCTCTAACCACAGAGAGAGAGAGAGAGAGAGAGAGAGAGAGAGAGAGAGAGAGAGGATGATGATGATGATGATGAAACGTTTCTGGTTTTTTTTTTTTTTTTTTTGGTTCAGGATAGAGCATTTAGGCATTGCTGCCTATCTTACATGCTGTCCTGCTATTCTACATTAAAGGGTACTGAGAAGAAGAAAAAAATCAAAACAAACAAAAAATAAAAAAGTAAAAAAGTATAAACTATCTAAGGGAAATACAGGAGAGAAAAATACACACGATAAACAAATCAAAACATACGTGGCATGGCTGTATGCCAAATAAGAACTTTACAGTCGTCTAATATTTCAAAACATGTATGTAACACATTTCTATGTATATGGTCAGATAAGCGTATCGTGTAGAATTTGTTTGAAGTTTATGAATTTGGAAACGTTTTGGATACTCAGTGGTAAAGAGTTCCATATGGATGCCCCAGAGAAAGACAGGCTACTTTTATATATATATATATATATATATATATATATATATATATATATATATATATATATATCAACCCTTGGGGAGAGAGAGAGAGACAAATTGAAATTGAAATAACTTTATTTGAAAACGGTGGAAGTTTTGGTCTTGCAACCAATTTTCAAACTTGCCGTTTTTAAGAACAAACAACTAAACAAAAAAAGCCAAATGATCGAGCATACGTAAACCTGGAACAAGGAACTTCAAACACACACACACACACACACACACACACACACACACACACACACACACACACACACACACACACACACACACTATTATCGCATGTATGAACTAGTATGTCCATATTTATGTGAACGTGTGGTACCTAGAGAGAGAGAGAGAGAGAGAGAGAGTTGTCTCTGACGTCGGTGTTCAAATGGCGAACTGACAAGAAGTAACTAATAATAATAATAAATGCGATTTGTGTCGGCGCTTTATTCAAGTTTTTTTTTTTTTTTTTTTTTAATGGCTCAAAGCGACCCGAATCACACGCATTATCTCACACACTGGACATAACACATCACGATCACTTGGTGCGAAGGGTCAGCTCAGCTCTTTGAGTTTCGGGCTTTAGAATTGCAATCTGTTTTCAAATTTCGTGGGTTGAACATTTCCAGAGCAGAGGGGGAGGAAGCCGGAGTACCCGAAGAGAACCCCCGACGATCGGCCCGAATGAACGGTGTCATGTGCGAGAAGGAAAAATTCTTTGCACCGAGCAGGACTCGAGGGTGGGTGGGTGTTTGGGGGTTTAACGTCCTTTTCCACCACATAGGGTGATATCAAAGACGGACGGGGCAACGATGAAAAAGCCAGCACAAATATTTCGCCCCAGCCGGGACCGAACTCACGACCCGAGCATTAGAAGTCCAACGCTCTACCTTTCGACCACCCCGGCTCCCCGAGTAGGACTCGAGCCTGACCTCTCGCATTGGTGTTGAAGTCTCTATTAAAAGCGACTGATGCAGGAATAGCTCCCTGCACTTAAGTACGTTCAAGTGACTTCGTCCTTTGACTGGTATGCACATTACACGTACGGAATAAACAGATTCGATTATTCCAAATCATAATCTGTATGACTCAACGTCTGACGCAGCTGGGTTTAAGTGCGATACTAAAAAAACAACAACAACAACAACAAAAACCAACAACGTATGTTTGTAGTCTGAACCATGTTACACGTGCCAGGTCGTTGCACCGCCAATGACCTCAAAACACACTCCATCACGTAATAAATTTCTCTAACACAGCGAAATAAGCCAGACATCGTAAAGCAGGCACGTCGGATTACTGGGTATGAGTGGTCTCGGCAAGGGGGCCACTTTGGACCAGTTTTCAAATGGATTTGACCTTGGACTCAACAGTGCAAAGCCCGCAAAACGACAACAGAAGCGACATGAACAGATCAGCTTTCTGTTTGAACTAGTTACCTTTCAACAGTCCCAACACACGCACCTCTTACTGGGACAATATCGCCCTGCGTGTGTTCTCTCTACTGAACCACTGGGAGATCTATTCATACAGTTTGTCGATGAAGACGGTAAAAAATATAAGCCATCTCTTTAAAAGGACGCTTGTTAACTTTTCAAAAGCTCGCAGACTGTCCTGACCTGCGTACGATGTCAATAGCACGATACATTAAAGCACATGGAAATCACAGCTTTGAACACCGTCGTTGCTGATATGAACAAACAAACAAGCAAACAACAACCACCCCGAATTGTTAACCTGAAAAATGAATTAATAACGGTGTTTTAAACTATGAGTAGAAGCAACAAAACTGCAGCGGATAGTCCGATATTTCGGCGTTGACTGCCTTCGTCAAGACCCACTACCGACAGAACAGTTGTTAAACTTAATTAACGGCACTTTATCTCAAAATCGTACCAGCGTCCAAAATCTGGAACAGACCTTTTCCACGACGGCGTCAGCGTTACTGGTATATAAGAGAGCGTGTGACGAAAGGGGGGTGGATGTATTGTGTATGAGTATGTGGGTATATGGGAGAGGTGCGGGGGTGGGGAGGGATGAGGTGGGGGGGGGGGAGACGCAAAGATGGGAGGTTCCAGGCGGCTGATCGCGAGAGATAGTTGATACTCCGATACGCAGTTCCCTGCTTTATGGCCCCCATCACACAGACACCGAGAGCAGCAGCAGGCGATAGTTACCGTTACTTACGTTGTCTGGGACTGCATACTAACGGCTCCACTTTCTTACCTGGGCCTTACGGAGGGTAAGCCAAATGGCGGTAACTTTTCCAGGTGCAACTGCGGTTCGTGCCATGTCTTAATTTATACTTCTGTTACCCTAAGCCGTAAGGGAAAACTGTGTTTTATGTATTTCGTTAATGGACAATGATTGATTGATTGATTGATTGATTGATTGATTGATTGATTGATTGATTGATTGATTGATTGATTGAACGTTTTTGTGGGGATGGAGTTATGGTAAAGCCATGGCATATGAGCATACACAAGTTTCAACACTGAAGCAGCGTTTCAAGTTGTTTCCCGGTTGATAAACACGACCTTTCTTTCACACAAACAAACTGAAATCCAGTAACCAGCAGCACCGAGTGTTTCAATTTCAACTGCGAGTGGCACCGGCCATGTGTTTCAGTTAGTCTGCTGGGCCCGCATGTAAAAGTCGGGGTTACGGAGTTTAGTCCCAGGTTAGAGTCTAACCTGGAACTAAACTAGCTCTAGGGTTAAATAATCTGTTGGTTTTTTTTTTGTTTGTTTTAAATCAGGATGCAGGTCCATTCCAGCAAGATGCCTATGCCGTTATAGAAGGATTTATTTCTTCCTTTCTTCGCCTCCTGTTTTATTTAATTTTGTTTTGGGGTTTCTTTTGTCCTAGCCTGGGTTAGGCACGTAGCCGTGGGTTAAATGAACCTCGAGTTTTACATACGGGCCCAGGTGGCGAAGGAAAAGAGTCCGACAGAAAAGCACTGCAATGAACGGACATGCGCATCAGAGTTCCCTGTGATTCGAAAATACAAGGGTCCTTTGGACCCTCTCGCCAGAGTTTTGAGGGTCCTCAGTTTGTAAATATTAAGGGAGCCATGGTCCTTTGGTATAAAAAGTCTGAAATTCACAACCTTTTGTTGTTGTTGTTTACAAAGGCATTCAAGTAGGAGAGATGTGTGTGAATTGTAGCGTGTCAGCCATAGCGAATCGGCAAGGCGAGGAACCCGCACGCTTACCAACTGGCGCATCATGAGAAACCAAAAACATGCGTGTCATGTGACGCACTGTTCTGGAATTTGTCAGTTCGAGAGTTTTGTGCGTATGTACGCCTGTGCGTAATCGAGAACACCGCGCATGCTCTTATATCAAACATTACCTGCGAGAAGTCGTGGTCAAAGCTTTTAAATCATAGAAGCACCACAATCGCCGACAAAAACTTTGTCAATCGTAGTAGCACCAGAAACACCCCGCCATTTTGACTGACCCCGCCCTAGTGTACCTAAGTCTATGGACCGGAATGAAAGCGGCATTCTTGCGCCGTACAGTACAGCCAGGAAACACCCACGGCTGCATGAAATATAATTAACTTGCCGCAGTGAATTGGCACAGATCGGCTCCGAACTCGGCGAACTCTCAACTGCCATAGTGAGTCCCATAGTCACGACATGATCCGCAGGTAAGGGAAAAATGTGCCCGTTGTGAGGAAAAAGACAAACAGGCTAGAGCCGTTCTGCCCTATGAGCAAGGTGACGGGGGAAGGGGGGGGGGGCGAGGGAGGGAATTCTGGTGGAAAGGGTCGTGTGTGTGTGTGTGTGTGTGTGTGTGTGTGTGTGTGTGTGTGTGTGTGTGTGTGTGTGTGTGTGTGTGTGTGTGTAGTGCGTGCGTGCGTGTGCGTGTATGTGTGTGAAATGGCTATACTGCAGTAGGATTGTTCAACAACCACCACCACCACCACAACCACTAGCCAGGCAAGTAGTCTGAAGGAGTTAGTTAGGGCCTAACGCCGCGCAAGCCACAAAGACTACTTCGCGGCTGTAGTCTGAAGGTACCTCGACACACCAACCTTGAAAAACTTCAAACTCAACAAAAATTCCTTTAGACTGAAAACAAAATACCGGAGGAAATAATGAAACCTGAACAGACTACCCCTAAAGCTTTTTCTTTCTTTCTTTCTTTTTTTTTTATTTTTTTAACGAGCAGACACAAATTAAACTGTTTACATGAACGCGTACATGCACGTGAAATTCCTCCGCCTACCGCTTAATATCCTTGAGAATTCTCTAAGGAGGGGAAATTCTTCAAAAAGAAAAGAAAACGAAAGAAACGATTAAAAAAAACAAAAAAACAAAAAAAAACAAAACCGGCTGTACTTTGAAAACGCAAATATTTCCCAAATTTCTAAAACGGGCTACAGATGTCAGTGGAAATGTTTTCGTAGCGGACCAGTCAGCATTTCATCATGCAGTTAGTGAAAACACTCTCCGGCAGTGTTTCCCCTCGTCAAACTTCAAACAACTTATCGCGCGTCTCATCAACACTAGGAAGAAGATGCTGCACGGCTTGTGAAGACTCCCTCCCCCCCCCCCCCCAAAAAAAATAAAAAAAATCGAGTTCCTGTGCAGTTGTATGTTTTCATTTTGCCTTCCAGCCTGCTTGTCTTGATTAGCGTCAACTTCTTTTTATTTTATTTTATTATCATTCTTTTTGTGCGGTTGAAAGTGGTTTTGCTTTTGCACCATCGACTTTGAAGAATATGTGCATCGCGCGTCCCGTACTAAGATGTCTTGGATTAGTGAACAACAAAACGGAATTTCAGGATATTGTTTGTTGTTGTTTTAGATAGATAGATAGATAGATAGATAGATAGATAGATAGATAGAGAGAGAGAGAGAGAGAGAGAGAGAGAGAGAGAGAGAGAGAGAGAGAGAGAGAGAGAGAGACTGACTGACTGAAACTTTATTTTCCAAGGATGAGATAATAGACGCACAGGTCTCTCTATCTGTCCTTGCTACACTAATAAAGCACACAAAAAGTATCAGCACACACACACACACACACACACACACATACACACTCGTGCGCGCGCGGACTGACCAGCACTTTCACGAACATTATAGCGTAAATGCTTATGCAAATAATAACAATTATCAATTCAAAATACGAGAGAAATACACATAACAAATTCTAAGAACTAAAAACTCAGTAAAGGGAAGACTTTTTTTTTTTTTACCATGGTTAGTGAGGACCATGAGAAATTATTTATTAGTCAGAAAATTCTGACGCACGTGAACTTTGAACGTTGAGAAATTGTTTATTAGTCGGACCTCAGGTGGTAGCATGTTCCAGATGAATGCACCAGAATAGGAGAGACTAGACTTGAACAAGTCTAGACGTGGACGTGGGACAAATAGACTGTTCCGAGAGAGAGAGAGAAAGAGAGAGAGAGAGAGAGAGAGAGAGAGAGAGAGAGAGAGAGAGAAATTCCATTTAACTTTATTCACCGGTGACTCACAGTCACTGGACGCAAACATTATTTTGTGAACCTCGAAGGCAAAACATCCTTGACCAAAAAGTCTTAAGAGAAATATACGGGCACAAGGTATACAAAATAATTTACTCCATCAACGAACAACACAGATGTTGGGGGACTGGAGTTGGGGATGGAGGGAGGGAGGGACACGGTGTCTGCACGCATTAGCACAAGCGGAATGTGATGGCGTCGTTTAAGAGGGGGGGGGGGGAGGCAGACCAGACAGAAACTATTCTTTTCAATTAGAAATGACTCACATCAGAGGCGGAGGAAAACAGCGAGATAAAATCGACAGGCAGCCATCTGCACACCTGAACACAACATCTTCCACAACTGTGACTTCCTTGTGTTAGAGAGGAAACGCAACTCGCCAGGGAGGTAGACTGGTCACGTGTGAACGTGAAAGGCGCACCTCCCAACTTTTCGATGCTCGCAAATCGTTCAGAGCTGTTTTGTTAGTGTCAAACATAATAATAATAATAATGAGTAATGTATACCCAATTTCATGAATCGGCTCAAAGCGCCGCGAACTGAACCCAACACGCAAGCTCAGGTGAATCACACGCATTCTCTCACACACTGGACATAAACACGTTACAATCACGTGGTGCGAAGGGTCAGCTCAGCTATTTAACTTTCGGAATTTAGAATTGCATTTATTTTTCAAATTTGGTGGGCTGAACATTTCCAAAGCAGAGGGAGGAGGAAGCCGGAGTACCCGGAGAGAACCCCCGACGATCGGCCTGAATGAACGGTGCCACATACGAGTGGGACTCGAACCCCTGACCTCTCGCATTGGTGACAAGTCTATTAACCATTAGACCACCGACCGCCCCAACATCGTACCACTTCAGTAGACAAATGCACGGAATCGACTGCTGAAACGCAGATGTTTGGACGTTTCCAGGAGGAACACAGTACATTTCCATTCACGAAATCAAAATATGAAATTCAAGTTTTATTAGACCAAAAGTGTCAATGTTTACACCAGTTCAAAGTATTTTGTGCTGCCGAGGGTGGGTGGATGTTCGGGGGGTTTTAACGTCCTTTTCCACCACACAGGATGATATCAAAGACGGGGCAACGATGAAAAAGCCAGCCGGGATCGAACTCACGACCCGAGCATTTAGAAGTCCAACGCTCTACCATTCGACCACCCCGGCTCCCCTTGTGCTGCCGAAGAAATGGGCTGTGCCGGTAGTGTCAAACCTTGTACCACTACGAAAGGTCACGTGTTTACGTCAAAGCGCGTCTTCGCACATTTCGAGGCATGCACCCATCATAATCTGCGTTACGCTGATGCTGAACCCCTGAGTAAAATATGTCCACTGTGTCAGCTTGATATTGAAGACGAGTTACATTTTCTTTTATACTGTCCTAGTCTTGATATCCGTACCCGGTTTATTCCTAGAAAATATTGAAACCATCCAAGCAGCTTTCGACTCACTTTGCTAATGGCCTCAAGCAACTATTATACAGTTAAGAACCTGGCACTATATATTTTTTCTAGTGTTAAGAAAAAGACAGCAGTTGCCCAGCTGAGTTGATATACTTTATTTTGCACTTTGGTTATTTCCTGTACAAGTATTCATGTCAATGTCTGGATGTCACTCTCAACTTTGAATGGGCCTAAGGCCTATCAATAAACAATTCTGAATTCTGAATCATATCGTTTTGAACTGTTTTGGTAGTGACAAGTATCGTACCACTTACACAAATGCACGGTTACGGCAGTTCACGGGCTGGCGCTAAGCCTAGAGAAGGCTAAAACGGAAAGCCGCGATGCTTCTGCTATAACATGACGATCAGCAATTGACAAGAAGAGCTTTAAGCC
>JACVVK020000486.1:92500-107500 GCA_018292915.2 Batillaria attramentaria | reverse complement strand
GAGAACACAACACAGACCAGCGTGAAGCCTGGCGCCGCGGTAACTATGATATTGCCCAAAGGCTAGCATAAAGCGAAGCGACTACATGGGCTGATCGCAACGTACTTGACGGTATTCGCACAAGCAAAGCAATGAAGGTTCAAAGAAAACCGTACTTCTCGACCGCACTAACACTGAACACGTTAGAGGAAAACGATTTCTGGGCGGGAAAATGCATTTCAACAAAAGTTCCGAAGGTTCCCTACCAGAAGGTACTATCCCTCTTCTTTCTCCCTGTATCGATAGTGCCTTCTGGCACGAAACCCTCGAACCATGCAGATGGATGAGGCTTATTCAGTGTACAACAGGCCGTCATTAATTTTCGCAGGTATGCAACATAAAAAAAAAATGATATAAAAACGAGGCGGGGTTGGGAGGGAGGGGGGTACATGTTGTTGCGGCCAGCCAGCTACAACTGAGAGTGCGCACCCTTGCAAGACGTGCTGGTTTTGTCGATACGTCCCCCCCCCCTCCACCCCCTTCAAAGCAAAAGGTGAAAGCAGCAACCAACATTCCTGAAGTCGAAAGGTGTGTAAAACAAGACGGCGTGGCAGCGTGCGAGGAGAGTAGGGGATCTGCAACCGTTGCGTGCGTTCTGTTTCAAGAATGGATGGGGGATGAAAGGGGCAGGAAACCCTGACATTCACACCTCTCTCGCTTCCCTCCCTTACTCCCTTCCTGTCGTGCCTGGCACCGACTCAACAATGCCGACTGAAAAATCACAACAAGCTACAGAAAAAAAAGAAAGAAAGAAAGAAAGAAAAAATGAGGAAGAAGAAGAGAACCAAAACTGTTTTGGTTCTTTCTTTTCGGTTCGGTTTCCTTGTGAGTGATTGAAGAACAGTATTTCAAGAGAATGTAGGTCAGTTACTACGCCGTCTACAAAGAGAGTGTCATCACTATGCGAGCTAACACCCCATTTCCTTTCCCTTCAGTTTCTCATCAGCTATTCTACATTTTCCCCCTTTTTTGTGCTTATGTATTAAATATATTCTCCTATCAGAGTTTAAGAGGTGCGTCACTGACGCTCTATCACTGATTCCGTCCGGCCACCACCGTTGTATGATATTTCAGTGTCTGGACGCAAACGGAAGCAGACTGATGACATGTTTCTATCCAAATATCAGGAATACGCTCCAAAGATACCGGCCATTGCAACGGAGCCCCCGGATGGACAAAAACGCACTACGCATGCCAGAAAGACTTGAAATGGTGCTGTACAAATGTCGATGTGTTGCCCTCAAAGCCGGGAGCCAGTATTAACACATTTCGTACCGCGCACAAGTATCCGTCCGGCCAAGTTTTTGACTCTTTTTCGGTTTTGCAAAAATCAGTTAAGATTAACGGTTCCTTAACGGCTCTTAATATAGTAAACACAAGTACAATCAAAGTGCAACACTCCCACTAAGCCAAATTTAAATCCATGCAGACATAAATTAATTATGAGTTATTTAGTAAGGCCACTGGGTGCACAACCCCGAACTTACTCAGTAGGAATTGAGTTAAAGATTAAGATAACTATTACTGAATCCATTTCATGGGAAAAAATATAAAATGTACCAATAAATGCTCCCATCCCCTCCCCCTCACTGACCCCTCTTCCAGCAGGGAGCAGCCCGGCCCGAACCTACAACAGCAACAGGACAAAAGGCATAATTATGTACCAATACTCAGTGGTAAATGGATCAATACAAATGGCACAAGAAAGCTTCAAGCACAGTGACCGAGAGATTGCCGACTTGCACCCCACAGTTCTCTTTCCTGCACCACACACACACACACACACACACACACACACACACACACAGTGGCCCAACCAGTCTCCCGACAGAAGGTGCGGCAATGACAAAGAACCGAAGTCCAACGATCACTCATACGGTGTAAGGTTCTGGATGCGGCTGCCTTCGGCTACGTGTCTGTGCGGGTGATGCCAGAAACCTTGTCCGTTACCACTGATTCGCAGCTGGTCAGCCGAGATGAAAAATAGTCTACCAGTGTATTCTTATCATTCATTTACTTGTCTATTTTCCAACTGAATGGGGAGCCGGGGTGGTCGAATGGTACAGCGTTGGACTTCTAATGCTCGGGTCGTGAGTTCGATCCCGGCTGGGGCCAAATATTTGTGCTGGCTTTTTCATCGTTGCCCCGTCTTTGATATCACCCTATGCAGGGTTTCACATTGTGATCGGTCATCGGACATTGACGGATACTGGAGGCAAAATGTCCGATCGATTTTTTTATGTTGAGGACAAATGTCCGATCGTTTACTGAATGAGGCCGTCATTGTCCCATTGTTTCTTCGTTTGACTCGGACAACGCGTTCGCTTTGTTTGAAAAAGAAGTTATAAAAAGAAAAAGAAAAGACCGAAAAGAAGTTAAAAAAAAAGAAAAGACCGAAATCGCGACGACTCTTCGGTTCGTCGCTATTGAATGACAAAGGGTGCGAATAGAGAGTGCTTTCCCTTGCGTGACACAGATAGCCATGGATACACTTCCGGTTTATATTGATCGACTCGAGTACCCAAAGAGACTTGTCAGTGATGTCTTGGTGGCAAATAAAGTTTGACAAGTGTTCTGTTCTGAATTTGTCCTATAGATTTGTCTGTGGTCCGGACAAATGTCCTATTACTGTTGTGTTGTCCAGGACAATTGTCCTATACAAGGCATTCAAAATGTGAAACCCTGCCTATGTGGTGGAAAAGGACGTTAAACCCCCAAACACCACACCCTTCCAACTGAACAAGACAACGTTAACTGGTTTTGTTAGACAGACTACATCAGCTAATTCCCTATGGTAAAAACAAATGTTTCCTGCAGGCACGACTCACACAAGCTGGGCAGAAATTGCAAGAAAAAGTAAAAAAAACAAAAACAAAAAAAAAACACGTATACACGAGAATGTTCAGCCGAAGCCAAACACTAAACTATACCTCTCTCTCTCTCTCTCTCTCTCTCTCTCTCTCTCTATGTAGATAGTTTGTAGTTGTTTGATTTTTTTTTTTTACTCTTGAATGTAGAATAGCAATATAGCCTGCAAGATAGGCAGCAATGCCTAAATGGTCTATCTTGAATAAAAACGATTCATCATCATCATCATCATCACCCCCCTCCCCCCCCCCCCTGCAGTTTTGAAGTATGGATCGTTTTAGCCTGCCATTGCAATACTGTCACAATGTATTTGTTCCACCATGAGTGTTACCATAACCTGTGCTTGTTCATGCTCATTAGTTGTAATGTTTCTTCAACCTGTATAGCAATGAACTTGTTTAAACCAAACTATACAACATTACGTAAGTGTAATTATACCGAAGAACACTATTACATCAGTTTTCTATAAAGTTGACCCCCCCCCCCCCCAAACACCCCCCCCACACCCCTCCCCCCCACCAAAAAATAAATAAATAAATAAAATAAATAAATAAATAAATACACCACAACGCAGTAAAGATAACATAATTATCTACCGATACATCGGCAACACCGCTCATTCTCTGCCTCCCAGTATCATTCTCAGTGTCTGTGAATTAGGAAAGAGAAGGAGAGAAGGGGGGAGGAGAGAGGGGGTAAAAGTAAAACTGTGTGCTGAAGTGTTAATGTCAGGTGCGAGATAGGCGAGAGATTGTCGGCTGCGAGGAATACCATTGGCGGTACATGGCGAGGATCTGACTGTCCGCCGCACCTGGTCGCAGTGTCAAACGCCTGGTGCTATCTCTATGAGATAATGCAGTTAAATTGCAAAAACGAAAAAAAAAAAAAATAATCCCAGCATCCCCTTGCAGTTTTGAAGAAAATGGTTGAAACCACAGGTGGTCTGAACCACCATAGTCTGTAATACACAGAGAGGGTAGTGG
Source organism: Batillaria attramentaria (assembly GCA_018292915.2). Lineage (NCBI taxonomy): Eukaryota > Metazoa > Mollusca > Gastropoda > Batillariidae > Batillaria > Batillaria attramentaria. Next base: position 103,610 of record JACVVK020000486.1, on the reverse strand, counting down.
AGTTTTGCAGAGTGGGTGGTTGGGAGTGTAACGTCCTTTTCCACCACGCATGGGTTGATATCAAAGGTGAGGCAACGAGGAGAAAAAAAAAAGGCCAACACAAATATTTGGCCCCAGCCGGGATTCGAACTCACGACCGACCCGAGCACTGAAAATCCAACGCTCTACCATTCGGCTATCCCGGCTCCCCCCGACTTTTGGACACATGGCAGCGCTGTACGGGAATGGTCTGAACTTGACAAATCAAGTTCCGGTGAAATTCTGCGTGCGTGCGTGCATGTGTGTATGTCAAGGTGGGTGGGTGGGTGTTTGGGGGTTTAACGTCCTTTTCCACCACATAGGGTGATACCAAAGACGGGGCAACGATAAAAAAGCCAGCACAAATAGTTGGCCCCAGCCGGGATACGAACTCACGGCCCGAGCATTAGAAGTCCAACGCTGTACCATTCGGCCACCCTGGCTCCCCGTGTGCATGTCAGAGAGGAATACCACCAGTTACATATGCCGAAGATTTCAGCCTGCAGCACTGATCTGGTCTCCGTGTAAACGATGTCTCCATGAGATAATTACAGTTACATTACATTGTGTGTGTGAAATAAATTAGAGTGCTGGGGGGAGTTGGACGGATGCCATCAGTATAGACACTGATGTATTTGCCAGTGCACGGTTACAGCTGCACGGCGTATTGAAGTGAAAAGTAAAAAGTACCGGCCCCCGTAGTGTAGTGGTTAGCACTTCGGACTAGGGACCGGGAGACCCGGGTTCGAGTCCCAGCCGAGACAAGCGGGATTTTTCCTACCTAGGTCGGCTCCTACCCAGAGCGGGTGTGCTATGGGCCCAATGGGGAGGCTGTTGCCACACAGCCGAGCTTCACCCACTTCACGGGTGCGACTTTGGGGGTGCTTCCCTTGGTATGACACGTCTTATGATGTGGATGATTACACGGCCGGCACCGCAGGTGCCGTAGTTCCCGGGCCTGGTTAATGCCGGGATATTTATGACAGGAAGCGTGGAATGTGGCCCTGTCCCGCAGTCCCAAACCACACGGACCTCCATAGCATCATCTTACCATCATCCTCATCTCCATCATCATGCATAATAAAAATTGCCCAAACTTCCGAGCCCTCCGTGGATTCCACCCATTACCAGGGAGGAACACCACTGGAACCAGCAAAGAGTTGTCGCAGCAAAAAAAAAAAAAAAAAAGTATAAAAGTACACATGGACTAATTAAAAAGTACAACTGGAGTGATGGGGTGGGGTGTGGTGACCGTGAGGGGGCAAACACTGGGAACAACTAATGATCAAACAGCTAATGTTGCGACAAAACAGCTGGTGATGGCTGTTAAAAGGAGTGCGCCCTGTTCCGTAGCTGCACGAATTAATCATTGTCACAGCTTGAGAGAATAAATTTCGCCCTCTCAGGCGTATGAACTGTAAAATGCACATAAATTATAGCAATCAATATAACTAAACCCCGGTTTGTTTACTAACAAAATAGACAAAAAACAACAACAACAACAACAACATTTACCTGAACCAAAAAAATCAATAAGCGGTTTAATTTGTCTGGCAAAACCAAAAGCAACATACACAGAAGGGGACACGTAAACTAAGTGTACAAGGAGAGATGTAGGCTGAACATCAGCAAATCCTCTCAGGGCTGAAAACTGTCCATGATCCCCAAGGAGGAAAAGTATGTACAATGTAATGACGAAGTGGGAAAGCCACGAGTGGGCGTCTGCAGAGACGGAATGTTTTTTTTCTTCTTTTAATCAACACTAAAATCTGCGCACTTTGGTGGCCTTTTTTTTCTCTCGTGATTTTAAGTGCTTCTAATGAGGAAACATTTTTTTTTTTCTGGAGGGACTTTTTTAAAAAAGGAATTAGACTAAAATTTGTGCAATTTGGTGCGTTTTGGTATGAGTCTGAGTGCTTCAGGGGGTGAAACACAGTGTTTTGTGATAAGGAAACTTTAAAGCCAAAGGTAGAAATCCGCCAAAAGGTGGAAAATTTTAAGCCTTGCGTCTGCTCTTAGAATGTTGTCAATCCTTGTAATAATCTCTCACAACATGGAGTAGATACGAGAAACACACTGCCCTTCATGAAATACACTGATGAAATACGACAAGTTTACTGGTGGCGTTGACAAGCGAATGCTTCCTGCACTGTCAGAAACAGCCAAACCTTTCACTGTGACATCCCCAGGTAACCTGGAAGTTCTCAACCGGTAGAGTGAGAACGAGTTTTCTGGGGCCACAGAAAGGAAATCGGGAGGACGAGGGTTTGGTAGAGGGGGAGGGGTGGGGGCACTGACAAGACAGTAAATACCCTTTTGTTCCTGAAGCCGGCTTGAAGAGAGAGAGAGAGAGAGAGAGAGAGAGAGAGAGAGAGAGAGAAAGAGAGAGAATGGCAATGAAATGATCCTTTATTTATCAACGGTAAAGCTTCTGGCACAGTTACCATTTCCAAACTTACCGTTGCTACTCTAACACCGGAGAGAGAGAGAGAGAGAGAGAGAGAACACGAACACGGAGAAACAAAACCGGCATCCAGACAGAACTACATAAAGCATCAACTTAAGTTGAAACTGATATCAGTCACCGGTTAGGCAAAACCGAACATGAAAGCTCTCTGGGGTAAGGGTGAAATGGGTCTCTGGGGCTATAGGAAGCAATGGAGATGCGCGGGTATATATGTGTGTGTGGGGAGGGGGGGGGGGGGGAGGTGAGCGCCAGACACTAGACATTCCTTCAACACACCTCAACGCACATGGCCACTCTCGATCATCCTAAACGCTGGGGGGAACGGACCCCCCCTGTCTGATGTTTGACTTGGTGATGAAAACTAGGTGGTCTGAGCAAAGAAAATTGATAAAACGGGTATAATACAGTACACGCACAAACTCATCCCTTTTTGGCGATATTTACCATCACGACCGAAAAAAAAAGCCAAAATGTAACAGTCCCGGGCGCATGCCTACTCTACCCTGCTCTATGGGTCAGGTTCTTTGGGTGCTTTGTGCAAACTGAACCTAAGGACGGAAAACTCTTTGCTCAAAACTGAAAACACAAGCAACAAAAACCCGGCATGCACAATGTAGTTCTGCCAGATGAGGACCACAGAACATGATCTTCAGTTTATACAATGCAAAGCTTATCACAATAAACAATCACTGATGTAACAGCTGTGTGGCGCAAGTTAGTGAGAAGACCGGCTTTCCAGTATTCAGAAAATCACTTTGAAGCTAAACCTAATGCGGAAAACCTAACAAAGGGGCAGGGGGGGGGGGGGGGGGGGGGGGGGGGGGGTGGCGTGGCCGGGGCGGGACTACACAAGCAAAGAAGAAGAGAAAACAGAAAATGGCAAGGCTAAAGTAACAATATATGAGAGAGAGAGAGGGAGAGAGAGAGAGAGAGAGAGAGAGAGAGAGAGAGACGGAGAGAGAGAGAGAGAGAGACAGACAGACACACAGAGAGACAGATAGACAGACAGACACACAGAGAGAAACAGAGAGAAGCCTGTTTAGTACTAATACCGGTACACACACACTAGCATACAGCTACACAGTTACCAAAAAGACAGAAAACAAAATCCTGTCATACGCAAGCATACTGCCGCTCGCACTGACTTGAAACAAGCTGTTTCACCCGCAAATTTATGAGCAGCCGTAGTGTTCCAGAGTGACTCGACACACCATCTGTCTTATCATGTTTGACACAGTGGGTAGTCTTACAGGTAAGTTCACTCTTCCGCAGCCTGAAAGCCCGAAACTTCTGGAACCTGAATCACGGACAGCGAGCCGCCCTGTTTCCACGTTCTGAAATGGTTGGGGCGTGGGCCGCCGGGAATGGGTACATAGGGCACGGGTGCTAAATGAAACCGACGTTCGTTTTTCTGGTGCTACTGTGTGCCTTATAATTATCGTGATGATGTACTATACCCTTATTTATTACTAATTACCTGCTGCTGGTTTACTGCGGCAACCATTTATAATGGGGTGGCCGGGGTGGGGGGTGCATGTGTTATGGTGTGTGTGTGTGTGTGTGTGTGTGTGTGTGTGTGAAGTTGTCAGAGCTGAGCAGAAACCTTTATAGTGCAAAACCTTCCCCCCCCCCCAAAAAAAAAAAAAAAAAAAAAACAATAAACAAAACAACAACAACAACAAACAAACAAACAAACAAACAAAAACTCAGCACATGTAGCGATCTACAGAAAGTACATCACTCAACTTTCCAAGTGAGTTTTTTCTCTTTTACTTTTGGCCCCTTAGCAAAGACAAGTTTGTCTACATGACTGACTCGACATGGTTAAGTTGTTTTGAACTTATCTCTGACAGTTGTTCTCACAATCTCAGCCAAAGAACTCAGTTTGAAATAGGAACATCTTCGTATTACAGTAACGTGTGAATACCGGTACAAGTCTTTTTCTGGATGACGGCCCCTATCTTTCAAACCAGCAAACCAAAATTCAAAATGCTTTCCCTGTGTACATCTGATTCGAAAACTGAATTTAAACACAGTGCAACTGCTAACAGCTGTAGCTGAACGCAATCATCAGTGAAACTTTAAACTGGACTAGCACAACCATGGTATGGTATGGTAGACTATTCCTAATATCCATCTCTTCTGCGACGCCCAAGGCGCAGCATGGCCGCAGAACAAAGCAGTGAAAGCCTGGCTAAGCGCTACTTTATGAGCAAACTTCCATACTGCTTCTCACTGTATTGCGAGCAGCATATTTGTGTTCTCCACGCCACCGGCCACAGCCATCCATTTTCTGTAGCACCCGCGTAGTGTGGCGCCCTACGAGCGTACAGAATCTTTTTTACACACGGCTGCACTGTTGCATCAGAGTACTGCAATCTCTCCCGGCATCTCCTCCAGTACCTGGAGGTTGCTGTCCATCATGGAAGGAGACAGATGGTATGCTTACTCAGGTACAAATCATTAATTATCGCAGCTTGGCTGCGTATCTGCAGAATGTACACACGTACATACATCCTGTGCTGTGCGGTGGACATAAATCATGGCTTCCAGCCTATCATTACACTGATTTCCTTTACAAAATACGACCTGACAGCACAGTGAGCGAGAGCGATACGCAGCACTGGAACCTGACCGTACACAGTCATTTTCAGAAGCAAGAAATTGAAACTGAAAGAGTGAGATGATGATGATGACGATGAAACTTTATTCGTCAACGGTAAAAGTTTTGACAGAAATTCACCAGTTTGCGAACTTGCTACTAAAAAAAAAAAAAAAAACTAGACAGAAAATTATGCACTAAACTACAAGAAACAAAATCATCGAGAAAATTGTCCATCACGTCCAAACGCATTCACACACATGTGTGACCTTTGTAAATACAAATCATTGAATGAAATGGTATAGGAAAGTTAAAATGACAGACTGCTGTGTAATGTACATCTATGTATGTATTACATACAGTCAGTCAGGTACTGTTTTAGCATTAGCTTAAATGTAGATCATACATTTGATGAATACAGGGAGAGAGAGAGAGAGAGTATTTAGAGCTGAGAGCTGCACTAAGACTATTTCATGGTTGAATTTCAGAATCCAGTAAACCCAATGACATCTGAAACTTTCAGAAGGCGACTCACTTTCCTGATTCAACAGCAAAACGAAGAAACTTGCAGACTTGGAAGAGATGGAACAGTGACATTACCCATCCCAGCTTCCAGACAATAGCAACCCCAAGCACATGCGTAGAGGAGGTGATCGGCCTATACATCTCGAGGACATAAACAGATCACGGCAACGACTCAAGAACGACTTGTCTGAGTGCTGGCATGTTCAACTCCACATGCATAAGTGTCACTAGTGGCAGAGTGTGTCTCTTGTCACAGACTATACGTTGATGATATGTAGAGTATTGCCAAACTTATACAACAGTGACCATTTCAGCAATTATATCATTACCGACGCCTGCAGTGTAGTGGTTAGCACTTCGGACTATTGGACCAGGAGACCTGGGTTCAAAGCCCAGCCAAGGCAAGCACGATATTTCCTGCCTGGGTTGGCTGCTACCAAGAGCGGGTATGCTATGGGCCCAATGGGAAGTCTGCTGCCACACAGCCGAGCCTCACCCACATCACGGGTGAGACTTTAAGGGTGCGGGCTTCCCTTGTTGTGACACATCTCATGATGTGGATGATTACAACGCTGGCACTGCAGGTGCCATATTTCCTGGTCCCGGGCCTGGATAACACCGGGATATTTGTAACAGGAAGCATGGAATGCAGCCCTGTCATGCATTCTCAAACCTCATGGACCTCCATAGCATCATCAGACCATCTTCCTCATGCATCATAAAAACGGCCCCAGCTTCCGAGCCCACTGTGGATTCCACTCATGAGCTCAGAGGAATACTATTAGAGCTGGCAAAAAGTTGGGGCAGAAAAAAAGTAAAGTATATTCATTTAGGTGTGTGCTGGATGTGCATGTGCACACATTATACACACTAGCTGTTACTGTCTCTCGCACTTAATTGCGCACACGCATACACACGCACCCCTAGCTATAATTATACGTGTGTATGCCAACACACAAACCTCTCATACATTACAGCAACAAGCAAACCTTTCTCTCAACTTCTCCAATACTACTACCAGCTACGATTCATCAATGGTGGTGATCCCAAATATTACAGTCTGTGCATGCACATGTACACGTTACACATTACACATGTTGTTAATGTAAATCAATAAAAATGCAAAACTTACCGTGGTAACTGGCTTTTGATGTTCCTCTCACGATAAACTTGAACTCCCTATCCTTGTCAGGGTCATGCACCTTGATGAGGATGTATTTGAATTTCCCACTCTTGTCTATCTCAACATCTTGAATCCCTATCAACTTAGGGTTCTTGTAGGCAGTAGGAGATGATATTGCTTGTGCGGCCATGCCGAACGATAGTCGTCTCTCACTGACGAGACGAAATGACCTGCGAAAAACGGAAAGCAAACAGACGTGTATCGAGTGACGAGAGACTAGCTGGTAATGCGTTTTGTGTTGAGAGGAACTCCTCCGAGGGAACGCGTGCAAAAAGTTGTGAAAGTTTTGCCTGCAACCGCAAGCGTTTGGAAACTTTTGCCAAAATTTCCCACCAAGCTTCAGAATGGTTCGAAGAGATCGTACAATTATGCAGCGCAGACTAGCAAACGACAGGCTGAATCCCTATGGGCCACGAACTTAACTGCAAGGTAATCAAGAAGTTGCCTACCTGATGAGAAATGCGATGGTTTCTCTCACAACTGGTAGTGCACACAGGCAGACGATCTTTCTGCTATGGCAGGAAGTTGCCGGAACGGGGTCGAAGACGAAACGAGGTCAGGGTATCCCATTTGTCTCGCTAAACGCCATTGGACGGAACTCTAAGGCACCTGATTGGTTTGTCGGCGAATGAATGAACGTGCTGGTAGAGCGCGTGTGTGAGAGGGCTGCGTACGATTACGAACGAGGGGCTGTGGCAATGCAGTGTTTTGGAAATACCACAGCTGGTGAAATGCTTTATAAGTTAGTAATCTCAACGGGTTTCATCGCCTGAAACTCTTTGCTTTGCCAAATCAGAACGACTCTTTTCTTCGGCCGTCCGTCAGTCGAGTGTGCGGCGTGCCGGACGGGAGCCGGTCGGACTGACGCGGCCGGCCACAGACTCATAGTTGCATGTGTGCCGTACGTGTGTATGTGTGTGTGTGTGAGAGAGAGAGAGAGAGAGACGTTGGTTGGTAAATCAGTCGACTACCGGGCTATTTGCAGTTCCGACTTCCACCCTGAGGTCATGCCGCCAAATCGTGTCACCGTTGCTGCATGGTCACTGACTGTCAGTGCCGTGACTGAACCCCTCCGTCAGTGACTGAGTCACTTCAGTGTGTAATTTCAGTCACTTTTTTCCCCTACACTACAGTTTCAGGCGGGTTTTTCCCCTTCTCAGTTGGACCGCATCCATGTTAGAACATCAGATTGGCCGGAGTCAGTAGTCCGTGACTGAAGGTCCGCATAGCGGCCACCGTGTGTCACAGTGTCGTCTATGCAGGCAGTTCAGTGACTCGGACATCATCATCATCATTAGCTTGCTTTACATCCTATGGCTTTTTGCCCTGACAAGTTGTTCCTGGCATGTGTCCGGCCGCGCTTTGGCTGTTTGGCTGGGCGAGTGTCTTTGGGGTGTGAGAGCTAGGGCTGATTTGCTGAGCCGCTTTGGGCAACCGGTCAGAGGAGGGTCCTACTAATTACCGAAAACAACCGAAAACGACCGAAAACAACTCTTAAAACGCGTAGAACGTAGTTAAAACATAGAAATAACAACACACAAACATGATTAAAGGTGAAAAAGAGGCATTAAACTAGTTTAAAGGAAAAAAGTACTTATTCACTCCAAGAGAACACGACGAAATGAACGTGTCTCCCAAGGGAAGCGACTCTGGTCCGGACTGGTTATTTTCTTCAATATCACCTTTTTTTCCTTTTAGCTTTTTTTAAGGCCACTTTTTTCACCGTTAATCATGTTTGTGTGTTGTTATTTCTATGTTTGAACCGCGTTCTATCCGTATTAAGAGTTGTTTTCGGTTGTTTTCGGTCGTTTTGTTGTTTTCGGTAATTAGTAGGACCGGTCAGAGGATCTCTGCTTGGCTCTCAGATGCCTGGTCTGGGTTTGTTTTTCAGTGCCTCAGTCTATTCTGTCATCCGTACTTTTGCCTTGGGTGTCCCCTCGCTCGGCTCTTTGGTGTTAAAACCATCAGTTTTGTCAGATCTGATCTGACGATCACGTCGGCCAGGGTTCTCATTGGCCTATCACCAAGGGCTTGGTGTGGCCTGAGGAAGTCTACCGTCTTCAGTGAGTATCTGTCTCTCAGCCTGGTCCCAGACCGGCTGGAGGCTGGCGGTCAAGCCTTCACAGCCGTTCACAATGTGGCGGACGTCTGGGGGGTGCCCACACTTGACTCGGACTTACTCGGCGGACCGTATTGTGACGTGACTCAGTGAATCCGTCGGGCAATGCCGCTAGAACTGCGGCCACACTGATCAGTGACCCGGCGACTGCGGCTTCACGGCCCGACTCACTGAGTTGCCGGAACGAAATTAATGACTGATGACGAACCTCAGTGAAAACAAACAAACGACTGAACAACTTTGAAACACTGAAACAAAAACAATGAAAAAGACGGCGACTGACACCGAGTGAGGATCGAATCGGTCGTATCGCCACCGGGATAGTCACGTTGTCCGACAGGCTGAGCCGGGGAGGGGCCCGGGGGGGGGGGGGGGGGAGTGGAGGACTGAAACCGAAGATCTCTGATTCCAAGGTCTTTGCTGAAACTTTAGTAATGCCCAAGGATATATATAACAGACTATCAATCAGTTTTTTTTTAAACTGAAACTTTGACTTCACCACTGAAATGAACTCAGTGCCACTGAGCCGCGGCGTCAGGTCAAGTTACCCCTGATCCATGGACTCTACTGAGCGTGTGTGGTAGCCGAGTGTCGGAACATTTGACCAGGATAGATGATGGCTGTATGTTGGAGGGGCCGATTCTTTATTTTATTTTATTTAATTTTTTTGTTGTTGTGAAGATACCATTTAATCAGGACATTTTTTTTTATGATATGTGCGTCGTCAAGTTACATGCGCCATTTTTTTCAGTCAACTTCACACGCGCTCTCTCTCCTCCACAGGTAGTTTGATAACACAAAGGAAGCAGCGGTTGATGTTTTTCTCACAATAATTACCTATCTAAATCGTGTTAGTGATAGCGTGTGATGTGTGTATGTTTACGAGGGAATGAGTGCTTGACAGGGTCGTCAGGTCAGGTCAAGTTACCCCTGATCAGTGACTGACTCTACTGAGTGAGACTGACTGGCTGACACCGTGGCCGTGACTGATCAGTAACGACAGCAATTCTTTATTTCACAGAAAGTCAACGACGGTCAGTTGAAGTGGTCAAGCTGGCTACCCCAAAGGTCCGTCAGTTTTCGAGTTAACGAACTGCGGGACTGGAGAGAGAGAGAGAGAGAGAGAGAGAGAGAGCTCAGTTGCAACTTGACTCCCGTCACTGACTGAGTCCGCGGTGCTGACTCGTCTCAGCCCGAGTCAGTTGGGTGCTTAGCCGGTTTCCACCGGAACTGCAGCAAACTGATGAATTTGTGTCTAGCAAATCATCAAAGCATCCGAGTCAGGGTTTTTTTTTCTCTTTTTTTTCTGCGCAACAGACAGTGGTCTGGGAACGCCAAGAATGCAACGCAGGAGTTCCGGCCCTTGTTTTCTTTGTCAGTCAAGTTACGGTGAGCAGACTGAACCGAAGAGTGCTGCAGAATTCCAAACATGATTGTTTATGCAAAAACTGAGCAAGAATGAAGGCATGGCTGCATAGCTTCAGTCGGTCTGTATGATAAGTCGACCTCGGCCGCTGCAATGCGTTCAGTTGGAGCCGCCGCTGCCGAACAGGGTAAACTGACACCGGCACACATACACTGACTGACATACTGACACACACACACACACACACACACACACACACACACACACACACACACACACACACATTTATTTATGCCGGGTGCATCCATCTATAACTGATTTCGTGGACATTCTCACCGACAACTGAAAACTGAAGCAACCAGGCACTAACTCAGTCAAACGACTAAAATTTCACCTTTTAAAAAATATTTCAGTTTAATTTCATCTGTCACAGGAACCTTTCTGTTGTTTGCTCCGTGTGTGTGTGTGTGTGTGTGTGTGTGTGTGTGTGTGTGTGTGTGTGTGTGTGTGCGAGCGAGAGAGAGAGAGAGAGAGAGCTCTTTGTACGATGGGAGACGACTGTACGTAATTATCATCCACATTGTTTTTGAGGAAGAGTAGCGCCCCTTCTTCTTCAAGAGTTTCCCTCGTCAGGCCGGCCAGAGACCATACGCAGAGGATAGTCTCTGGTCTGACTCACGGGAGAGGTTCGTTGACCGTTTCTAGGGAAAAGAGCTGTGGAGACGGATCAGATGCCCTGTGTCACGGTCCTGTGTTCTGTACTTCTCAAACTGTCGGACGTCAATAGCTCCGCCGTCAGTTAGGCGCCGGCTGTTGTAATAGCAATAATC